>SKCR01021070.1:0-72668 GCA_019454045.1 Zanthoxylum bungeanum | reverse complement strand
TGTACCGCAAGGCATTGTGCCTATTGGTACTATATAAGTCTTCAAGGAAGACAAACATGGAAGGCAACATACCAATGTACTAAGCTGGGCTTGTAGCAATAAGGTATCGTTATCAACATTGTGTTGATTACGATGAAACCTTTTAACCATTGCCATTGTTAAAATCCATTTGGATAATGCTTGATGATGCTGCATGTTTTATTTATGAAATATGGTAGCTGAATGCCAAAATCGCTTTCCTTAACGGAAACCCTTTGGAGGATGTTTACAACATCATGACAGTTTTATCGTACCAAAATGAGCAAATAAGGTTTGCAAGTTAATTCGATCCATGTATGGATTGAAGCAAGTATTGGGTTCTTGGAACTATCGTTTTGATGTAATCATAATGGTATATGATTTAATTCAAAACGAATATGACTCTTGTGTATATAAGGAGGTTAGTGGGAGCGCACTGACAGTGAATGTCCTATAAAATAATGACATATCATTTCTTGGAAATGATATTCCCATAATAAAATCGGTGAAAGCTTGGCTTTCATGAAAATTCTCCATAGAATTCTTGGGAGAAACAACCTTTATTCTAGGAATAAAGATCTACTGGGATAGATCTAAAAGTTGTTGGTACTCTCCGAGAACTTGTACATTGAAATAAATGTACGCGACCTGGTGTCTCATACGCTTTGAGCATATGGAGTCATAATCAGGCCAATCCAAGTGATAGTCACTGGATTGATGTTAAGAACATCCTTTAATATCTTAGATGAACTAAGGATGTTGTCTTATACTATAGAGAAGGAGAACTTGAAGTGACTGGGATCACTGCTGCAAGTTTCCTAACCGATATAAACGACTATAAGTCGTAACAAAGATACTATAATGTTTGAATAACGGAACAGTGAGTTGGAAATCTTCCAAGCAAGATACTGTTACCGAATAAACAACAAAAGCGGGTTATTGTTGCAGCTGAGGAAACAATAGAAGCCTTCTGGATTGATAATAATCCTAATCAGATTATGAGCAGTTCTGTTAGCAGCTGAGCTAGGCTACAGTACAAGCTAAAGAATTAATGGTCTCATCAACGATCTATATATATACTTCAAATATTCATCTGATTCGTTCGGATCATACATCGTGGCGATGTGATGATCGAATAAATCGCATCAGATGATAATCATGCAAATCCGCTGATGAAAGCCTTTTCTCAGCAGAAGTTTGAACGAACCGTACATAGTTCGGGTGTAGGACACTTGAGTGATTGGCTATAGGCCAAGAAGGAGATTGTTGGACAATTATGACCCATAGCATCACTATTTGTACAGATCATGATGTTGTACAAATTAACTATGTGACAAAGGAAATCGCTCTTTTATCATTTGTAATTAGATTACCAAGATGTATAAATGATAGAAGGTCCATATGATTAGTTCCGGATTGATAAGATATGAGACAATATCAATCCACAAAGGTTTAATCATTAAATATCCCTAGTCGTAGTATTACCTAGTTCTCATATATTTGGGTATAGGATACTCATGCAAGTGTAATAGGAGGTTGTGTTTACCGATGGTACGGAAACAGCTTCGCTCTGGATAGACCCCTCGGAATTCCATTGGTAGTATGACTATGTGTCTATGGAAGTCCGAATCAGGGTAGGTGTATTTGGTCTTAACCTGAGACTTGCACCGCTAATACTTGCGACAATCAATATACTTTGGTTTTGGTCGTCCAGGGCTTTAACAGGTTATGTGTACGTCTCTTCTGGGTATATTGAGAATCATAGTGTATTGGGTGTGATATCGAGATGGAAGTATCACTCCAGTCATAGTGGAGATGATGATCACGTAGGATACGGAACTGGTGCTCTTATATGCTGCAGCTATCGGGATATTATGACTAGGTCATGTTTATCCGATTATAGAGACTAGTTACCAGAGATCCGATATGTGCTTCGTACGGGGCAGACACAGTTCCAGCCCCAGGCCTTGCACGTGACATCCGATGCTGGATCAAAATACGCAATACTACGTATATTACGTATACTACGCCTGATATAGATCACATATTCCAGTAAGAATATTTCTAGAGAATTAGGTAGGCACGGTGCTTTGCTAGAAGCCAACCATGTCTTGTAAATTGGTAAAAACGTAGTACTAGGTACGTACGTGTTCGGATAGTCCGACTACAAGATTTACTGCCAACATATCCGGGGATCTCATGGGTCGCTTCCCGAAGATTCACCGATGACGTATGACTCGCACTTTATTAATCTGTGATTAATTATATGAGAGAGAAAATTAATCTGGGATTAATTACAGAGATATTTTATATGGGATAAAATATTATTTAAAGAGAGAGAGCGATTAATTTGGAATTAATCGATAAAATAATATATTCGATATATTAAACGAAATTGGATTTCAACGCGAAATTAAAATTAGATTTTAATTCGGGTGAACGAGTTAATTTAGAATTAATTCGTTAGCGACGTGAATAGTAATTTTGCTAGGCATAATTATTTAATTAAATTTGATTTAATTTAATTACGTCGCAATGGAAAATTCGTTAATTCGGAATTAGCGAACCCGAGCCTGGGAGTGTTTGAGGGCACACTCGTATTTGAAATTCAAGTGCGGCCCACAAATCACATTAAGCGTCAAATCACTAGTCAATCGATTGATGTGATGTTTAGTCACTTTGAGTGATTTGTCAACTTGTCATGAGTGATTGATGGTGGTAGTTGGTTGGCTTTAATGCCTTGACTTTTTGAAAGTGGAAAAATTGGTATATCATTTATTTGTTTTTGGAAAACAAAACCAACCTAATACAACACATTTTCTCTCCACTTACTCTCTTCTCTCTCTCGGCTTAGGCCAATTTTCTTCTTCATTTTCACTGCAAATGCCATGAGATGTAGGAGAAGCATAGAAAGATTTGCGGCAAAGTTTCCAAGGTGCTAGCACACATTCGAGGTCTTGCAAATGTGATAGGGAAACCAACTTGTGAGCATGGAATCACAACACAAAGCTTGGAGCTTGGTGATCTACCATGGCCGAATTTTGGAGCACAAAAATCTGCAATTGCCGTGAACCTCTAGGAGTTAAAGCTTGAAGATTTTTTGTTGTTCCTCGCATCGCATAACCGATCGTTGTAAGTATGTTTCCGCCATGCTTCTTTGTTGTATTTCACACATGTTTCTTGCTTGAAATCGATCTTGGGACTTAATAGAAACCCAACAGTATATCTAAATCATTCTTTATTAAATACACATCTTTGAGAACCAATTAATATTTTGAAATTCTTTTCTCCCAAAGTAAATTTGGTCACCATGTTATACAAGTCTATAACTTTCTTATTCAATATAGCATTTTCTTCTTTCAAAGATTTGCAATCACAAGTAGTTGAACTAGATGGCATGTTTAAAATATTTTTTCCTAGTTTCACATTTTCATCTTTTAGGCATACAATCTCTTCTTCATTCGACTTATTCTTATCTACTATGAGTTCATGATCATGTAACAATAATGAATATTCCATTTTAATGCACTTTTGTTTCTTTCTTAATATGATATATAATCCATGCAATTTTTTAAAAGTATTAAGTAATTCATCATATTCAGAAGAGTTGTATACCTTTTCATTCTTCGTTTGATCCAATAGGTCATCATCCTCTACGGCCATGAATGTTAGGTTGTTTATTTCTTTCTCATCTTCTTCCGATGAGCTTGAGTCGTTATCACTCCATGTAGCTTTCATTGTCCTCTTTTTGTATTTGTTCTTAGGCTTCTTTAATGGACAGTCCGCAATTTCTTGACCCGGTTTCTTGCACTCAAAGCAAGTGATATGTTCATTCTTGTACTTCCTTGGCCAATCATCCTCTTTCTTCCCATCCATTCGAAATTTTCCTTTTGACTTCTTATATTTGAGGGATTTCTTGAAGTTTCTTGTCAAAATTTCCAAGTCTTCATCAATGTCGTCCTCATCAATTGAGCTTTAATTATAATTTTTTTTAACATTTGACTTAAGAGCTAAGTTCTTCATGCTTTTATTTTCCTTTTATTCCTTTTGATCTTTTTTAATTTCCATTTCAAATTCTAACAACTTCCCCACTAAGTCATGTAACTGCAACGTGTTTACATCTTTGGATTCTTTAATATTTGCAACGTGGGGTTTACTTGATCACTCATACTGCTGCTCTTTCCCAATGCACTTAGTTGATTAATAATCACGGTGAATCTATAAATCATACCTTCAATATCTTCACCGCTTTCCATTTTGAAATTATCCAAGTGACACATGAATCGATTGATCTTAGATTCTTTAATCTAGCTTGTGCCTTCATTGACGATCTTCAGACTTCCATATATTAAAGGCGTTGCTGAATTCTTGAAATTTGTTAATCTGGCTCCAATCTAATGCACAATAAAGGTGGTTGTGAGCCTTCACGTTAGTGGAGACTTTCAGGTAGTCGTCTTGACTACGAACTCACTTAGATGATTAGGCCAAGCAAACCCCACGCAATGGATAGAACCTCAAGAACCGTGAATTTGATTATATAGGAACAAAACCCTTCCAATGCCAAAAAGAAGACCCACAAAGAACTTGTCTTTGATAACCCTTAAGATGATGTTTGGTTGTGTTCTGCTAGCATGGAGATGCCACTAAGGTTGTCACGCCTTAGATAAGTCCAATCTGAAACAAAGGGGAATCCCTCCTTTAAGCTTGAATTTTGGCCATAGGAATTCTTAAAGAAGAATTTCGAAAATGGTGAATTATTTTTCATTAAGGAAGACAAGTTACAATATATAGTACAAGGCAAGTTACTAAAATGCCCTTAAAAGTAAAAAACAAAATCAAAAAAGGTGGCAAGCTTACCTAAGTCAACAAAAGCGGCTATCATGATTAAAAATATTAAAAGCAAAAAGTTAACAAAAGAAAAAAAATCAACAAAGGTGGCAAGCTTTTCCCAAATGACCAAATTATCGCCTTTGTACAAAATCTTCCAAATTTCGTAGGCTTCATGTAGCAAGGCTCAAATTATGTGTCTCAAGTGCATTAAGCCTTGTGTAACTGAAATATTTGATTTTGGGCTTGATTCGGCTTCATTAGTCAAAAAGGTATTTGACTTCTGAATTGCTTGTGCCTTAATTTATAATGACTTGGGTCAAGTGAAAAGATTTAGAACCCCTTCATTGAAGCCATCATGTGATGCCAATGTTCCTCCGATATATCTGTCGTATTCGGCCATATAACGTTGAGCTAATCTCGTCATTGTTTCTTTGATCTTTTTGGCTTTCTGTCTTGTGATTGGCACTTCTAGTACTTGCAATGGCTCCATTATGTTGTTGGCCATGTCCTTTGATGCTCCATGTGTGGCTTGGATCATGTCTTTCCCTCCCTCTTGAAAAGGATTCGACCTCGAATTTACACCTGCATCAAAGTAAGACAAATCAGAAACATTAAACATTACAGACACACCATACTCACCAGAAAGATCCAGCCTATAAGCATTGTCGTTGATCAAATCCAAGACTTGAAATAGACCATCTCCTTTCAGTTGCAGCTTAGATCTTCGTTGTGCTGGGAACCTCTCATTGCGTAAATATAGCCATACCCAATCTCTGGGTTCAAATATACTACGCTGGAAACCCATTATTCTCACCAACTCTGCCTTTCTTTTTCATTCAAACTCCCAAGCTTAACAATCAAAGATAATAAATCCATAGGAGTTAAAGAATTAAAATCATAATCAATCTCATTAAGTGAGTAAGAACTAGAAGAATGAATATATCTATCGTATGCAAACTCTACTAATGGCAAACATTCCTCCAAAAGTTTCAAATTCATGTTAAAATTAGCATACAATTGTTGTTTTTTTAAAATATCAAGAACATGCCTTAAATGCAGAATATGCTCATCTAATGGCTTATTGTACAAAAAGACGTCATAAAAATAGATTACTACAAACTCCCATATAGATGCTGATGAGTGGTAAAACTATCACTATTTCCCACTCATTTAACCTAATATTTTGTATAGTTTCTTGAGTTTTGTGAACGTTTTGATGTGTTTTGTGTTATTTTGTAGATAATTAAGTTTCAGGACATTCTGGAAGTGATTTGAGGCAAAACAGTGAAAATTGGACGAAAAGGGCATTTTTGGTAATTCCCGCGTCGCGACTCCCAGCACTTCAGCGTCGCGACGCCCAGCATGCTACGGATCTGCTAACATGCGCCGGGTCAACGGGACAGAATTTGAGAAGTTTGACTTTGCTAACGTGCGCCGTGACACGTGTCACCATCACAGCCGATCTACTAACGTGTACCGTGACACGTGTCATCATCCTATGGTGCCGACAAATACTATTTCCACGTGTGCCACGTGTCATCCAACGTGTCGCCACATCATCCGGTCAGCGAGTCAACTACGCCACGCGTCATGCCACGTCATCGTCCACATCAGCTGGTCAACCGAGTCAACATGCCACGTCATCATCAGCCAATCACAGCATGACACGTGTCGCCACGTGTCGCAATCCTATGGTGCCGACAATTTCTCTCAGCCGCCTTGCCACGTCCGCGCCACGTCAGCATAATAATTGAGCTCTTAGCCGCCTCGCCACGTGTCGCATTATCCTCTTATCTGAATCGCCACGTGTCAAGCAGAGAATGGGCCACGTCTCACTGTTCCAGCGTCGCGACGCTGGAGCCTTCAGCGTCGCGACGCTGGAAACCAAATTTTGCCTATAAATTCATATTCATATTTCAGAATTCGACACACCTCTCTCTCTCTTGAATTCTACCTAAAGAGAGAGTTTCTCTCTCTAGATTCTTTAGTTTTTAGTTTTTTTTTTTATTTTTTAATTTTTAGTTTTGTAAATAATTTTAATTACTTTTTGTAATAATAGTAATTTAATTTTTACTTTTTACAGTTTTTACTATTCACCATGATAAGGTAACTTCCTCAGCTATGGTGAAAGGTAATTCTTTTACTGTTACTATTTAGATTAATCTCCCTTAAAATTAATATATTCACTATTTAAAATACTGACTTAAAAAGGATACCGCTATATTGGTCGGTTGGTAAATTAATTTAATCTGGTTTAAACCTGACTAATCAAGGATACCGCCAGATTGGTCGGTTGGTAATTTAATTTTTGTTCCGCCTTTATGGCTGGTTGGACTTAATTTGACTTAATCAGGATACCGCCAGATTGGTCGGTTGGTTATAATCACAAGTTATATATTATTTTACTGGGAGATATCTAAATTAGTAATAGTAAAAGTAATTCCTTTTACTTAGCATTTTATTTTTATTTTACTTCTCAGCTTTTACTTTATGTCTTTTACTTTTATGTATTTACTAGCCCTAGTTATGTGTTAGTTATCTGGGGTTGTGATGACTTTTAATATCACCGGTTTATAAGGGATTATTTTATAGTTTGGGTAATTTAAAGGTTTACTTATTAAGTCTTAAGCTTAATGCTTCTTGTTGTCTGATCACCAATAAGATTGATGTGGTAAATCTAAAATGAACTAGACATAGGGATTTTAGATTTCAGCCTTAGACTTAATAGCCCACGATCTTCCTTGAGGATAGATAACCCTTTAATAGATTTCCTTACATGATAGGAATATACCTGTCGGGCGGGGGTAGCCATAATTGGAACTTAAACTTAATGAATCCAGATAATTTGGTTGACATAGACATATGGTTCAATTGGGTTAAACTGGGTATTTGCGTCTGACCATCGACAGAGGCTTTTGCATAATTTAGTGTTCCAGGTTAGTAAACTGATTTACTACACAAACATAAAATAATCACTTCATCTTTAAAATATATTAGAATGATTCACAACCCTAGATCTTTGTGTCTTTTATTATTTTCCTTAGTATTTTCTTTTGACTTTTATTTATTAATTTATTTTGTAAAACCACTTTCAACCAATCAAACAATCATTCTCTTCGCCCTCAATTAGATATTTGTAAATAAATAGATTCAATAATTAATAACAACAGTAGGAATTAAGTCCTCGTGGGATCGATATTTTTATACTACTTGAACGATACGTGCGCTTGCGTTATACGTGTGTGTTTATGCCGGTCAAGTTTTTGGCGCCGTTGCCCGGGACTTATATTTCTTGAGTTGTTAATTTTGAAGTTATCCAATTTACTTGTATCTAATTTTCTTTTTCTTTATCTGTAATTTTTTTCTTTATTGTATTTTCAGGTGATTGAACAATGGAACACTACTGGGAGATTGAAAGATTACGAGCGTTACAAGAAGATACACCCCAAATCGGGAGCAACAGTCCGGTTTTCTGAGGCCTGTTGTCCAGCCCAACAATTATCACTGGATGCCAGAACCAAACAATTCTACATTTGCTCAACAGAACGAAATGGGGGGATGTGTAATATGTGATGGTAACCACCCGAGAGATCAATGTATATACCTTTCAGAGTGGCAGAATTTTCAGAATCATTCAAAGTATGAAAAACCATCACATTTTCCATCTTATCCACCATCCATAAGCGATTTTCATCAACAATAGAACCATCAGAGGAAGATAAGTTGTTAAACATGCTCAAAGATATGTTCGAGTTGGATGCAATGCTTGAAACAAGCCAGAATCATTGGAAAGTATTCAGAGACAATCAGAATTCATTCAGAGGATGACAGATCAAATGAGACAATTCACAGAAAACCAGAGCTACATACCTCAAGAACCATTTTCTGATGACACTGATAAAGCCTTTGAGTACCAATCATTTCACTATGACACTTCAACAGAGGAGGAGGCTGAGCAGTATCAACAACCAGAGGTATCAGTTCAGGAGCCCGAACCGGCAAAGTCTCGATTTGATTTTTATTATTCTGACTCTGACAATGAGGAAGTTGATCTATTTACTGCACCAACAATGGAGGATCAAACTTTCAATCCTCAAAATGAAGATCTTGGAGACTATTTTGCAATTATGTTTGAAGAAGATCTACCTGAGCCAATCATTTCACCCAGATCAGAGGATGAAGACCTAAAATCTGACATTTCTTTTCATCCTCAGGTTGATAATTTTGAAGCATGTTTTTCACAGATGACAGATGAACAACTGAATACAAGAATTTTACAATACATCTGTGAAGAAAAGGTGGAACTAGAAGCAAAGCAAATGGAGAAGCAAATGTCTGACCTTAATAAAAATCCAGGGCATTCAGGAGAAACATCGCTGTTTTGGGGAGTACAAATTAAAGATATCAACCAGAAGCTTGACAAAATGGAACTCCCATTCCAAGTCAAGCACCATATGAGACCTCCTGATTTTCTTTCTTTCTTTGCAGGAACTACTGGAGCGACAGAGTTTAAAAAGGTGGCACGAGCACTGAATAGAACAAAATTCTTTTGCCACTTTTCCGTTGGAAGAGACCATTCAAAAGCAATGCTCACGGGATTGTCTTTAATCGGACATCCAAAACGACATTGAAACCTCCTTAACAGATGGATTTCAGTCACGTCTGGCTGAAGACGAAAAATTTAGCGCTAGCAGAGAGGCAACCCATGCAATTTGTTGCAATTTATTTTTGTGAACTTTTTAATTTTGTGTGTTAGTTTTGCAGGAAAAATAAAAACGAAATTTTTCAGGACAAAGCAAGCCAGTGCAATCGGGATTTTCAAAATAAAAATTTGACAAAATCACGAAGATACAAAGTTGATCCAGAAGAGACGGCCAAGTAATGAGAAATCTCTTGAGACGCGTCCCTATGGATCTATCAGTCGCAAGACATGGTTTTGCCAAAAAAAAAAAAAAACCTGCATCAAAACCCTAACCCTAAAGAACCGAGTGTCGCGACGCTAGGCAATTTTCAGCGTCGCGACGCTGACTCGAAATCAGAGACACAAAACAGAGCGCTGGCAGCATCTACTTTCACTCTTCATCTTCTTCATCCTCAACCACCAGCCGCACCAACAACCACCATCAAACCAAGATCCACCCCTTGCCGTGACCGAAACCCACCAGCCACCGAACCGAAACCGAGCCATGTCAAACCACCATCACCGAGAGATCTACCGCCGAGTTCACCCACTGCAGAGCCACCACCGCCGAGAACCAACCAAAACCAAACAAAACCAAGACCCATTGCCGAGCTTCCAACCTTCGAACAAGATTCACCCAATCCGAGAGCCATCGCCGAGATCTACCAGAAACCAAACCGAGAGTCACCACTGAGCCGAGCCGAAGCCTTCATCCACCACCATGAGACATCGCCGGAATCAACCACAGCACCATAGCCAAACCAATCACATCCACGGCCAAGAAACCAAGTCACACCAAGCCGAGCCCACTACCGTGTCTTGCCGTGACTGCCAAAGCCGACCTCCACAAGCCGAGATACTCCAAAACCGACCCATCACCCTCACTACCGAGAATAACCACGCCCAAAACAACCGAGCAACCGAACCAATTGCTGAATCAGAAACTAAAATACGGTAATGATTTGATAAAAATTTGATTTGGTAATTGGGTAAACTGAAAAATTGAATTGTGAATTGGTTGAATGTGGATTGGATTACGAAGTGTTGGATTGTTGATAGTTTGATTCGTAGTCGTGGGGGCGAAGAGTTGAATTGGGGTATTTATAGCATTTGATAGATTTAAGTTGTGTTGGATAATCAAAAATTCATAGGAGATTCTGCCAAAATTTTAAAAAAGTGGCCAAATAGCGATCGTGGTAAGAATCGTAATCTGGGCATAAATCTTAATCGGTAATTTTTCCTGTAAAATTTCAGCTAACCAGTTACGACCTTCTAAAATCTTCTTCTACTTTTTAAGACATTGGGGACAATATCTCATTTGGTTTGGGGGAGGAAATTAGTTGATTAATATCTTGTTTTTAGTTGTATGTTGTTTTTGTTTTGTTCCAAATTTTTTTTTTTTCGAAAAAATACAAAAAATTTGAAAAATTTTCAAAAAATTACAAAAAATTTTTGTGTTTTTGTGTTTTTATTTTGACTAAAAAAGTGAAATTGGTAAGAGATAGCTGAGTAAGGAGTTTCCATTCCTGAGACGTATCTCAAGCCTATTTTCGAAACAAGTTAATTTTTGTTTATTTCATTTTGAATTATTTAATTTGTGAATTCTCCTTAAAACGGACTAAAAATGGATCTTCATATGCTCAGTTGACAGATATTATCAACATATATAGTATCATACGGACATGAGCTAAAATTGAAAAGTTTGTAATATTCAGTGCTCTAGTTTAATTGGAGGAAGCATCTCAAAAAGCAATGGAGTAAAAAAAAATAAAAAAATAAAAAAAAAAATCTGATTTACAAAAATAAAGTATCTAAGATCCGGGTTATTAAGTCTGTAAGGGTGTTTTAACATCTAGTGCCCTAAAACCAACTGGTTTGGGAGTCACTGGCCCAAAGTTCGCTACATGGATCAAAGATGCTGCAAAAATATATATATCTGAAGTCTGAGTAATTAAGTCCGTAGGGGTGTCTTAACACCTGATGCCCTAAAACCAACTGGTTTGGGAGTCACCGACCCAACACTCGTTACATAGATGGAAGATATTGTATATAAATAAAAAATAGAGAAAAATCAAAGAAAAAAATCAGAAAAATCAGAAAAATTATTCTATTGCTACAAAAATGTGTGAAATCTGATAGAACTTTAGGAAAAAAATATTACTCTCTTATCAACTGCACTTATGACTGTTGTGGGCAAAAAATGAGTTGTTTAATATTTTGTTGGATGTGTATATGAAGAATGGTAAATATAATCGGAGAATTTACTTATTCAGTAATTTAAAATGAAACAAAACAACTAGTAACTTGGAGTAGAAGTTTCACCTAATTAGTCACTAACTTCTTTATTATCTTTTCGCTTGTCTTTTGCTTTTGTGTGCATTAGTTTTATTACCTTTTTACTTTTGTAAAATGTTTGTGGGTATCATTGCTGTAAACCCTCACGAGACTACAACTTGTCCACTAGGGACACCTAGGGGTTTTAAAGGCTTGTTGCATACGCTAAATGCAACCGTGATCCCTACGAAAGTGGCTTAGTTAATTTATTTATGTTATTTTACTCTATGTTTTGCTCGAGGACTAGCAAAATGTTAGGTTTGGGGGTGTGATGAGTGGTAAAACTATCACTATTTCCCACTCATTTAACCTAATATTTTGTATAGTTTCTTGAGTTTTGTGAACGTTTTGATGTGTTTTGTGTTATTTTGTAGATAAATAAAGTTTCAGGACATTCTGGAGGTGATTTGGGGCAAAACAGTGAAAATTGGACGGAAAAGGGGCATTTTTGGTAATTTCCCGCGTCGCAACTCCCAGTACTTCAGCATCACGACGCCCGGCATGCTCCGGATCTGCTAACATGCGCCGGGTCAACGGGACAGAATTTGAAAAGTTTGACTTTGCTAACGTGCGCCGTGACACGTGTCACCATCACAGCCGATCTACTAACATGCACCGTGACACGTGTCATCATCCTATGGTGCCGACAAATACTATTTCACGTGTGCCACGTGTCATCCAACGTGTCGCCACATCATCCGGTCAACGAGTCAACTACGCCACGCGTCATGCCACGTCATCGTCCACATCAGCTGGTCAACCGAGTCAACATGCCACGTCATCATCAGCCAATCACAGCATGACACGTGTCGCCACGTGTCGCAATTCTATGGTGCCGACAATTTCTCTCAGCCGCCTTGCCACGTCCGCGCCACGTCAGCATAATAATTGAGCTCTTAGCCTCCTCGCCACATGTCGCCTTATCCTCTTATCTGAATCGCCACGTGTCAAGCAGAGAATGGGCCACGTCTCACTGTTCCAGCGTCGCGACGCTGGAGCCTTCAGCGTCGCGACGCTGGAGCCTTCAGCGTCGCGACGCTGGAAACCAAATTTTGCCTATAAATTCAGATTCATATTTCAGAATTCGACACACCTCTCTCTCTCTTGAATTCTACCTAAAGAGAGAGTTTCTCTCTCTAGATTCTTAGTTTTTAGTTTTTTTTTATTTTTTAATTTTTAGTTTTGTAAATAATTTTAATTACTTTTTGTAATAATAGTAATTTAATTTTACTTTTTACAGTTTTTACTATTCACCATGATAAGGTAACTTCCTCAGCTAGGGTGAAAGGTAATTCTTTTACTGTTACTATTTAGATTAATCTCCCTTAAAATTAATATATTCACTATTTAAAATACTGACTTAAAAAGGATACCGCTATATTGGTCGGTTGGTAAATTAATTTTAATCTGGTTTAAACCTGACTAATCAAGGATACAGCCAGATTGGTCGGTGGTAATTTAATTTTTGTTCCGCCTTTATGGCTGGTTGGACTTAATTTGACTTAATCAGGATACCGCCAGATTGGTCGGTTGGTTATAATCACAAGTTTATATATTATTTTACTGGGAGATATCTAAATTAGTAATAGTAAAAGTAATTCCTTTTACCTTAGCATTTTATTTTTATTTTACTTCTCAGCTTTTACTTTATGTCTTTTACTTTTATGTATTTACTAGCCCTAGTTATGTGTTAGTTATCTGGGGTTGTGATGACTTTTAATATCACCGGTTTATAAGGGATTATTTTATAGTTTGGGTAATTTAAAGGTTAACTTATTAAGTCTTAAGCTTAATGCTTCTTGTTGTCTGATCACCAATAAGATTGATGTGGTAAATCTAAAATGAACTAGACATAGGGATTTTAGATTTCAGCCTTAGACTTAATAGCCCACGATCTTCCTTGAGGATAGATAACCCTTTAATAGATTTCCTTACATGATAGGAATATACCTGTCGGGCGGGGGTAGCCATAATTGGAACTTAAACTTAATGAATCCAGATAATTTGGTTGACATAGACATATGGTTCAATTGGGTTAAACTGGGTATTTGCGTCTGACCATCGACAGAGGCTTTTGCATAATTTAGTGTTCCAGGTTAGTAAACTGATTTACTACACAAACATAAAATAATCACTTCATCTTTAAAATATATTAGAATGATTCACAACCCTAGATCTTTGTGTCTTTTATTATTTTCCTTAGTATTTTCTTTTGACTTTTATTTATTAATTTTTTTTGTAAAACCACTTTCAACCAATCATACAATCATTCTCTTCGCCCTCAATTAGATATTTGTAAATAAATAGATTCAATAATTAATAACAACAGTAGGAATTAAGTCCTCGTGGGATCGATATTTTTATACTACTTGAACGATACGTGCGCTTGCGTTATACGTGTGTGTTTACGCCGATCAGATGCACACACCACATGGTTCTTTAATCTTACGGAAACACTATGGACGTTTACCAGACCAAACGACAATATTTACCTCTCATATAATCTATATTTGGTCTTAAAATCAATCTTCCATACATCTAACAAGTCAATAGGCATAGATATGAGATGGCCATACGTTATCGTGATATTACTTATAGCTCTCTAGTCATCACACTTATGCCAAGTTCCATCATTCTTATGCGTTATCTGGTGCTGAATACCTCTAATAGGTGGAAGCCCTCTAGGGATATCCTCTGTGAGCATAACTCTTAACTCATATAAAAGAGAATGAACAGAAACTAGAAGCAAAATGTCAGTGTTAGCATCATATACATGGTGATCCTTATAAACTAACAGTAGGATAATCTGGCTAGCCTTGTAAGCTTTCCTCAATTCACTCTCACTCATGTAAAATCTCTTTTCCACTCTCCCTTTTGTTTTCCCCTTAAGTTATTGATGCCCAAACACTCACGGTTTGGGCATCATTTTTCTCACCACTATAGTAGGTTATTGATCGCTTTGGTTTGGGCACATTGAGAATGAATTCACCATGAAGCACAAATCTTATAAATGGTGATAAAATAAAAGAACCTCCACGAAATGACAAGAAACTCCCGCAAAGAAAAAACTCATGCAAAGAATAAATACAAGCAATAGACAAAGAAACATTAGTTAAACCCAACTCAGTCTCAAACAGCTTTTCTTCACCCACACTCTTGAATTTCTCACACTCATACTTGGCGTCACTCTCATTTGTTTTCCCCAAGGTTTTGTTTGCACTCTCTGTCTCTTTCTCACTAACTTTAGCCTCACTAATGATCTCACTCTCATTAAAACTCTTAGATACTACTCCAGCTTGTTGTCGTACACTATCTTTTATAATAAATTCTTCAACTATCTCATTACCAATATTTTTCTCTAATGGCTCTATAGAATATAACTTATCGACATTACCATGTCTATCACTACTCGTACTCCTCTTAAAATACAACACATCATCATATGCCTACTGTGGTGTTAAAGTAACAAGAGTAATGACTTTTTCACCACACTTGACTTTATACCTATTTCGGTCTATATCATAAGTTACCTTGTTAAACTTATACCAAGGCTTGCCCATTGATATATGTGTAGTACTCATAGGAACTACGTCACATACCACCTCATCAATATATGTTCCCTCAATAACAAAATTTACCACAACTCTATGACCAACCTTAACCTCGCCAAATTCATTCATCCACATGTAAGGTTTATCAAGAGCTATCAATGGTAATCCTAACTTTTAAACTATTATAGTAATAGCTAAATTGGTAGGATCCTTTCTGTTGATGATCATACTACACACTCTAGTGTTGATGCGACATCTCATGTGAAAGACGAAGACCAAATTATTTTGAAAGTTTCTATCTATAGTCTCAAATTCTATGTCCATCTCAAAACAAACAGATTAGTAATGAAAAATATGAAAATGATGATATAACCTCACAATCTCACACACTCACTTGTTTACACTCGAATACATAGCAATCCATTCCACTCGTGCTTTCACTCATTATAATGTGAATGTGAATTACCAAAGAAGCTCACAATAATGTGTAATCTTCAAGCTAGCATAAAGAACAAGAAAGCAATATAGGGAAAACAGAGTAACACGAGTTAGAATTAGAAAATACGTAGACTCAATTCAAAGAAAACCTAAAGCTAGAATACTTGGAATATAGAAATCACAAACTAGCGCAACAAGCAAACAAGCATGCAAACAATTACGGACGTATGCAAATTCGAACAAAAATTTAGTGCCTCAATAGAAATTTGATGATTTACCATTCACGGACACCCAAATGATAAAATAGAACCAACCAATTCATCCAAAATTTTAAACTTTTTTACTCTTCGGGTCACTTGAGCTCCCAAAAAAATTATAAGTGTTGACCGATTTGGAATCCAATATAGGATCGGTATGGTTGCTTCACGATTCCAGGCTATATTTAACTCATAGGTTAACCGGTATGAAGACCGGTATGTAGGCCGGTATGGACTAGTCTGGTTCCAGTAGTTATGTTTTCGAATAAGTGGACCGATATGGAGTTTGGTATGGAACCGATATGAAACTAGCCCGAATTTTGTAACTATGTTTTCGAATAAGACCCATAAAGAACTTATCTTTAAGAACCCTTAAGATGATATCTTATTGTGTTTTGTTAGCACAGAGACGCCACTAAGGTTGCCACGCCTTAGATAATTCGAAGTTAAAACAAAGGGGAATCCCTCCCTTAAGCTTGAATTTTGGCCATAGCCATTCTTAAAGAAGAATTTGGAAAATGGTGGATTATTTTTCATTAAGGAAGACAAGTTACAATATATAGTACAAGACAAGTTACTAAAATGCCCTTAAAAGTAAAAATCAAAATCAACAAAGGTGGCAAGCTTATCAATAAAGGTGGCAAGCTTACCTAAGTCAACAAAAGTGGTTATCATGATTACAAATGTTAAAAGCAAAAAGTTAGCAAAAGCAAAAAAATCAACAAAGGTGGCAAGCTTTTCCCAAATGACCAAATTGTTCATTTGTACAAAATCCTCCAAATTACGTGGGCTTCATGTAACAAGACCCAAATTATGTGTCTCAAGCCCATTAAGCCTTGTGTAACTCGAATACTTGGTGTCGGGCTTGATTCAGCTTCATTCATCAAAAAGGTATTTGACTTCTGAATTGTTTGTGTTTTAATCTGGTATGACTTAGGTCAGGTGGAATAGCTTTGGAACCCCTCCATTGAAGCCATCATGTGATGTCAATATGCCTCCGAGATGTCCATTGTATTCGTCCATATAACTCTGAGATAATCCTACCATTGCTTCTCTGATCCTTTTGGCCTTCTGTCTTGTGATTGGCCTTTCTGGTACTTGTAATGGCTCCATTATATTGTTGGCCATGTCCTTTTATGCTCCATGTGCGGCTTAGATCATGTCACTTCTCTAGCCCATTCTAATTGAGGCTTTGGTATTTCTCCGCCATTTTTGTCTCTCTTCATTGGAATTCTTGACCTTTTGTGATTACAAGATATCTATCTACGTCTACTGTAAGAAGATAGTTGACATTATTGTCTTTCAATAAGTATAGTCTGTTCTAGTGTAGAGTGGAGTTCTAGATGTTGAAGCTCATTTGGAGAAGTTTGTTGTGTTGCTTCTAGAGACCATGATCTATTCTCGAATGGTTAAGTCTTTGCTGAGAAAACCTTGCTTTGATACCTAAATGAAATTACCTACAAGTCTTAAATACGATACACCCAAGATGGGGTGAATTGGGTAATTAAAGAATAAATATGGAATTAAATTTTTTTGAAATTTTAAGCTATATATCAATAGTTTTACCAACTAATATAATTAACAAATATAATATGTATAGAATTGTAAAGTAAAAAAGATAAGGAATAGAAACACAAAATTGATTTTATAGTGGTTCGGCCAAATCGATTGCCTACGTCCACTCTCTTCAAGTACCATGAAGGTTCCATTTGTAGACACTGGATTTGACCTGATGACCACAATCAAAAATTTGTATGATGGGGCACTAGAAATCCTACAAAACAAAGGTAGAGTGAGCGAGGAGTTTCTACCCACCGGTATGGTAGGTGTCGTAGGCACTCTGACGCTAAAGTCAGTAGTAAAGACGAGCGGTGTATAAGATAAAAGTAAGGTCTGAGGTTACCTTGACCTCTGTAGACTACTGTGAGGGCAGTGAGCCGATATGTGGAGGGTAGATTGATTTGAGAGCTCAAGTAAGAGCTTAAGCTTGAATGAATGTAATTATGAATTCTACTTCCTTTTATAGACTAAGGAATAGTCTTATAACTAGAATAAGGGTCGTATTTATGAATGTGGGCACACTAATATGTTTAACATTCATCTTTTTGGTGATGAATCAGCTAATTATGCGGAGAGTAATTAATTTATTAAGAGACGTTTTTCAGTTGGGTCTTTGTTGGAATGTGGGCTGCCTTATAGGCTTTAATTGGGCCTGAGAAGATAATTGGGTCCTTGGCCCAAATTTAATCTGGGTTGTTTGTTGAATCAGGCTTAAGAGGAGTTTAGATCCTTGGCCCAATCTTGGCCTCTGATTTGGGCTATCTGAAGGAGTTTGGCTTAGTCTGTCACATACGCTTTAAGACGATAATGCCCTTAACCTAAATTTGGCCCGTACAGTTTGTCATATACTCTCTAAGTCAATGAGTTCTTGGCATGGAGAGTATTCGACAAGTATATCATTTGGGGTATTTATAAAGCACGCAAGCATACCTAGGCGTTGATATCTCTTGGACCTGTCAAAAGTTATACCATGTTAATGGAGCTAAATAAATATTTGGGATGATCCTCAGTCGATCAATCCTGGACGTTGATGTCATTTGAACCTGTCAAATGTAATATCATGTTGATGGTGTTAGGCTTGGTTCTTAGAGTACCAATCTGAATTGTACATTTTATTATTTATTAATAAAATAACAATTTTTTTCATTTCATACCTTATTAATGGTATTGTCATTATGCGTATTATATTGATGTATAAATATGCTAAGAATGACATCGACCTTAGAATAGTCTTGTAGTAATACTGGACACTAAGTGGTTCGACATTGGGATAAGTATTACTATTGTAAATTATTCTTAAATTATATATATTCCTTGTCGTTGGTTTTGGAATACGGTTGAATTCCTATAACCTAGAAGACTAGCACATGTCGTATATTGGAATTGGAGTTCCAATGGTTTAACCTGATGTACCTTGAGTTTTGGAAACTCGTATAGACATGTGGGTATTCGTTGAAGTGAATAATGAATGACTCATAGGTGATTCATAATAGTTGGAAGTACACACCATCTTCAATAGGAATCTCCTCGAGTCGAGTAGCATATGTAATCCTTTGACTTTATGATAGTATTGATTTTGTGTGAGATTTTCCATACTTTGATGCCATGTATTAGAAACCTTTCATGGTCTGGCCTCTAGATGTTTGTTAGGTATGGATCGATGCACTCAGTAAGGAAGTGCGAAGCAAGATAAGATCATATGGCCCGTATGTGTACCATAAGGGGTTTAGGTATCCATGTGAATAAAGTCACAATTCTTAAAGCTTTGGCCAAAGTCGATCACCTAGGGTGGATCGCATCAGTTATGAAGAATCGTGGACATCTCGACATGAGATGTGCGCCTCAGAAACTTAATGGTATATTCTATGTTTCTTGAGCACAACTCGGATAGCCTATGATGGAGAGATTGTTAAACATATGTGATGACCTCGACTTGTATAGTTCAAAAAGGTCTTTCGTGTTCTTCGCGAATTTTGAGGTGGCTGAATTACGTATATATTAGCTAGACTTATATGACGAACATGTCTAAACTTAGAGAGTCCCAATATGAAGTGTACTCGTTGAGTACTTGCGTAGCCGATTAAGTTTGATAAAAGATAATATTCGATATTTTAATTATCAACTACGATAATCAAGTGTTATTGGATAACATTGATTATTTACTTTGACCTAATTGGATTAATTAGATTAATTCAATAATTATACAAGGTCTTAATTGTAAAATCATAATTATCTCTACCATTTGAGGATATTATGGTAATTGTAAGTATGTAATAATATGCAGTTTTGGCTTGATTTAATTGGATTAAATCAAAATGGAAAACATTTAACTAATCAATTTCTTAATCATTGTGACATGAGTCCAACCACACCAGAGACATTACAGGATGCATCTAACAACTTGGAGGAACCCATGCAGTTTCCAACAGGTCCAATCACACACCAAAGAGCAAAGAAGATCAGAGAGGCCTTTGCGGGACTAGCTCAGAGCTATGTGACCAGTTGCAGCAACCAAGTCAAGTGCACACCAGAGACACATATGGGCATAACCAGAGAGGTCCCCAAGCTATTTCATTTGACCCAGATCAGCTCAGACTGAAGCATAGCAGAGCAGCTTCAGCACCATCACCCTTATGACCCGATTTCACCCATTTTGGGACTATGTTGAATTCGGCCAAATGGGGGCATTTTTGTCATTTTTGCTCGACATTTTGACTTTATTTATGATGTAATTAGCGTGGTTGACTATGCCATTAGGCTTAATTATGCTTAGATCTGTACTTAGCCGGAAGCACGTCAATTTACTATAGCATGTAAGCACCTCAATTAGCTTAAGTGAGATTAGCTTCTAATCTTTGTTTTAAGTTTATTTAGGTGCAAAAGGACCTTAATGGTCGTGGTTGAGGTGCTTGACTTAGGGCTTTTGGTCATTTTAGCTCTAGGGTCATTTTAATCTTTTTACTCTCTTGTAACCCTTATTATATGACTCTTCTTTGTATTTTGGAGACAACCAACGTAATATACAACATTTGAAAGAGAGAAAAGCTTGAGCTTTCCATGGCTATGGCCGAAACCTTGTTGAGGGAGGGATTCCCCTTTTCAAGTTCAAATTGACTTATCTAAGCTTGGCAACTTATTGGCGTCTCCTTTGCTAGCAAAATAAAATCTGATTTCATGCTTGTTGTTATCATGGACGTGAGTTTCATGGTGGTTAGGGGCTGATCTTGGTTGGGTTTTGTTCCTACAAAATCAGTATTCAAAGTTCTTGGGGTTTTGAGAAAGATGATTGGGGGTTTGTTTGGTTTCAAACCCAAGTGAGTTCTTGTCATTTGGTATCATGAGCTTAGGGTTCTGAGCTCTGATTTCCTATCCTTTGTGTTGTTTAATCTTGTATTCATCTTTGTTCTTTGTTGATTTAATTTCGGCATCAAGGTTTTACTTCCACCTTGATTCGGCCATTGTTGGATCTTTGTTGTTTCTTGTTGTTTCTTGCAGATTTGTGATCCTTGTTGCATGAATAACAATCTGTCCTTTAGTAGTTTGTGCTAATTTTGAGTATTTCTTTGAGTTAAGCTTTGGCTACTTAGGTCAAAATTGGGGCTTTTGTTTTCTTTGCTTGAATCAAGTGTTTAGTTGTTAATTCTATGTTACTAGGACGTGTTTAACATTGTTATTAAGTTATTAGTTTCAAAAAAAAAATGCATCAGGTCAGATTCGGCCAAGGAAGAACCATCACCACCCTTGCTTTGTTATTGCCATATGCATGTCTCTTAGCTTGTTTTCAATAGGTATTGTTCATATCTACTTTGAGAAAATCAGATTGTACTTCATTACTCCTAGCATTTGCGTGAACTAGCTTGTTTACAATCTTTGTGAAGTTGTTGCAATCCTGTGAAGTGTCAGGAAAACAAGTGTTTTTGAGTTTTGTGGTGAGGCATTTGAGTGAATGAGTGTTGAAACAAAATGAAATGCTTATTGATTGATGAGGTCGTGACTTACTCTTGAAGTTTACTTATGCTTGTGTGTTAACTTTGTGAGACAAGTCTGGTTGCTTTGTTACACATATTGCCGTGAGTAAGATGCTTGATGTGCTTATGTTGAAGCATGAATTAACAAGTGTGCTTGATGATTTGCGTGAGCCATCATTAGCATGACATTGAAAATGGAAGCACTCATGAGCTTGACATGGAAATTTTAGTAGCCATCATTGCATTTGAGAGGTGCTTGAAGAGACAAGCTGTTGCATCACCAAGTTAGTTGGAAAACGTGTTTAGTTGGTTTGTAACTTACCATTGCCGGATTGACATGCTTACTTGACCTACTTGTAAGCTACTTACGTAAGCAGCTGAGTCACCTACTTATTTTGAAAAAAAAGAAAAAAAAAGGAGAATTGATCGCATTATGTTTAGCTTGATTAGACCATTTACAAGTTGATTGGATTGCTTTACATGAGTTACATTGATATTTGATTTGGTTTGTATTGGTTTGAGCTTGAAAGACTATATTTGTGTTATAGCCGAATTGAAATCCTGTGTGCTTCATTGTGTTTCATTGGAGTGTAAACACTTGTGAGTGTGTGTGAGAAGAAAAGAAAGATGAGCTCAAATAATATAGCGAGTGACCACAAGATTGCTTCAGTGACACGTTGATTGATTGCTTGCTTATTTATTGCATTTAGCTAACTCGTCATTCTTTCTTATTCTGAGCACTCTAGCTATAGGTTTCTTTCGATTGAGTATCCGTGATTACTTATCTTATTTGCTTTATTCCACCTGCTCTATATATACATTGTGTTTCTGCTAGCTTGTGGACTACATCTTAGTTGACCATTCTGGGAATTGAGTTGATTTGTAATTGATTTGAGGAAGAACTCAATAGTGGTAAAATGCAGTGACTGTGAGCACAGTATCGGGTAAAAGCCAATAGAGTGCAAACACGAGTGGAGTGATATCATTCGAGTGTAAACATGTGAGATTGTGAGGATTTACATATTTGTTTTGCTTTTATTATTTCTAATCTGTTTGTTTAGTGTTGAGATGGTAGGTCCAAGTTTAACCATTAATGATAAGATCGAGGTTTTGGATACATTCAAAAGTGATATCCAAGATATTATGAGTGATTATAGAAGATCTTATGAGAAATGGAAAAAAACTTGGAAGGTAACTAAATATACAGTGAATGAAGAGAGTACTCAACAACCAAAAGCTATTGAAGTTTTTTGTAATAAAGTGAGAAGCACTTGTGATGTTGAGTGCATAGTGAATGAAAACACTTGTGAGGCCTTGAATGTTGTGAATTGTGTTATAAGTGACATGGTGAGTGAAAATGCTTGTGAGACCGTGAGCATTGAGGGAGTAAACACTTGTGAGGTAGTGTGCTTTGAGGTTGAAAAACATAGTGAAGCTGAGCAAGTGTGTGAGGAGGTCTTTGCAAGTATGGTTGAGATAGTGGCCATGAGTGATGATGAAGCTATGCGAGCTGGTGAAAAGAAAGTAGATGTGGTAGTGAAGTTTTTCCATAATATTTTCTCTATTATTTATGCTTTTTCATCGCAGGTACAAGTGGTCAAGTATGATTCTTTTATATTTCAATATCATCGTCCAATTGATTTTGTCATAACTATCTATGATCCGGGTTCAGATTCGAGGACGAATCTATTTCAATAAAGGGAGAATGACATGATCCAAGGGACAACATTTGACATGAATGCAGTCACCCAAGGAACATTAGAGCCTTTGCAATTGCCAACAGGCCCAATCACACGCCAAAGATCTAAGAAGATCACAGACGTAATAGCGGGGCCAGAGTTTGCATATAATAGATGCATTCATCCTTCTAGTTTTTACTTGCCTTATGAGATTGATTATGATTCTAATTCTTTAACTCCTATGGATTTATTATCTTTGATTGTTATTAAGCTTGGGAGTATGAATGATAAGGGAAAGGAAGAGTTGGTGAGAATAATAGGTTTCCAACGCATTGTGTTTGACCCCGGCAATTGGGTGTGGCTTTATATGCAAGAGGAAAAGATCCAAGTTGCAACCAAGAGAAGATGGTCCATTTCGGAGCGGATCAACGACAATACTTACAAGCTTGATCTTCCTGGTGAGTTTGGATTTCCTACAATGTTTAATGTTTCTGACTTATTTTATTCTTAATGCAGGTTCAGATTCGAGGTCGAATCCTTTTCAACAAGGAGGGAATGACATGAGTCCAACAACACCAGAGACATTACAGGATGCAGCTAACAACTTGGAGGAACCCATGCAGTTTCCAACAGGTCCAATCACACACCAAAGAGCAAAGAAGATCAGAGAGGCCTTTGCGGGACTAGCTCAGAGCTATGTGACCAGTTGCAGCAACCAAGTCAAGTGCACACTAGAGACACATATGGGCATAACCAGAGAGGTCCCCAAGCTATTTCATTTGACCCAGATCAGCTCAGACTGAAGCATAGCAGAGCAGCTTCAGCACCAGCACCCTTATGACCCGATTTCACCCATTTTGGGACTATGTTGAATTCAGCCAAATGGGGGCATTTTTGTCATTTTTTCTCGACATTTTGACTTTATTTATGATGTAATTAGCATGGTTGACTATGCCATTAGGCTTAATTATGCTTAGATCTGTACTTAGCCGGAAGCACATCAATTTACTATAGCATGTAAGCACCTCAATTAGCTTAAGTGAGATTAGCTTCTAATCTTGTTTTAAGTTTATTTAGGTGCAAAAGGACCTTAATGGTCGTGGTTGAGGTGCTTGACTTAGGGCTTTTGGTCATTTTAGCTCTAGGGTCATTTTAGTCTTTTTACTCTCTTGTAATCCTTATTATATGACTCTTCTTTGTATTTTGGAGACAACCAACGTAATATACAACATTTGAAAGAGAGAAACCTTGTTGAGGGAGGGATTCCCCTTTTCAAGTTCAAATTGACTTATATAAGCTTGGCAACTTAGTGGCGTCTCCTTTGCTAGCAAAATAAAATCTGATTTCATGCTTGTTGTTATCATGGACGTGAGTTTCATGGTGGTTAGGGGCTGATCTTGGTTGGGTTTTGTTCCTACAAAATCAGTATTCAAAGTTCTTGGGGTGATGCTTGGGGGTTTGCTTGGTTTCAAACCCAAGTGAGTTCTTGTCATTTGGTATCATGAGCTTAGGGTTCTGAGGTCTGATTTCCTATCCTTTGTGTTGTTTAATCTTGTATTCATCTTTGTTCTTTGTTGATTTAATTTTGGCATCAAGGTTTTACTTCCACCTTGATTCGGCCATTGTTGGATCTTTGTTGTTTCTTGTTGTTTCTTGCAGATTTGTGATCCTTGTTGCATGAATAACAATCTGTCCTTTAGTAGTTTGTGCTAATTTTGAGTATTTCTTTGAGTTAAGCTTTGGCTACTTATGTCAAAATTGGGGCTTTTGTTTTCTTTGCTTGAATCAAGTGTTTAGTTGTTAATTCTATGTTACTAGGACGTGTTTAAAATTGTTATTAAGTTATTAGTTTCAAAAAAAAAATGCATCAGGTCAGATTCGGCCAAGGAACATCACCACCCTTGCTTTGTTATTGCCATATGCATGTCACTTAGCTTTTTTTCAATAGGTATTGTTCATATCTACTTTGAGAAAATCAGATTGCACTTCATTACTCCTAGCATTTGCGTGAACTAGCTTGTTTACAATCTTTGTGAAGTTGTTGCAATCTTGTGAAGTGTGAGGAAAACAAGTGTTTTTGAGTGTTGTGGTGAGGCATTTGAGTGAATGAGTGTTGAAATAAAATTAAATGCTTATGGATTGATAAGGCCGTGACTTACTCTTGAAGTTTACTTATGCTTGTGTGTTAACTTTGTGAGACAAATTTGGTTACTTTGTTACACATATTGTCGTGAGTAAGATGTTTGATGTGCTTATGTTGAAGCATGAATTAACAAGGGTGCTTGCTTATTTGCATGAGCAATCATTAGCATGACATTGAAAATGGAAGCACTCATAAGCTTGACATGGAAATTGAGTAGCCATCATTGCATTTGAGAGGTGTTTGAATAGGCAAGCTGCTGCATCACCAAGTTAGTTGGAAAAAGTGTTTAGTTGGTTTGTAACTTACCATTGCCGAATTGACATGCTTACTTGACTTACTTGAAGCTACTTACGTAAGCAGCTGAGTCACCTAAAGTAGATGACATTTCATCAATATCTTCTGGAAGAGATGACAATTCTTCCATAAAGTCTGAAGTAGATGACATTCCATCAATATCGTCTGAAGAAGATGACAATCGTTTCATGTCGTATGAAGGAGATGACAATTCATCATATCTTCTGGAGAATATGACTATCATTTTATGTCGTATGGAGGAGATGACAATCTTCCATGTGGTCTGGGTCCGTGGATCCATCATATACCCTCATGTCTGGGGGGCTGAACTTCTGTGGGAGTTCTATGGAAGTGATGGTCTCTAGGAAATGAGTGTCTGAAATTATACCGGCTTGACTTTTTCTCACTGGTAGTCTGACATCAAGTAGACTAGAGAGAATTGCTTCTTTGAACTCTTGCATTTCCTTGTGCATGGAGGTTGGGACTTGTTGTGCTCGGTCGGTTGGAGAGATATGGTGACTTCTTTGGTAATATTGGAGGCGGTTGTCTTGTGGTGGATCGTCTCTCGCCACATCGTTGAATGCTCCTAAGAATTTGGTTTGAATTGCAGGATTGTTGGGACGATTCGGAATTTCGCGTTGCTGTGAAGTTGAAGCAATCTGCTCCAACTGCTTCTGGAGGCTTATGTTGGTGCTTCGCATGGCCATGTTTCTTCCTCCAAAGCTCGTAACCATTCTTGGAGAATGGTCAACTGAGCTACCATATGGTCATGTGTCTGCTCGTTGCTTGAAGCCATGAGTAGTTGTGTTTGTAAGGATCGCAGACTGAGAGATCTTGCTTGCTATAAATCGCTAAGGCCCCACGGTGGGCACCAAATTATAAACATTGGATTTCACCTGATGACCACAATCGATAATTTATATGATAGGGCACTAGCGATCCTGCAAAAGAAAGGTAGAGTGAGCAGAGACTTTCTACCCACCAGTGTGGTGGGTACCGTAGGCACTCCGACGCTCAAGTCAGTAGTGAAGACGAACAGTATATAAGGTGAGAGCAAGGATTGAGGTTTCCTTGACCTCCGTGGAATGCCATGAGGCGGTAGGCCGATATTTGGAGGATAGAATGCTCTGAGAGCTCAAATAAGAGCTTAATCATACAGGTCGAGGTCATTGCATACGTATAATCCCTCCGTCACAAGTATCCGGATAATACCAGAGATATAGATGTAAACGTCAAATCTCTATAGGTATTATCCCGTTGACGTATCTATTAGCAATCTCTAAATAACATTCGGAACTTACTTACGAAGTATACTGTGGCCACAGATTTAACAGACTGCTAATCATATATGGACTACCTATGCTCTGTACACAGAACTGACGGATCATATCTTGATACACACAGGATATCCTGAGGATCGGTCCACACCCAACGAACAGGCGGAGGTCTGATCTAAATAGATCGGTGACGTGACTGCCATCTAAGTGTGGAGGATGTCTCATACATCCACAGTGGTATCTCAAGTCGAAGGAACACTATGCTACTCAACCCGAGAAGATTCTTATTGACGTTGGTGTACCATCCATTAAGAATCTTCGGTGAGTCGTTCAGTGTTTATCCACTATAAACACCTACACGTCTATACGAGTCTCCCTAGACTCGTGGTTCATTGGGATAAACCATCGGACCAAGTCTCGATATACGACATGTACTGGTCTCAACAGATTTGACTAACCGACCTGTGTTAGTGAATCTTGACCAGGAACTATATTTGATAATATACATTTAGCACTGACACTTCCCAATGTCAATACAAACTACCTTTGTAACTGTGTATTGCATTATATATTATCGGGCATTTGTCTAATATATACATATCACTAAACAACATTTAGTTTCAATCTAATCGTAATCAGATCGAATACGTATATAAAAACAAGAGGTACAACCATAAATAAGTAATATTATGGAAAATGGGATGTTCGTATTCATGAATCAGACATAAATACGGTCCGGATTGGCGCTCTGAGCACCAACCCCAACAATTTCTCCCACTTGCTCTAGTGCCAATCCACGGTATCATATACACATCTCAATGTGTATCGTATACACATAGCCCTCAAAAGCTCACCAATCACTTAAGAGGTAGGCAACAAGAAGTAAGTCCGCTATAACATAATGAGTTTGTCAAACAAACTCAATCGTTTCCCATAGCCAGCATCTTTCATATTTTGTAGAATCTAAATTATACATTAATATGAATGAGATGCTACATCAATATTGTGCTACAGCTATACTGAGTTGTCCAAGTATTCAGGGATCAAATCCAAAATACTATGCGGACAACCGCAAGCACAAACACCAATATAAAACTTCTAATTTATAAGGTCACTATGCAACTTCATAAGTCAATACTTCATAAGTTGCATCTAATTCCACTAAATAGTAGAATCCTTCTGACACTCCCACTGCATCTATTGTGACTCTTTATGACGTAGACTGTCTAACGTCATAATTAGTCTCAAAACTAATATGACCCTAATGGTTGCACACTGTATTCTCCATGAATTAGAAACTCGTTCTTAATATCTCAAAGATCACAAAGAACGTGTTTCAAGATCCATCATATTGTCTATAGGATATCAAAATAACTCGTAACAATTACGATTAATCGATATTTTTAATCGCACATAATAAAGTATTCATTATGTCATCATCAAATGATACATAAGATTGATTAGACATTCTAATCAATATCTCTTTCGAAAAATGAATCATCATTTACGAAAGATGAATACTAATATAAAGACACACAATAACTGTCCAACAGTTATACTAACTGTCATACAGATAGCCTAGTTATGTCATTTATTAGATCATATCTAATGCACGACTAATAGGAGTATCTCACAAGTCTCCAAGTTTTATATCATATATAAAATTTTATATCAAATATAACAGAGACTACTCCCTCACTGCTTTCACAGAGTAAAGAAGACTTAGGTAAACTTTTACCTTACAAACATCTCATTATTACTATAATAATGATAATGTTGTTAGGATATATAACACTAGAAAGTAATTTGTACGCTCCCACTAACCCTTCAAGCACATATGTATTCTCTATACTTTGACAAGATCAGACAATCTGACTGATATCAAAAATAGAGAACGGATTTCCGGAAGACTTATCCGAGTCTACAATAGGCTCTATAAGCTAGCACAAACTGCGATCTCAGCAGAACACAAACTCTAGGGCCATTCCAGAATGAACTCTTCAAACAAAGAAATCACAACTGATCTCTTATCTGAATAAGTCATTCAAAAATGCCACTTTGCATTCTTTAGCTAAAATGTACAGTTTAATATCAACATTAACCAATATATCTTTAATTGTTCAATTAGTGTGACTAGAGACAAGTTTCCTCAGAATCTACAATAGATTGTTGAGTATAACTTTTCTCACTGTCATACTGTAAAGGTCAAACCTTTAATAAGCTCACACTGCTTTCGCTGCGCAAACAATTAGCACATATCATGAACTAATTCATAATGAAAGCTTAATCAAGTTCAAAACTTGATCGTAGTAAGCTATGAACAATCTTAGATCTATGGTTCAATGGTGAACTTCCAGAATCGATATCAAATATCGCTTCCATTATAAGTTATAGGATAATTTTCTTCGGTAAGAAAACAACAGAACATTAAGTATCAAATACTCGTAAATGATTTGATATCCTATTAAACTTATAGAAGATGTATAAGGGTTGTTTTTCTTATTAATTACGTAGTTCCATTTATAATTTATCATTCTCACATTTGACTTCAATAAGTCAAGTCTTTTCTACAATTGTTAACATCTGATGTTACACACCAAGTAATAAAACGATTTTATTACTTAGGATCGTAGGAAAGATATTTTATCAAATAGAATACAATATTCTATAAAATAGAATAATGATAAACTTTTACTTATACCTCCAAGGTGTAAGTAATTTCCATTATATAACTATTATATAAAGAAAGATTCAAATCTCAAACTTTTCAAGATTCAGATTTTCTACCTATACATATCATATATGTAACTGTAGAAATTAATGGAACCTAAATTAAAAGATGAACTAGTGTTACTGGAGCATATCCCCAAGAGTATTGAAACTAATTCGGTAACATTCAATATCAAACGAATCAAATCATATAAGATTCGACTGCTCCCACTACTCAATTCCATCAAGATGGAATCGTGGAAGAATAATATTGAATAAGAATCATATTCACTGAATAACCTTAGAACTAATTGCTTTAAATTCATATGTTTGATCGTATCAAATCTTTGAACAATTCAAAGACATGTAATGAATTTTAAGGATCAAGTTTTCAAAATTTCAGATTGAATATATTTGAACAAGTCAAAAATGTTCAATCTACGTTTCATCAGAACAGATTGAAAGTTCTTGATCATTTCAAGACGTTCAATATGTGTTCTTTCAGAAACACGTAACTAAGTTATGACAATTCATAAACTAAGTTACGAAGTAAAGAAAACTACCTTAAGCAATTACAATTCATTAAACTACATACATCTAATGTATCAGTTTAATAAATCTGGTGGTCCAATGACAAATCATTGGTTAAACGAGATTTTAATCACCTTCCTGAATACAATATTCATTAAATGGATAAGGATGTGTGGTGTGATCTTGTATCAAACCATCCTTTACCATACGGAATAAGCATCTAATGCTTAAGTGATAAACTCATAAAGCACCGTTCTAAATTATTTTTTTACCGAATAATTTTCTTAATGTTTATCTCTACGTCAATGACACTACTAGTTATATTTAAAATATATAACAATTGTTTATAAAAGAACAAGTAACTATCCAATAGTCGCAAGTTCCGATATCAAATATCAAAACAATCGTTAACTAATATTTTTAAATAACTAGACGGGAGATCTGGTATCCAATACCTATAGTTGTAGTATTGTGAAAATCGATATTTTTCTATACACAACTATACGCATCTCCTTTCTTTAGCTTTACTATTTGCATTCAACTATTCACAACAATTGCAAATAATTGATTAGCAAATTGTGTCAGACACATTGCCTCTAAAGGTCATTAAAGCTAAGAAACGTCATTACTAGATAAACAAATACCTAATGGGGCTTTCTTAATGCCAGTCAAGAATCTCGAGACATGAACTAATTCAAGTCAATTCTTACTGCATAAGAAACTATTCTCTCTAAAGTATTATATCCTAAAAGGGATATCTATCTAGATTATCTATCATGACTTAGAAACTAAGTCATTAACCATCTTGATTTTTAAAGAAAATCGGAACAATAGTTCCCGATGGTTTAGACCAATCTAATAATATCCTAGTCTAGTAGTATCTAGAACCTATTCTAGAATAACTGCAACCAAGAGTCAAGTCAGATAACATATCAAAATATGTGTGCAGTGAATTAAAAGTTTAATTCTATCTAATATAGATTAAGGAAAACAAACAAGCGGCTATTTCCATAATAATACACACTGCCTAAGTTAAGGAATTTTTAAACTTAGCAGTGCCTCCCACTATTTTACGTAATACCGTAATCCCCAACGGAAAAACGAGAATTCAATAATTAAATCGAATTCCATAATGGGAAGAGGACCCCATGAATATATTTCGACTCACAGCAGAGGCACGGTCTCGCCTACGTATATTCACAGGTAGACAACTCATTGTCAATCACTCTAGTGACTCCTGGGTTTCCGGTCCTGGTCGTTTCTCGTTGTCGCTGCTAAGGCAGGCCCACAAGGAGACGTACCAAGGTTAAACTCGTCAATGATAAACTCAAGTTACTTGCGTAACCCTGACAGCTAGGGCACGTTCAGGATTCCCTTTCGCTTGAATTTATCTAGTATCTATATACATCCGGCATAAATAAATCTCTATCGGCTACACCCTCACAGCAGAGGCACGGTCTCGGATGTAGTCACGGAAAAAATATTTATAAACCGTATTGACAAGACGACCAAGAAACAAGTATTCCAAATACCTAGTTACTTTAAAACCTTATTAAGCGGGATATTCCATAAAGTGTCATACACTTTAAATTTAATCAAATTAAATGAAAGCATGCATGTATCAAGTAAAGATAAGAACAAACATTAGATTTTAAAGGGCTAATCATATCGGGGTGTCCAGAATCAGACTCGCTCTGATACCATTTTGTTGGGGTTTTAAGGGGGAATATCGGTAACGCAGCGGAATCGCGGAAAATCAAAATTTTTCGATTTCAAAATTTTTCTCGGATCAATTAAATAAAATTATTTATTAATTATCCAATTATCAAATTCTGAAAAATTACACAAGAGATCAAATTTCTTGGTAATTACCGAATTGCCCCAAAACTTTTATAAATTGATCATTTTAGTCCAAAATTGTCAAATATAATTTTGGATGATTCTAAATCATTTCTAAATGTTTTTCAACACATCTAATGCATCAAAATCAGATTTCACACAAATCCCCAATTTTTTTGAATTGCCGAGAGACCCCACAAATTTTCAATTAATTACAATTTGGTCCTTTTGTTCAAAACATGCCAAGATCAAATCCAATCAACCTAAAATTTTACATGCATCATATTCATACCATAATACATCACATATATGAAAAGCCCCAAATTGGAGTGGGTTATGAACCCTAATTTTTCAATTTCATCAAATTGTCCAATTTCACCAAATTTACAAAATCCAACACTTTAATCCATTCAATAATACTCACCAATCAAGCCTCACCACTTTGAAAAACTCTAGAACAATTCTAGGTCACCAAGGAGTGGCTTACTAACTCTAGAATGGCAACTTTGATTTTCAAAATCAAAAGTAAAGCTTTGAAACCATTTCAAGCTACTTACATGCACAATCTTTCATTCAAGTTCACAACCAATTAAACACAAACTATAAGTAGAGAGACAACATCAAAGCAACACAAATGAAGCTAAGCATGTTAGAAACATTTTTCATGTTGGAAGATTTGAAAGAAAACTTAAAAACCTTAAGATTTCCAAGCTTTTCTTCTTTTCTTCAAACTTTTCTCTCAACCACTTTTTGTTTCTTTTGTATCTAATGAACTTCTTTAAACCCTAAAATGAAAAAAAAAAAAAAAAACAATATATACTCACAATTTAAGCCTTGGCCGAATTTGAGATAAATATATATCTAGATATTTTTGGTTTCATTTAAGTTTACAACTTGTCAACTTGCCTTAATCATCAAACTTTTTAATGAAATAAAGTAAGTCAACAATTGCAACTCAAAAAATATAACACTTATATTCATTTTAGGTGTAGGCCGAAATTACAATAAATTAAAGGAAATGATATTTTAATTTTAAACAATTTAAATAAATATCCAAGGAAGTCAAATCCAATTTGACAACATTTTCCTTTAATGTAAAGTCAAACATTTACACTTATAATCATTTCCTAACTTTATCATTTGGTGAGATATTTATTTTTAATTATATTTATCATTTAACAATTAAATAATTAAATAATTAATTAAATACAAATATCTCAAATATATGTATTATATTTACTTTAAATATCTCAAATACATATATTAATGATATATGTCAAATACCTTTATTTGACAATTTATTAATGTGTATTTAATAATATCATATATTAAATACAAATACACATTAATTAGGAAATGACGGTTCGGCCCCTTTGCATGTATTTTTCGTTTAACGTTTAAACGATTTATAAATAATCATCATTATTCATAAAAGTCGCCCTAGTGCTCTACGAGTATATTTCATTAGTGAGACTCTCTAGATTCAGGTATATCCGTCACAAAATCCAATTTCGTGTCCATATTTACCCACCCGTAAATTATGACGACCACGGAAAACTAGCTGAATCATACAGGTCGAGGTCATTGCATACGTATAATCCCTCCGTCACAGGTATCGGATAATACCAGATATAATATCCAGAGATATAATGTAACGTCAATCTCTATAGGTATTATCCCGTCGACGTATCTATTAGCAATCTCTAAATAACATTCGGAACTTACTTCCGAAGTATACTGTGGCCACAGATTTAACAGACTGCTAATCATATATGGACTACCTATGCTCTGTACACAGAACTGACGGATCCTATCTTGATACACACAGGATATCCTGAGGATCGGTCCACACCCAACGAACAGGCGGAGGTCTGATCTAAATAGATAGATGACGTGACTGTCATCTAAGTGTGGAGGATGTCTCATACATCCACAGTGGTATCTCAAGTCGAAGGACCACTATGCTACTCAACCCGAGAAGATTCTTATTGACGTTGGTGTACCATCCATTAAGAATCTTCGGTGTCGTTCAGTGTTTACCACTATAAACACCTACACGTAACGAGTCTCCCTAGACTCATGGTTCATTGGGATAAACCATCGGACCAAGTCTCGATATACGACATGTACTGGTCTCAACAAATTTGACTAACCGACCCGTGTTAGTGAATCTTGACCAGGAACTATATTTGATAATATACATTTAGCAGTGACACTTCCCAATGTCAATTACAAAACTTTGTAAATGTGTATTTCATTATATATTATCGGGCCTTTGTCTAATATATACATATCACTAAACAACATTTAGTTTCAATCTAATCGTAATCAGATCGAATACGTATATAAAAACAAGAGGTGCAACCATAAATAAGTAATATTATGGAAAATGAGATGTTCGTATTCATGAATGAGACATAAATACGGTCCGGATTGGCGCTCTGAACACCAATCCCAACACTAAGGAATAGTCTTCAAGTTGGAATAGTGGTCGTATTTGTTTGGGTTTTGGGCAAATGGCGTGGCGGAAGCGCGGTTCGGACGAAATCATAATTTTAAAACTTTTAAATTACCGGATAAATTATTCAATATCTAATATGAATAATTCATTCATATTTCAGATAAACACATTTATTATCGATATCAAATAGCGATATAAATATATATGAAATGTCGCGAAACTTTTACGAAAATATTTTTACGTAAAATGACGTAAAACATGTTTTTGACCAAACCGACCACTCAACACTTATGGGGACTGCCCAGGTCAGCCCCAATAGTGTTAGGGAAGTTCATGGGCGGCCCGAAAAGTGAGAAATTCACTATTTGGACAGCCGTCACCTGGTTGGCTCAAAAGTCACCTGATAATGCCGTTTTTCACCGTTTTCGCTTATTTCAACTCCGAAATAATTTCTGGCAATTGTTCCAACACCTAAAAACACATCCAATACATTTATATGACATCAGTTTCATCAAAATAAACCCAAATTTTCCAGAACTGATCCAGAAACCAAAAATGCCAATTTTCATGCTTTAAATCAAATTTTTCAACATTAATCCAATTAATCAAAACACCAATCAAAGTCACCACACATGAACTACCCAAGAACAATTCTAGGCATTGCAAGAGTGGTCATAAAACTCTAGAATGGCAATATGTTATCAAATGAACAAATTGAACAATAATTACAATAATTTCATCCAAAATACTTCACACATACATCAACACTTCCAATTCCATCCACCACAACCAAAAGCCCCAAATTTTATGAAAAGAAGAAACTCTAGGATCTCATCAGATCATCAAGAAATAAGAAACACAATTTCTAAGCTTAGGGATTTGTAGAATTACCTTTAATCTTTTTAATTCCTTAGCCTTTTTCTTGATTTTCTTCTTTTCTTTCCTTGGATCATCAAGAAATATTTGAGAGGTATTTGGGAGTGTGATGTTATTCGGCCATGGTGAAATTCTAATGAAGAAAAAAAAATTTTCTCTTTTTAATTCCTCTTTGCCGACTTTATAGGGTATTTTAGTCATTTTGCAAAAATTAATTTGATCCAAAATCATATTAATAATACATGTCACATGTTACCATTAAATAATAAGCATGTGTGATAATAATTATCACAAATGAAAATTATTTAATAAATTAAATATAAAGTTAAAGTAGTCAAAATTCAAATTTAACATTTTAACCTTAAATTTAACCAAAGGGTAACCAATAATAATTAAACATATATTCCATAACAATTATGAAATATATATATCAATTAATCATTTAAATATAACATTTAAATATCTAAATAATTAATTAATATAATTATTAATCCATATGTATTTTATTTACATTAAATAAAATACGTACAGAAGTGACATGTGTCAAAATCTCATTGACTGTTAATTAATGTGTATCTGATCAAATTATGTATCAAATACAAATACATAATAATTATAAATGACTAAAAACCTCTAATGCATGTGTTATCGTTTAACCGATTAAACAATCTGAATTAACTCATTTAATCTGGATCAGTATTATGAATAATCTGTATTATTCATAACGCATTGCCCAAGTGCTCAACGAGTACACTTCATATTGTGGGACTCTCTAAGTTTAGGTTTATCAATCACGAAATCCAATTTCGTGTCCATAATTCACCCACTCATGAATTATGACGACCACGAATAATCTCACTAAACTATGCAAGTCGAGTTCATTGCATACGTATAATCCCTCCGTCACAGGCTATCCATATTATACCTGGGATATAGATAAAAAAATTCAAATCCGTTCGGTATAATATAGTCGATTTTCAATTTACGATCTCAAAATAACACTCGGAACTGATTTTCGAAGTTATACCACGACCATGGATTTATTAGATCGCAAACACGTGTAGGATGCATATGCCCTGTACACAGGACTGACAAATCCTCTCTTGATACACACTGGATATCATGAGCATTAGTCAACACCCAACGAACAGGCGGAGGTCTGATAATGAATAGATCGGTGACGTGACTGCCATCAAAGTGTGGAGGATAACTCATATATCCCACTATGGTATCTCAAGTCGAAGGACCATTATGCTCGCTCACGTTGGTGTACCATCTATTATGAAATCTTCAGTGAGTCGTTCAGTGTTTATCAAACAAACACCTACATGTCTATACGAGTCTCCCGAGACTCATGGTTCATTGGGATAAACCATCGGACCAAGTCACGATATACGATATGTACTAGTCTCAGTGGATTTTACTAACCGACCCTTGTTAGTAAATCTTGACCAGGAACTTTATTTAAGGATATACATCTTATAGTGCGCTTCCCAATGTCAATTACAAACTACGTTGTAACTGCACTCTATATTGTAAATCCTAGGGTCTTTGTCTAATATAAATGTATGACTAAACCAAATTTAGTTTCAATCTAATCGTAGTTAGATATCTAATCGTAATTAGATCGAATATATATATAAAAGACAAGAGGTGCTACCATCTAATAAGTAAATATTATGGAAAAAAGGAACTGTTCGTATTTATGAATCATACATAAATACGATCCGGATTGGCACTCTGAGCACCAACCCTAACAATTTCTCCCACTTGCTCTAGTGCCAATCCATGGTATCATATAACATCTCAATTTATATCACATACTTATGGCCCTCAAGAGCTCACCTAACACTCAAGAGGTAGGCAACAACAAGTAAGTCCGCTTTAACAAATTGAGTCCGTCCAACAAACTCAATCGTTTTCCTTAGCCAGCATCATTCATATTTTGTAGAATCAAAATTCCACATCAATATGACTCAGACGCTATATCAATATGTGCTATAACTACTGAGTTGTCTATGTATTCAGAGATCAAATCTAAATACTATGAGACAACCGCACGCACTACACTAATATGAAAACTTCTAAACTATAGGGTCACTGTGCAACTTCATAAGTCAATACTTCATAAGTTGCAACTGATTCCACTAGTTTAGTAGAATCAACGGTGACACTCCCACTACATCTTTTCTGACTTTATATGACATAGACCATCTAATGTCATAATTAGGATCAAAACTAATCTGACCTTATGGTTGTAGACTAAATTCTCCATGAATAAGAAACTCATTCTTAATATCTCTAAGATAACAAAGAACATGTTTCAAGACCCATCATATGGTCTGTAACATATCAAAATAACTCGTAACAATTACGATTAAATTGATATCTTTAATTGCACATAATATAGTATTCATTACGCCATAAGATTGACTAGATATTCTAATTAATCTCTCTTTCGACAAAGGTATCATCTTTTACGAAAGATGAATACTATATATATAAAAGACATGTTAACTGTCAAACAGTTATACTAACTGTCAAACAATTATACTAACTGTCATACAGATAGTCTTACTGTGTCCTTTATTATATCATATCTAATACGCGACTAATGGGAGTATCTCACAAGTCTCTTAGTTTTATATCATATATAAAAATTTATATCAAATATAACAGAGACTACTCTCACTGCTTACACAGAGAAAATGAGACTTAAGTAAATGTTTTACTTTACAAACATTCATTATTACATTAATAATGATAATGTCATTAGGATATACTTCACTGGAAAGAAATTTGTATGCTCCCACTGACCCTACTATCATATATATATTCTCTATGCTTTGATAAAATCAGACAATCTGATTATAATCAAAATTAGAGAACACGAATTTCCGAAAAGCTTATCTGAGTCTACAATAGGCTCTATAAGCTAGTATATCAAACTGTTATCTTAGCAAAATACAAACTCCATGGCCATTCTAGAATGAATTTTTCAAACAAAGAAATTATGACGGATCTCTCATTCGAAGAAATCACTCAAGAACGCCACTTTGCATTCTTTAGCCAAAATACATAGTTTAATATCAACATTAACCAACAAATCTTTAATTGTTCAATTAGTGCGACTTGAGACAAATTTTCTCAAAATCTACAATAGATCACTGAGTATAACGTTTCTCACTGTCATACTATGAAGGTCAAACATTTATCAAGCTCACTTTGCTTTTGCTGCGCAAACATTTGCACCTTTTATGAACTATTCATAACAAAAGCTCAATCAAGTTCAAAACTTGATCGTCGTAAGCCATGAACAATCTTAGATCTATGATTCAATGCTAACTTTCGAAATCGATATCAAATATCGCTCCCACTATAAGTTTTAGGATATTTTCTTCAATAAGAAAACAACATAACAATCAGTATCAAATACTTTGTAAATGATTCTGACATCTTATTAGAGTTATACGGAAGATGTCTAAGGGTATTTCATCTTATTAATTATGTAGTTCCATTTATAGTTTATCACTCTCACATTTGACTTCAATAAGTCAAGTCTTTTCTATAATTGTCAACATCTGATGTTAACATACCAAGTAATAAAATAATTTTATTACCCGGGATGGTAGAACAGATATTCTATCAAATAAAATATAATATTCTATTAAATAGAATAAATAATAAACTTTTACTTGTACCTCCGAGGTGCAATTTCTTTCAATTATATAACCATTATACAAAAGAAAGATTTAAACTTTTCAAGATTCAAATTTTCTACCTATACATATCATATACGTAACTATAGAAACGAATGTAACCTTAATTAAAGAGATGAATTAGTGTTACTGGAGCATAACCCCAGGAGTATTGAAAACTAATCCGGTAACACTCAATATTAACGAATCAAATCATATAAGATTCAATTACTCCTACTGACCAATTCCATCAAGATGGAATCATGGAAGTTTAATATTGAGTAAGAATCACATTCATTAAATAACTTATAACTAATTACCTTAAATTCATATGTTTGATCATATCAAACATCTTTGAACAATTTAAAGATTCACGATGAATTTCAAAGATATAGTTTTCTACACTTCAAATAGATATCTTTGAACCATTCAAAATATTTTATCCCCGTTTTATCAGAAACATATTGAAAGTTCTCGAACCATTCAAGACGTTCAATATATATTCTTTTTTAGAAACACACAACTAAGTCATGACAATTCATTAACTAAGTTACAGAGTAAAGAAAACTATCTAAGGTAATTTCTAATTCTCATTAAACTACATACATCCAATGTATTAGTCTAATAATCTTGTGGTCCAATAACAATCATTGGTTAAATGAGATTTAATCACATCCTGAATACAATATTCATTAAATGGATAAAGATATATGGTGTGATCGTATCAGACTATCCTTTACCATACGGAATAAGCATCTTATGCTTATGTGATAAAAATCTCATAAAGCATTGTTCTAAGTTATTTAGTTAACCAAACATTTTCTTAATGTTTATCTTTTCATTATAACACTACTAGTCATATTAAAATATGTAACAACTGTTTATATAGAACAAGTAATTATCCAATAGTCACAAGTTCTGATATCAAATATCAAAACCGTTATTAAACATTATTTTAAATAACTAGACAGGAGATCTAGTATCCAATACCTATAGTTGTCGTATTGTGAGAATCAATATTCTCTATACACAACTATACACATCTCATTTCTTAAGCTTTATAATTTACGTTCAATTATTCACAACAATTGCAAATAATTGATTAGCAAACTGCGTTAAAACATGTGACTTCTAAAAGTCACTAAAGCTAAGAAATGTCATTATAAGATAAACAAAATACCTAACGAGGTTTTCTTAATGCCAGTCAAGAATCTCGAGACATGAACTAGTTCGTGTCAATTCTTACTATACAATAAACTATTCTCTCTAGATAATTATATCCTAAAACAGATATCTATTTAGATTACCTATCGTGACTTAGTAACTAAGTCACTAACCATCTTGATTTTTCAAGAAAATCAGAACAATAGTTCCCGATGGTTTGAACAAATCTATCAATATCTAAGTCTACTGTCATTCTATAATCTATTCTAGAAATATGCAACCATAAGTAAAGTCATAAAACATATTCAAGTAATATGATATGCAGTGGATTAGAAGTATAATTCTATAAACAATATAGAATAAAGGAAAACAAAAGCAAAGCATTCCATAAAATTACACATTGCTTTAGTTATGGATTTTTAACCAAGCATTGTCTCCCACTACTTTACGTAATACCGTAATCCACAACGGGAACGAGAATTCAATAATTAAATCGAATTTCATAGTGAGAGTATGATCCCATAAATATATTTTGACTCACAGCTTTGGCACGGTGTCGCCTACGTATATTCATTAGGTAGACAACTCATTGTCAATCACTCACCAGTGACTCCTGATTTTGGTTCTGATCGTTTCTCGTTATGACAGCTTTGGCACGTTCACAAGGAGGCGTATCAATGCTTCACTTGTCAATGACAAACTCAAGCTACCGATGTAGTCCTGACAGTTTTGACACGTTCAGGATTTCCACTTTCACTTGAATTTGTCTAGTATCAATATACAACCGGCATAGATAAAATTCTATCAACTACACACCTCACTGCTTTGGCATGATCTCAGATGCAGCCATAGAAAGTTACCCATAAACCATATTAACAAGACGAACCAAGAAACATGCATCCAATACACGTTACTTTACAGCCTTATTTTAAGTGGGGATTTTCTTCAAGAAAGCATTGCTCCACATCAAATGCAGAATTTTAATCTAAATAATTTTCTAAACAACTCAATTCTACCTTAGAAAACATAACTCAATTTAACCATTAAATTTTCGTTACGTTTCTTTTAGCGTAGAACCGAAAAGTCAAGAAACATATAGATTACATACATGTGCAAATATTAAAATTGGATTACATATCATATATCAAGTATGACTAATGTAATGGATGAAGCATCAGACCTGCTCTGATACCATTTTATTGGGGTTTTGGGCAAAGGGCGCGGCGGAAGCGCGGTTCGAGCGAAATCATAATTTTAAAACTTTTAAAATTACCGAATAAATTATTCAATATCTAATATGAATAATTTATTCATATTTCACCTAAACACATTTATTCGATATCAAATAGCAATATAAATATATATGAAACATCGTGAAACTTTTACGAAAACGTTTTTCCAAAAAATGATGCAAAACACTTTTTTGATAGAACCAGCCACTCAACACTTATGGGGACTACCTAGGTAAGCTCCAATAGTGTTAGGGCAATTCTTGGGCTTCCCACACAGTGATAAATTCACTGTTTGGACAGTTGTCACCCGGTTGGCTCAAAAGTCACCCGGTAATGCCGTTTTTCACCGTTTTCGCTTATTTCAACTCCGAGACAATTTCCGGCAATTGTTCCAACACCCAAAACACATCCAATACATTTATATGACATCAATTTCATCAAAATAAACCCAGATTTTCCAGAACTGATCCAGAAACCAAAAATGCCAATTTTCATGCTTTAAATCCAATTTTTCAACATTAATCCAATTAATCAAAACACCAATCAAAGTCACCACACATGAACCACCAAAGAAAAATTCTAGACATTGCAAGAGTGTTCATAACACTCTAGAATGGCAACATGTCATCAAATGAACAAATTAGACAATAATTACAATAATTCCATCCAAAACACTTCACACATACATCAACACTTCCAATTCCATCCACCACAACCAAAAACCCCAAATTTTATGAAAAGAAGGAACTCTAGGATCTCATCAGATCATCAAGAAATAAGAAACAAAATTTCTAAGCTTAGGGATTTGTAGAATTACCTTTAATATTTTTAATTCCTTAGCCTTTTTCTTGATTTTCTTCTTTTCTTTCCTTGGATCATCAAGAAATATTTGAGAGGTATTTGGGAGTGAAGTTATTCGGCCATGGTGGAATTGTAATGAAGAAAACAAAATTTTCTCTTTTAAATTTCTCTTTGCCGACTTTATAGGGTAATTTTAGTCATTTTGCAAAAAATTAATTTAATCCAAAATCATATTAATAATACATGTCACATGTTACCATTAAATAATAAGCATGTGTGATAATAATTATTAGAAATGAAAATTATTTAATAAATTAAGTATAAAGTTAAAGTAGTCAAAATTCAAATTTAACATTTTAACCTTAAATTTAATGCCAAGGGTAACCAATAATAATTAAACATATATTCCATAAAAATTATGAAATATATATATATATCAATTAATCATTTAAATATTTAACATTTAAATATCTAAATAATTAATTAATATAGTTATTAATCCATATTTATTTTATTTACATTAAATAAAATACGTACAGAAGTGACATGTGTCAAAATCTCATTTGACTGTTAATTAATGTGTATCTAATCAAATTATGTATCAAATACAAATACATAATAATTATTAAATGACTAAAAACCCCGAATGCATGTGTTATCGTTTAACCGATTAAACGATCTGAATTAACTCATTTAATCCGGATCAGTATTATGAATAATCTGTATTATTCATAACGCGTTACCCAAGTGCTCAACGAATACACTTCATATTGTGGGACTCTTTAAGTTTAGGTTTATCCATCAAGAAATCCAATTTCGTGTCCATAATTCACCCACTCATGAATTATGACGACCATAGATAATCTCGTTAAACTATGCAAGTTGAGGTCATTGCATATGTATAATCCCTCCATCACAGGCTATCCATATTATACTTGGGATATAGATAAGAACTTTAAATCCGTTCGGTATAATATAATCGACTTTCAATTTACGATCTCTAAATAACACTCGGAACTGATTTCCGAAGTTATACCACGACCATGGATTTACTAGATCGCAAACACGTGTAGGATGCCTATGCCCTGTATACATGACCGATGGATCCTACCTTGATATGCACTGGATATCATGAGCATCAGTCCACACCCAACGAACATGCGGAGGTCTGATTATGAATAGATCGGTGACGTGACTGCCATCAAAGTGTGGAGGATAACTCATATATCCCACCGTGGTATCTCAAGTCGAAGGACCACTATGCTCGCTCAACTCGAGAAGATTCCTATTGACGTTGGTGTACCATCTATTAGGAAATCTTCATTGAGTCGTTCAGTGTTTATCAAATAAATACCTACATGTCTATAACAGTCTCTCGAGACTCATGGTTCATTGGGATAAACCATCGGACCAAGTCATGATATACGACATGTACTGGTCTCAGCTGATTTTACTAACCGACCCGTGTTAGTAAATCTTGACCAGGAACTTTATTTAAGGATATACATCTTATAGTGCGCTTCCCAATATCAATTACAAACTACGTTGTAACTGTACACTATATTGTAAATCTTAGGGTCTTTGTCTAATATACACGTATCACTAAATCAGATTTAGTTTCAATCTAATCATAGTTAGATATCTAATAGTAATTAGATCGAATATGTGTATAAAAGACAAGAGATGCTACCATCTAATAAGTAATATTATGGAAAAAGAAACTGTTCGTATTTTTGAATCAGACATAAATACGATACGGATTGACACTCTGAGCACCAACTCTAACAATATTTATAAAGGTGGGGCCCACTAACATGTTTAACATTCATCTTTCGGTGATGAATCAACTAATTGTACAGAGAGCAAATAATTTATGAAGAGATGTTTTTCGGTTGGGTCCATGTTGGAAAGTGGGCTGCCCTGTAAGCTTTAATTGGGCCTGAGAAGATAATTGGGTCTTTGGCCCAAATTTAATTTGGGTTGTTTGTTGAATTGGGCCTGAGAGGAGTTCAGATCTTTGGCCCAGTCTTGGCATATGATTTGGGCTATCTGAAAGAGCTGGGCTTAGTCTGTCACATAGGCTTTAAGACGATAATGTCATTGGCCCAAATTTGGCGCGTACACCATTAAAACTCAATAAGTTAGTACAATAGAGGTCTTTCTTCCAAGGCTCCTCTTAACATTTATAATGATATCTTCCTTAGAGAGTATTCACCAACTCACGCAAGAAATTACACCAAGAGGTCTTTCTTCCAAAGCTTCTATTTAACCTTTACAACAATTTCTCCCTTGAGAGTAATCACCACTCACATAAGGGAATCTCATAAAAAGTGTTTGATAAAAATTATCACACAACTTGGGCACTAACAAAAGATTATAAGGAAGATTTAAATGTGAGTATCTCACCCAAATAAATCTAATCTCTCTAAAATGTATATGAAAATGAAGTATAAGCTTATTGATTTTGATAGTGTAAGATGTTAAAGATTCACAAAACTCTCTTTGAAAGTGTTTGAAGATTTTAGAAGTATGCAAAAAAGATGTATGAAAGTTGTATTTTTCTCCGTATCTGTTCTATTATGCAAAAATGAAATTAAGACAATTTATAGGCTGAAAACTAAAAAGATCTGTTATACAGTGTAGAGACATGTATGGCAGTCTGGCAGGGCGGTATGCTTGTCTAGAAATTCAAATGGCTACTGAGAACTCGACCGTTGAGCATTCACACAAAATAATTAACCGATATGATCACCAGTATGGACACCGGTATGAAGTGGCCCAGTTCCAGAATATGTGCAAACTGCTCAGCTCACCATTATGGGACCGGTATCTTGGTTCCAGTGTAGGTATTCTCAGTGATTACTGGTATGGGATCGGTTTCCTGGTTCTAGTAGCTATGTCTTTTGGTCAGTCACCGGTATGCTGGTTCCAGTGGCTGTGTCTCATGATTCCAATTACCGGTATACCGGTATAAGAACTGATATGTCGGTTCCAATACATAAAATAATGTAAAAAAGATTTAAAGCTTTTATATACTTGACCCTAAATGCTCTATATGATTATGCATGAATCCTAAGATTTTAGAGACACTTAGATAAGAACTCACTTATATATAGAGTTCTAAGCTACGAGACTTTTATCTTGCAATTGCAACATTAAGCTCTATCTTCTTATTCACTTTGCTTCGAAATCTTTTTATTCTACTTTATAAATGTTGCATTGAAGTTGTGAGTGTTGCGACATCAAAATATTTCTAGGGTAAAATTATGCGTCAAGGTCTTACAGAAATCGACAATTTCCGTTATAATTTCCCTTTCATAAACAACCAACAAAGTTAGTGTGTGTTGCACTAATTAAAATCTTCAAGATGATGGTAGGACCTTGATTATAAGTCGTGGTGCGGGGACTTCTGGTCGCTCCTATGACAAAGGATATTGTATTATTGAACGAATAAAAATAAAGAAACCCCAAATAATTAAATGATCATTCACAACAGTGGCCTTAGGGAGTTTATGATGGCGATGAGACCAAAAGTGATTTTGAGGAGAGTCGACACAGGCGGTCAGCTGAAATCTTAAAATTTGACTTAAAATTTGGGTTCAAATTCAGAAAAAAAAATTCAGTTTTTAGTATATTATATATATATATATATTATTTACCATAAAGACTCCATTTTAAAATTTCGTCTACCACACTGTAAAATTTAAGACAATTCATGACCAATCTGTGTGGGATTGCCGTTCATAATGCAGCTTTTGTTACAATAGATGCTAGGGCATCGTGACCAATATTGTCACCACTCGCTCAAACACAATGTGTTGGATCCCATGCTAATTTGACCTGCATTGAGCGTATAAATTAATATGTATAATTAGAATTATGATCTCGTGTTAAGCTGAGTATTAAATCATCAATCAAGTGATAAGTCGGATCATGGATGATCCACATTAAATAAATCGTAATAGTTGTTTAGTGTTGAGCTCAACATAGAATCCTAATATTACACTCATCTGTGTTGAAGGTACTATTTGCTAAATTTGATCTTAGATCGTCTAGCGGAATTTAAATCCCATTTTGAGTAATATATATATTCCATGTAATATAAACCATATATCCTTGTAAACTTGTTTTGAAGTTATAATTTGATCTTTAAAATTGAAATCCTGTCTTCAGATACTAATGAGACTAAAAAATGAAGTATGGAATCTCATAATCACACTTTGCATATTGCAGGCTGATATTTTGTTCAAATGTTTCAGTATTAGTATCATAGGAGCAACAAAAGACTTGAGAACAATCGAATTCAGAAAGAAACTCATCAAATTATCAAGTACATGGATGATGCATTATGAGTTGTGTTCAATGAGGAAATGCCAGGTTTAGGGTTTCTGTTGATTGTGGTGAGAGAGTCATCAAGCATTATTAATTTAAGTATCAAGATATGTACCTACCTCCACTCTCCAGGCATGATTTGTAAAGTTAATTAGCTAATGCAAAAAGAAAAAGCAATAGAAAATTTAGGATGTGTAATGCATGTCATGTCCCCCATAGAGGCCACTGCAAATAAAAATGAACCTTTACCATCATTCCACTAGGGGATATAAGGATCAAATTAAGCAAATAGTAGTTTCAAGATATTTCTTGTGTTGGATTGTATTAGGCTCTCTAGCAAGTTCTTGTTACATATGCTAGCTTTAACCAAGCACATGTTTGATATCATTATCAAAATTAATATTTTTGTATAGAGTCACCCAAATATATATAATTAATTAGTCATGGCATGTTCTTGAGTTTATTAGCCGTGATAATTATTTTTAATTAGTAGTGAAATCAAAATTTTAATTCAAAAGAGGCCAAAACATAAAAATCCTAAAAATGGGTTACAATTATATTCTCAATTTTTTTCCTATTGAAAAAAAACAGGTTTTGGGGGCTAAGTCCTATTAGGCGTCAACATAGTTCTAGAAACGTAGGAAATTTCAACGTCAAATCACCCGATCTCGGCTTAAGCGGAGTAAGTAAACCTCCGGTTGCCCCAGGCTCTTATAAGAAATTCTCCCATTAGACTCGAATCCAGGACCTGATAATCAAGTTCTAAGCGATTTGTTACCAAATCATACCTCTTACGGACAACATAGTTCCACTCCATTTATCCATAGAAAAATTATTTTGTCCATACAGACAAATTAGTAACACTCTATTTTGGTGCACCGATTGTTTTTCCTGTTCGGACACATGGTCATCATAAATTTAGTAATAAAATTAATAAAATTTTAGATTTTGTATAATTTTAGTAATAAAATATTATTTTATCATAAATTTAGTAGTAAAGCTCAAAATTCATAATATTAAATTATTATTTTACCATGAATTTAATAATAAAATATAAATAACCTTAATTATTATTGCACTACTACATTGTATTTATCCGAATATCTAATATCTACTACAAATTGTGTAAAGTTGATATTGTTGTCGTCCATTTGGTCATATTAGTTGGAATAGTATTAGTTTGCGGGAGCTTTATACAGTTGATAAACGAAACTGTCTCACAGAGAGGAGCATGCTTGCACACTAACACATAACACACGCGCTTACAGTACAGCTTGCTCACTGCTCAGTTCACTTTAAGCAAAAAAATCTTCTTCTATAAATGCTCAACTTAATTTCCATTAAGTGCCTTCATCCATTTGCTTTCTCATTCATTCCCTCTCATAAAACTTTCAACATTACTAAATTTCACAGCCATGTTGCCAAGAAGCAGAACTATGCCAAGCAGAATCCATCAAAGCACTTTTTTTGGATTCTAAGATAGTTAATTTTTCATCATGTAGTACTATCAACAGAGAAAAAAAGCACAACTTAGTATCTCTACTTATACAATATAGTGGAATGTTTCTTAAGGAATCTCTTTTCCAGTTTTATAATCGTTTCATATTGTGCTAAATACTAATCTCATCATTTGCTTGGAGAAAGTAACCACTAGGCAGATTTAGGCTTTTACTTGTAAAAGAAACTTCATACAATAATAATAAGCTCTCTGTAGATGAAACATTTGTTAGGCTCCTTGTGATAACTGAAGTTGTTTTTGATATTGTAGGAACATTCTGGACTACATCATCACATATTATTACCGCGGTGATAGGGTCAGGAGTACTGTCGTTGGCATGGGCGATAGGGCAGCTTGGTTGGGTTGCAGGGCCAACTGCAATGGTCCTCTTTGCCTTGGTCAATCTTTACACTGCCAATCTCCTTTCTCAGTGCTACAGGTCTGGTGACCCTGTTACTGGACAGAGAAATTACACCTACATGGATGCTGTCAAAGCTAACTTAGGTGACAAGAAAGTTACTACTTGCTATCATTTTCAAGCTGGTAGCTTTTTCACTTTAATGATGAAGATGGTAACTTTATTTGGCTGCAGGGGGAAAGAAGGTCATATTTTGTGGAGTGATCCAATACTTGAATTTGTTTGGTGTAGCCATTGGTTACACAATTGCAGCATCAGTTAGCATGATGTAAGTATTCTCCTCAGATATATATAAGCTTATGTTCGTAAATGTTAACTGACATATGGTTCATATATTATTGATTGTGTTGTGATAGGGCAATAAAGAGATCAAACTGCTTTCACAAGAGTGGTGGGAAGGATCAATGCCACATGTCGAGTAATGGGTATATGATAACATTTGGAATCATAGAGGTGTTATTTTCTCAAATCCCAGACTTTGATCAAGTGTGGTGGCTCTCTATAGTTGCAGCTATTATGTCATTCACATACTCTACTGCTGGCCTTGGACTTGGAATTGGAAAGGTTGCAGGTACAAATATGCTTATAAAGCAATCCTTTTCTTTCATTTATGAGTCAACTAAGCATGATGGCATACATATGAACAACTTTCATATTCATCTTCCCAGGAAACGGGAGCGTTAAAGGAAGCTTGACAGGTATCAGCATAGGAACAATAACAAGTGCTGGGACGGTTACTGCAATGCAGAAGCTGTGGAGAGGTTTGCAAGCTCTTGGAGCAATTGCCTTTGCATACTCTTTTTCCCATCCTCCTTGAAATCCAGGTTACATAATGACAGCATATTTAGCAAATTCATCGACCAAGATCCTGATGATAGTTGTTAATTTGTAACGTACAAGAGCCATTTATGTTCTGCAGGATACAATAAGATCTCCTCCTGCTGAGCACAAGACCATGAACAAAGCGACTTTATTCAGCATCACTATAACAACAATCTTCTACTTCCTCTGTGGATGCATGGGTTATGCGGCCTTTGGGGATCTTGCTCCTACCAATCTTTTGACTGGTTTTGGTTTCTACAACCCCTATTGGCTTCTAGACATTGCAAATGCAGCAATTGTTATTCATCTTGTTGGTGCTTATCAGGTCTTTTGCCAGCCATTGTTCGCTTTTGTGGAAAAATGGAGTGCACAGAAATGGCCTAAGAGTGACTTCGTGACTGCAGAATATGAGATACCAATCCCTTTCTGCGGCGTGTACCAGCTGAACTTGTTCAAGCTGGTATGGAGGACTATCTTCGTCTTGATGACAACGTTAATAGCCATGCTCCTGCCATTTTTCAACGACATTGCAGGGCTCCTAGGAGCCATGGGATTCTGGCCATTAACAGTTTATTTCCCAATTGAGATGTACATAGCACAGAAGAAGATTGGAAGAGGAACAACTAGGTGGCTTGGGCTTCAGATTCTAAGTGCAACTTGTTTCTTTATCACTGTAGTTGCCGCAATTGGTTCTGTGGCTGGAGTTGTTCTTGATCTCAAGACTTACAAGCCATTCAAAACTAGCTACTGAGGCATGAATTGAAAAAATAAAATACTGCAGGAATTTAGTACAAGCATATATATTAATAAGATATTATTGAGAACTGGAGGTCACTGGTTCGACTGTTTACATTGAATCGTCCGAGCTCATAGTATGGAAAGTCTCATGTGTTTGGTCATTCTTTCTATATATTCAGCAACTGTTGTGTGAGTATGAACTGTTAACATTAAAGAATTTAACAGTTATGATTATGAAAGGAATAAAATGTACCATTTTCAAACAAAATTATCATCTTGGTGTCCAAATTTAGATCATATCAGTAAATGCAAATTGACACAGTAGTTTCATTGCACCATCCATTGGAACAAAAGGAAAAAAAAACAACCTTCACGCTATTTATACAGAGGTAAACAAAAGTAGGGGCGAAAAATATTTGCTGATATTACTTCTTCTGTTTTGTCTTGAGTGCCGCAGCATTTGCTTTTACGGCAGATTTTGCAAGAGTTGTGGGTGTAAATGCACTCTTTGGATTGAGAGCCTTTCTTATCTTGAAAACAGACCAAGCAGTCCCGATAGCATGTCCAGCAGCATCTAGCCCTTCATTTGTCGCCTTTGCTGCTTGTTCCCCGTACCTGCAATGACAAAGATATGATCATACTGTAATAGCTTTAGTAGTCCATGGTCTAATCATATTATAGCCGCGAAGAAAATGTATATCCGAACTTTGGATTTGAAATCAACCCCTCTGAATTTAATTGCAATGATCTAGCCACTTAATCCAAGATCATAGCAACAAAGTTCAGAATGAGATTTTCATATGAACAAAGCAAAAATATAAAGATAAAAATATCAAATTTCTCTTTGGGCCACAGCCAGACATATTCCCATAGTGAAACACTTGTCTTAAGGAATACCGTCCCAACCTAAAGCAATATGACCATTATAAGCATAAATTGACACCAAAAATGATTCCAACTTATCCAAGAGAACATGCAGATAGTGATATTTCCAATAATCGTGATGGTGATGATGCAATCAAGCATTGGATATACAGTTCAATTAAGATATATACCTATCCGAAACAAGATCAGTTGTCACAACAGATGTGGTTGACATTACATTCCTTCCAGCAACTTCAACAGCATCACATGCCTTGTCTGCAAATGCACACAAACACTCAAGATGATCAATACTGCGAGAAAAAGGCAAAAAGCATTGAACAATTCTAATAATACTCAAAATTTAGGGAGAATATGACAATAAAAGATCGCACTTAAGACTGCACATAAACCGGTTTCTCTGCTAGCTCTGAAACCCACTTTTTGCATTATATAATTCTATTTTGCATTTGAAAATTCAAATAAATCGCAGAAGATGTAACAATGGATGTAATCAAACCCAATTTATATATAGGAGAATAAACTACTTACTGAACCCATCCAAGGTAGCAAGGACGATTTCACCAGGCAGAAAGCTAAAAAATTTCTTTCCGACTTTAGAATTCACGATCGGGCTTGTGAAGAATCCAGACACTTTAACGACCCCAGAAAGGATTCCATTAGCCACTTTCTCAGACATCTTTGTCAACTTCTTAACTCTGAATATATCATCAAACCATTATACGCATTAGCTCTCCATAGAAAAGACCGAAGATCAAGAAACACAGAGTTGCTTATTATAAACTAAACAACATCACATCCTGGTACTTAAACATCCAAATTAGATTTGAAACTACTAAAATGTTAATTAATACCGCACAATATTAGATGCCAAGTTTCTATTATGCCTCTCTACTCCAAAATAAATGGCCAATGTTTCTATCAAGGTGACTAAAATCTCAACTAATGATTCACCTATGCGTAAAAACAGGTCTACTGAACAGAGATCAATGAAGAACTAACAAATCAAAACAACCATCTAACATTAGATATATTTACAAACCTTCTAATCCTCTTGATTGTATCGGACTAATCTCCGAATTAGACCCAGGTCCCATCCTCTTCTTCAGAAACTCATTCCCCCTCTTCAACCTATCCACAGTCACATCCCCACACCACAAAATCCCCTTAATCAACTGCCCTGATCCCGCGGCAATCATCCTCGCAACAGACCCACTATAGTCCTCCACATTTGGCGCCAACGCAGTCCAATAAGCACTCGAACTCCTCTCCATCAACTCCCTCTTCTCCTCCGACTTCATCAACTCCTCCGGCGACATCTCCTTCACCACCACCTCCCAATTCCCCATACCCTTCACCTTTTGCACCGAAAAACAACTGTAAGTCTCCAACACCCTATCCAATTCCTTCAGCAAACGCTTCTGCCCTTTTGTAGCAATCGTTAGCCCATAATTCAACACCTCATACTGAACTTGATCAGTCTCAAGAAGCGACCCATTTTCGGGCACGCGTAGAGTGAAAAAGTAATGAGACTCATCAAGCTTAACAGCAGCCTCATCTTTAGCTAAAGGCCATTGAATTTCATCGCCAATACGTGCAAATACAGCAACAACATTATCGCCTTGCGAGAGTGACACAATGTTAAGTTCACCAGAAGCAAGCTCAACGCTGTGTTCACTTTCGATCAAGTGAACTATAGCGCCTGGGATTTTGACAAGAACTTGCTCCGATGATGATGGAGCAGTTGAAGCAGAAACGGCATCTGGGTTTGAGGAACCAACTTCTGGGTAAGGTGCTTTTGAGGGTTTTGAAGAAGCCATTGATTGAGTTTGATGATTTGATGATGGGTTGCTTCAGATTTTAGGGCTTTTACGGTTTTGGTATAGCTTAGGATTGAAGAAAAGAAATAACGAGGCGCATGGTGATGACGTGGCGGAACAAGAAGTAGCCGCGTGTGAGACGTGGGCGGTTGGTTGCCCTGAAGGAGTAACTGTTTTCCTAAGAAGATAAGAAATATCTCCCGCGCTTTATTGGCAAGAAATTGATATTTAAGTACGGCCTGTGAATTAAGAAAGTGTGGGGCATATTTAATTCACGTTGCAGTAAACAATTTTTATATTGAAAGAAAAATATATTAATTTTGTAAATATATATTATGGTGATTCTTATTACCTTTTAATATTTATCTTGTATTTTATTATTTAGATAATTATCTTATTATTCTTGTAACGTATCTCACCTTAACTCCTCCCTATAACTATATAGAATCCTTTTTATAATTTTAATTCAGAATTAATAAGAAAAACTTGAAATTTTACAAGATATATTCTCTTCTTTTATTTTCTATTTTTTTATAACACGTTATCAACATCATCTGTTTTTATTTCAGTTTTTCACACAATAAAAACAGAATGCATTACAAAGGGAGATCATTAGCCTGAAGCCAAATAATAATGTTGATCAAATATTATCAAGGCTTCTTTGAACCGATTATCAAATATGATCAAATGTTTTGATCATATTCGGTTTCTTTCATAATGAAAAAAGCCATGACCAAAGCCGTCGAAATTCGATCATGATTGATCAAAGCCACCAAATAAGTTCATGATGATCATTGTACTATAAATATGATCAAATAACATAGAATTGTAACATAGAATTGTTTTACTGACCAAATTGTGTCGACCATTATGAACAATCTAATTTCATGATGATCATGATCAAATAAGGAATGAAAGCCGAGTATTAATTGTTGATAGTGATTTTCTGACCTCAAGATCTTCATAAGGATGAAAAATCAGACAGAAAATCAGATTCTGAGGTGCAGATGAAGATCGATCTAAGGCGGTCAGTGTAGGAAACGACTTTCCTTAGAGCGGTGGAAGTTGCTTGTGGTGGCACCGGATCCGGTATGGATCTTTAAATTTTCTTTGCCTTCTCCCTTTGTTGTAGTAGCCAAGATCAATCTTTTGATGTCCAACACTTGGATCAACCACTCGATCTTCCGAACTATGACTCGAAACCAACAAACCGAAGTGAGAGCTTCACTTACAAAGAGCAAACCTCTAAAGAGATTAGAGAATTAAGATGTCACAATGGTGTTTGGCTTTTTAGAATTTCAAACACTCTCACAACACTTGTGAATGTTTAAACTCTCTCTATTTTCTCTCAAATTCTTTATCACAACACTTGTGTGAATGAAAGCAAAATGTTAACCTTAAGAAGTGAGAGAAACGGTAGAGATTATATTCTCTTACACAAGCCAACTAACATTGTCATTAAACATCTAATGTTTTCTTGCAATGGCCAACACAAAAATGTGAATGTCATACCAAATCATAAGAAATGATAAGCTAAAGACAATGACTTTGTCATTAAGCATCCAATGCGTTCTTTCAATGGAAAACACATAAATGTGGAGGCCATACCAAAGCATAAAAATGGATTAGCTAATGACAAAACTATTAGGTGTATACAAGCCACCTAATAGACAAAATAAATTGGAGAGCATGGCAAGCCACATGGCTTTGTCTCCAATGGTAAATAAAAATCAATATCTTAATAATGATTTATTTACCTTCAATTATGTTGTAGTAATTATCTCATAATTATTACTAACTTGATTATCTCATAATCAACACTTGATTATCTCATAATCCAAGAATTCTAGAAAACATTAAGTTAAACTAATTTAACATAGTTTTCATTTGTGACAATAAATATTATTAATCTCATTAATAATATATAAATATAAAGTGAGCATATAATTAGACAATCTAATTATATTAGGTTTGCTACAGTTAATCGAGCTAGCACGGGGACCAAATGGACCTACGGTTTCGAGCTCCAATAATTCCAAAATATTATTTAAACTCTTTAATCAGATATTACGAATTATTAACTCCGCGTTATTCCACTAAAAACTCGAAGTTGAACTCCCGTTATCGTGGATGGATAAAATAAATCGAACAACTTCGATGTCCATCGATATAGTCATTACATATGGATATAGCCCTTCACGAATATCTCATAAATAGAGTCGGGTCAAAAGTCCGTTAAACCTCTCTAAATATTTTGTCTCTTAAGCACCATTGATTCTATAATGAATAATTAATCCATAATAATTATGAATATAAAACTTTCTATTCGCAATAGAAAAGTTGAGCGCTCAAATTGTTCAAGTCCTTAATCAACTCTTAAAAGAGATATTCATCTGCTTCCCGTAAGAATGAGTGAATTACATATCTATGTAAAACGTTCTCAGCTACTCATTAAATCATATCCCCAAAATACGTAGTTATTGGCCGGGAATGCAACACCAACCTCACCATAATAAATCAAATGACATAGCCTGTCATGCAGGAGTTCGTAGTACACTCAGGATTAAGATCGAATCCATATATGACCATCAATTAGATAAAATGAATTTCTTCGATTAGCGGCTATTAAAAGAAATTTGTATTTATCTGAGTCCAGTCCTATATGATCTCATCATACAAGGTGCCTTCATTCCCATGTCACTACATGAACGATCCCGGATCAAGGTCGTCATACAAGTATAGAATGAACTGCAGCTATAGATAAACCACAGAGAAAATACCCTCTTTGTTTGCTCTCTATGGACTATTTAGATTACTAATTCCAGACTTAAATCCTCTCGTGCATCAAACATACACTAAGTCTGAAGGTACAAGAGTAATCAAGGTAAGCAAGACAATTGGACAATATGCGATATAAATCAAACAACTTTGATAAAATGAATAATGTACTTATTATTATTATTACAATAATCAATTCCGTTTACAATACCTGAAACTCTAGGACATAAATCCCAACAGTCGGGAGATATGTTTTATGCTTGTGATAATGGGAATGAGATTTGGTGTAAATCAACTGAGGCACGGTCACGTACACCCGAGGAAGTTTTATTAGAAACAAATAAACATAGGAAGGTGATCATTAGAAGATACAAGCTAGATGCCCATAACAGATGCGGCCGAAGAGCTTAATGTTGGCTTGACCTTTTTTGGAGAAAATCTGAGGGAAGTGAAGGTATCTCTACTGACTCGACCTGGTAAAAGGAGTAAGAAGAGCATCCTTCATTTTGGTACACTGACCCGGGGATATAGGTCGAGGTTGTAGCACTATGCTCACGTACGAATGATGCAAGCCCTAAACGAAAGTTTGAGCCTCCCAAAGGCTGATGATAAGGGAGTAGGCGAACGGATGATGGGATGGAAGAGGGTCTCGAGCTTATCCACTAACACACGAAATCGCGTGAGTGGTTGGAATACAGGTTGGCACATGGATAGAACGTGTAGTAGCTACCAAAAAAGGTTGAATTAATGAGGTTCGGATGGTATAGAGTGGTTGTGTCAGATGGCAGAGCTACTATTTGTAGAGTGATTGAGGAAATGAGCATAAGCAATAATAACGGGGTAATGTGGCAGACGTCACTAATTTGTGTTATAGTAGATCTAGATGTACCATATAAAGGGGTTAAAGAATTAGATTGTAGGGGGATCTTCAATTCTCTGGTGGGACTAATCATTTTTCATCAACTTTTAGCATTTTCATGACTTCTAAAAGAGAGAAAAAGCTTAGTATAAGAGAGAGATAAGGGAGGTCGGTCTAACCCGAGGTGGTAATAAAAATCTCATTTTCCTTTGTTCTTGTGGACATAGGTTTGATCCATTCCACCGAACCATGTTAAATCTTTTTTTCTCTCTGTGTTTTCTGACTTGTTTTCCAAGTTTGCTTTGGTTCCTATTAACCAAACCAATTCACTGCTTGGGGGAGGTATGGTCGAGAAGTAGTTTTGGGCTGCTGGGAATGGACTATTGAGGCTTTGCCCTTTTGGGCTGTTGTCTTCCTCCTCGGAGCCCTCTCTACAGGCTTATCGGGCTCATCACCCTGATCTGATGATGGTTGTCTTTTGGATGGTTGGGGGAGCAGTTGTAGTTTAGACTGGTCGAGAGGCGTTCGTAGCTTGATCAGTCAACAGGGCACGTGCAGGTTGGACTGAAAGGGTTGGGATTATGGTGGATTATGGGCCACTTGAAGGCTCTGGTGATGCGGCAGTAGAATGGGCAGACTTCCGCCTAACTTCTAACAGAATATGGGTAGTCATTCAAGGCCGGGCGCTGCTAGACCCGCCCAGGGAGGCCCGAAATATCTCTTGAGCCCGTTGCAGAGGAGTTTTGGAGCCAAACATTTCTACAAATAGAAGAAAACTATTAGAGCATAAAATGGGGAAAAACAATGTGAAAAAGACTAAGGCAGCAAACATGAAGTTAGTGGGTCAGTCAGAACCTACCAATCTACCTCGATTGGGATGGTGGAGTGCTCGCGATAAGGCCCGAGTCGGCCAAGGCAAAATGATTAACAAGGTCATTGTAATAGCCCCTGACTCCACTCATCGATTTCCTCACCATGGCTTGAGTTTCGTGGTGGACTTTGGGGAGATCCCCCCAACAAACCGCAGAAGGTTGGAAGTTAGTGAATTGTTAAAGTTATCTTAAGCGAATCATAGGTTGGGTCATTACCTCTATCCGATAAGACGTTAAGGACTGTGACGCGTTCGCCGTCAATTGACTATTGTTGTCCCAGGGGCCTACTTTTTGGACAATTATGACCCATAGCATCACTATTTGTACAGAACATGGTGTTGTTGTACAAATTAACTATGTGACAAAGGAAATTGCTCTTTTATCATTTGTAATTGGATTACCGGGATATATAAATGATAAAAGTTCATATGATTAGTACCGGATTAATAAGATATGAGACAATATTAATCCACTAAGGTTTAATCATTAAATATCCATAGTCGTAGTATTATCAAGACTGGACATCGATAATGCGGAATAGGCTAATATTACACTTGTGCGTGTTATGGAAGCGTAACAACATAGTTCTCATATATTTGGGTATTGGATACTCATGCAAGCCTGATAGGAGGTTCTGTTTACCGATGGTACGGAAACAGCTTCGCTCTGGATAGACCCTTCGGAATCCCATTGGTAGTATTATTATGTGTCTATGGTAGTCCGAATCAGGGTAGGTGTATTTGGTCTCTAACTTGAGACTTGCATCGCTAATACTTGCGACAATCAGTATACTTTGGTTTTGGTCATCCGGGGCTTTAACAGGTTCTGTGTACGCCTCTTCTGGGTATACTGAGAATCGAAGTGTATTGGGTGTGATGTCAAGATGGAAGTATCACTTCAGTAATATGGAGATGATGATCACACAGGGATACAGAACTGGTACTCTCTTAAATGCTGCAGCTATCGGGATAATATGACAAGGTCATGATTATCCGATTAAAGAGACTAGTTGTTGTTAATCTGATATATGCTTTGTACGTGGCAGACATAATTCCAGCCTCAGGCCTAGCATGTGACATCTGATACTAGATCGTAATACGCAATACTACGTATCCAGGAATCTCTTGGGTCACTTCCCGAAGATTCACCGTTGAGATTTGACTCAAACAGAAAATTAATCTGGGATTAATTACGAGAGAGAAAATTAATCTGGGATTAATTACGGCAATAAATTAATCTGAGATTAATTAAATGAGAAATAATTAATCTGGGATTAATTGCGTCGAGAATTTATATGAGAATAAATTCGTCGAGAAGAGAGAACGCGATTAATTTGAATTAATCGGTAAAATAAATTTAATAGTTAAATTAGATTTTACTATTTAATTTATTTAATTTATTTAATTGGGCTAAATAATATATTAGATATATTAATTGAAATTAGATTTCAATGCGGAATTAAAATTTGATTTTAATTCAAGCGAACGAATTATTTGGAATTAATTCGCGAGCGACTTCCGTAATAATTTTGCTAGGCATTATTATTTAATTAAATTGGATTTAATTACGTCGCAATGGAAATTCGTTTAATTCGGAATTAAACGAACCCGGGCCTGAGCGAAGTTGTGTGTTAGATTGTCCGACTTAAATTTGGAATTTAAAGTGGGGCCCGCCAACTTACATCAAAGTGTTTGACACTTGATGGAATTTGGTGATTGATTGATGAAAGCTTGAGGTTGCTTTTTCTGCACTCTAACCAATTCCAACACACACTTTTTGTATTTAAAAAGGAAGTCAAACATTTGTAAGTGGGTTGAACACTTGAAAATACAATTCCCTAAACTCTTCTTCTCTTCTCTCAAAAGCGAGAGCCTCTTGCCCTGGAAGGGAAAATTTTTCTTCAATTTTTGTTCCAAGCTAGCACTTCAAGGAGTAAATCAAGGTGATAGGGAAACTCACCCGAGAGTTTGGAACTCGATCTCAAGCTCCGAAGCTTCCAACACATCCAACAAAAGATGGAAATTTTTGAAATCTCCTCAATCAATCAATGTGAGTATTCCGCAACTCTCTTGATAATTCACACACAAATCACATTTTAGAGATTCTTGGCATGTTCTATGAACACTAACAATGGTATCAGAGCAATCCTAAGTTTGATTTGGAATTTTAGGGTCCATGACTTTATTTGGGGTTTTTGTGTTTAGAACATAATTCTTCAAATTGGTGGTTTGGTTGAGTTGGTATGATGTTGAATTGGATTTATGCATCCTTAATTTTGTGAAAAATTGATAGGATTAATTTTCCCCAAAATATACCCCTTGGCCGAAACTTAGAACCCTTAAGCTCATGGTGATTTTTTGAAAATTAGACAATTGGATGTGTTGTTGGCATGAAATGAATATTGGATGTTGATTTAATTGGATTGGAATCAAATTGCATAATTATTTCTTGTCAAAACCGTGAGCATGATGCATGTTATAATGAATTATTTTGCTTCAATTTGTGTTGGACACGAATTGAAAATGTAAAGCATGATTAATTGAATTAATTGGTGTTTTGGAAGCATTAGATCAATTAATTAATTATGGTAAATACACTTGAATTGAATTAATTTGTAATTTAGAATAATAAGTTAATTTAATTTGTTGTAATTGGGCTTAATGGGCTTGGTTGGGCCAAGTTTGGTTTAGGATAATTGGTTGGATCCAATTGGGCCTAAAACCATTTCCATAAAGTCCAAATATGACAATTGGGCCTTTAATAATTTAATTGGGCCTAATGGCCTAAATTGATTTTTGGCAAGGGTGATTCCTAATTGGGCCTTGGCATCTTGGTTTGACCCATAATTGCCAAAGCTCATGCCTAAAGAATTAATTAAAAGTCCATTGGACTTTAATTGAATAGTATTGGATACTAATTGGGCCTTTGAGACCCATTAAGATTGGATTTGGAATCCAAGTCTAAAAGGTACAATTAAAAGTGTAATAATTTAATTTGGAATTAAATGTGAATTAGTATTGAATATAATTTAAATTGGATTTAAAATTATAGTTCGATATAATTCAAGAATACGTACTTTGAGTACTTATTCTTAAACGAGTTGGACTCGCACAAATCAAATCGTTGTTTGAACATTGGATGGTCATTAATTAAAGATCAATTAATTGGATTAGATTGATTGATAACATGTTATGTGTGAATACTTGGATGTATGGATGAATAATGTATATCAGATGGATATTAGAAGGGTGAGGGCAATTTTGGAAATTGTTGTGATAAATTTAGAATTTATTTAATTGGACCTGCGTGTCCAGCCTATTACCTATTTTCTCTCATTGTATTTCTCTTCTCACCTATTCCCCTCAATGTAAATGAGGTTTCTTTAGAATTATTATGTAATTGGGTAGAAGCAAGAATAGTGCTAGCGGGAGAGAAGAAAGGAAGAGATTTGTTCTAGGAACAAATTGTATTATATATCCATCCGCATATCATTATTATTTTATTCGCGCCTTATTATGATTTTAGAATGCATGTTTAAGGGTGTATGATGAGACCTAATTAAAGATAATTAATTGGTTGCCAATTACGCGAAAAACCCTCAACAAATATTAAGCGTTTTCCTTCCTTCCATTGAATGATTCTTTCTCAAGATCCAAGATTGGCACTGGTTTGTTGGCCAAAGTCAAGACCTTTGTCCATCGCGGATGTGTTTGAATAATGAAGACTTTGTTCCAAATCGCATGTCTTGTCTAAGTTGTGATTTGTTTGGCCAAAGTCAAGATCACTTCTTGTCCATCGACATCGATTACGAAGCTTTCCAAAGTCAATGGGTCACGCTTAACTAGAATCATTAAGCTTGTTGTGTCAAAGCCAAGGCTTAGTTGATTTAGAGGAAAAGGTTAGGCAATATATTGGATATATTGGCATATATCGGATATATGTTTCGGACTTGGATGTCCACCTACTGGATCTAGGAATTGGATAAGATCCAATTGATCTTAGAGATCTACCTAGTTAAGTTTCATACATTTGTTGGCCAAAGTCAAGATTGTGTGTTATTTAACGGGATCTTAGCCCACTAGGAAACTAGGTTTCCCGAGTACTCCACAGAGGGTTAGAGGCTCGCCGAAAAATAGTGGGAGGCAAGTATTAAATTTGCAATTTCGTTTAGATAATTGCCAATACGCGCTCATTTCATTTTTTCGTCATTATTTAAATATAAATATATTAGTTGGACTAATATTTAATTGTTGTTTTAATTAAACAGTTAGACTGTATTCAAACTACTTCAATTATAGTTGATTATATAATTGGATTATAGTAATCAATATATTTGAATTTAACCAATCAAATAGTAGGTAATTATATAGTTAGACTATAGTAATCATTACATTAGATTGTACCTGAAATCGTTGATTGGATAGTTGGACTATAGCAATCAAGATGAATTGAAAGATTAGCGTCAAATGACATAATCCTAAGTGATAAATGTCTTTTACGGCTTTAATTTTCATATTGGGAAATGAATTTCAGGATAGTCCTGGGAGTTGAGAAGTTACTCTATTTGATAGAGCGACCTCTCGGGCCTAAACCCGAGTTGAGTAAATAGTAGAGCATGATATTTGGAAGATTCATGTGATGATAACTTTAGTGCTCAATCTGTTATGCTTGCCGCAAAGACTCCTTAATTTCTTCGTCAGAAACAAATATTAGATCTTTATAGTATGATATTGAAATTGAAGGATCTCATAGATCTATACTTAGATCTTAGAAGTGTTGATTGCAAAAGATAATTCTTGGAGAGTTAATGGCTTGCTCAAGGATCAAGGAGTCAGAGCCAGAACTTGCAAAAAGCAAGAAGCGCAAGGCGCATCTTACTTCAACATCCCAGAAGGTCAAGGCTTGGCCGAAGACTTCTAAGGATGTGAAAATGGGAAAGGCAAAATCGTCACAGTCTTCTAGGAAGACAAATGACATATCCAAGATGTCTACCTAACTGTGGCAAACGGGGTCACTGGAAGCGTGACTGCCGTATGGACAAGGCAGACATGAAGGAAGTGAAGACGGGCTAGGCTCCGACTTCAGGTATGTTTGTTATAAACATGTCCACTACTAGTTTCAAAATTGGATTTTTGATACTAGAAGTGGTACATAAATATGTACTGGTGTGCAGAATCTGCTGATTAGCAGGAGACTGACTTCAGTTGAGATCGCCTGCGAGTCAGAAACGGACGAGAGTCATGTTTTAACCGTAGAAACCTGACTTTTGGAACTGCCTTTTGGACATGTACTTGAATTAGGAAACTGTTATAATGTACCTAGTTTGACTAGAAACATTATCTCTATATCAAGTATAACTCGTTGCGGGTATACCTTTATATTCCAGAACACTAAGTGTTTTTGTTTATAAAGATGATATTGAGATAAACACATTAGATGTGAATAACAATATTTATATTTGGAATATAAATGAATCTCAAACATTACATGACAAACAGATAGCTCAAACAGAATTAATCATATGAGACTTATTTGTGGCATTGTTGTCTGGGACACATTAACAAGGCTCGTATATCCACACTTTTGAAGAGTGGATACTGGGACAGATTTGATTCTAATTCAAATGATGTCTACGAATCTAGTTTATTAGGCAAATTCCCTAAACATCTTTTACTTGGTAAAAGTGCAAGTGTCACCGATCTGTTAGCCCTCGTTCATAGTGACGTAAGTGGGCCCATGTCTAGCCAGGCTAGAGGGGATTTGAATACTTCGTAACCATACACGGATGTGGCATTTTTGTTATGGTTATGTGTATCGTATGAAACACAAGTCAGAAACTTTTGAGTAATTCAAAGAGTTTCGACACGAAGTAAGAAAAACAGACTGGTAAAAGTATTAAAAACATTACGGTCAGACCATAATGTAAAATACTTTAACATATGAGTTTCTTGATTACTTGAAAGAGTATGTATATTCTTTCATAGTGGACTCCTCCCGGAACACCTCAATTTGATGGTGTGTCCGAACAGAGAAATCGAACTTTGTTGGACATGGTAAGGTTAATGATAAGTCGCTCTGAGCTACCATTTTCCTTCTAGGGATACGCATTAAACAGTGCAATACTTATTTGAATAAGGTTCCATGAAAATCTGTTAGACAGATTTCATATTAGATATGAACAAGAAAGAAATTGGGTTTCTCATTCCTGAAGATTTGGGTATGCTGGGCATATGTTTGGATGATACCAAACTAGAACCCAAATCGGATAAGTGCCTAATTTGTGGGTTGTCTTAGGGAAACCAAAGTATAGTACTTATACAACTCACAAGAGAACAATGTAATTGTTGCTCTCCATGCGGTTTTCCTAAAAGGAATTCCTAAATGCAGTGGTAAGTGGGAGGAAAGTAAAACTCGATGAAAATCGGAGTAATACTATTCCAGGCATCGAGTCCTCACGGAACACCAACAGTTCATCAGGGATGAAACTGTACCAATAATCTTCCAATACACAAGAACCGCGTAGGTCGGAGAGAGTCAGAAAACAACCTGGGAGGTATGGTTTCTGATCTCACCTCATGTAGATGTCAATCTTATTGAGGAAGACGAACCGACTACGTATGAGGAAGTGATACAAGGTATCGACTCCCTTTTATGGCAAAGTGCCATGAAGTCCGAAAAGGATTCCATGTATAGCAACTAAGTTTGGACACTGGTTGATGTACCAAAAGGCATTGTGCATATTGGTACTATATGGGTCTTCAAGGAAGACAAACATGGATGGCAACATACAAATGTACATAGCTAGGTTTGTAGTGAAAAGGTATCGTCATCAACATAGTGTCGATTACGACGAAACCTTTTACCCATTTCCATAATTAAATCCATTTGGATAATGCTTGCGAATGCTGCGTATTTCATTTATGAAATATGGCAGCTTAACGTCAAAACTGCTTTCCTTAAACGAAAAACTTTTGGAGGGTGTTTACAACAACCTGACAGTTTTTTCGTGCCAAAACATGCAAACAAGGTTTGCGAGTTAAATCAATCCATTTATGGATTGAAGCAAGCATTAAATTCTTGGAATCATCATTTTGATGTAATCATAATGGTATATGATTTAATTCAAAACGAAGATGATTCTTGTGTATATAAGAAGGTTAGTGGGAGCGTACTAAAATGAATGTCCTATATGATGATGACATATCATTTCTTGGAATGACATTCCCATAAAACAATCGGTGAAAGCTTGGCTTTCATGAAAAATTCTCCGTAGATTACTTGGGAGAGGCAACCCTTATTCTAGGAATAAGGATCTACTGAGATAGATCTAAAAGTTGTGGGACTCTCCAAGAACTCTACATTGAAATATATGTACGTGACCTGGTGTCTCATACGCTTTGAGCATATGGAGTCACAATCAGGCCAATCCAAGTGATGGTCACTGGGTTGATGTTAAGGATATCCTTAAGTATCTTAGATGAACTAAGGATGTTTTCTTAAGCTATGGAGAATGAGAACTTGAGGTGACTGGGTTCACCGCTTCTATAGTTTGAATAACGGAACAGTGAGCTGGAAATCTTCCAAGCAAGATAATGTTGCCGAATAAACAATAAAAGCGGAACATTGTTACAGCTGAGCAGCAAAAGAAGCATTTTGGATCTATAATATTCCTAATTAGATTAGGAGTAGTTCTGTTAGCAACTGAGCTAGGCTACAGCACAGGCTAAAGAACCGTGGTCTCATCAACGATCCAAGTATTTACTTCAATCATTTCAGCTGATTCGTAAGATCATACATAGTAGCGATGAGATGATCGAATAAATCACATCAGATGATAACATTACAAATCCGCTGACGAAAGCTAATTCTCAGCAAAAGTTTGAGCGACCCGTACATAGTTCAGGTGGAGAACACCTGAGTGATTGGCTATTAGCCAAGTGGGAGATTGTTGGACAATTATGACCCATAGCATCACTATTTGTACAGAACATGGTGTTGTTGTACAAATTAACTATGTGACAAAGGAAATTGCTCTTTTATCATTTGTAATTGGATTATCGGGATATATAAATGATAAAAGTCCATATGATTAGTACCAGATTAATAAGATATGAGACAGTATTAATCCACTAAGGTTTAATCATTAAATATCCCTAGTCGTAGTATTATCGAGACTGAATATCGATAATGCGGAATAGGCTAGTATTACACTTGTGCGTGTTATGGAAGTGTAACGGTATAGTTCTCATATATTTGGGTATTGGATACTCATGCAAGTGTAATAGGAGGTTCTGTTTACCGATGGTACGGAAACAGCTTCGCTCTGGATAGACCCATCAGAATCCCATTGGTAGTATTATTATGTGTCTATGGGAGTCCGAATCAGGGTAGGTGTATTTGGTCTTAACCTGAGACTTGCATCACTAATACTTGCAACAATCAGTATACTTTGGTTTTGGTCGTCCGGGTCTTTAACAGGTTCTGTGTACGCCTCTTCTGGGTATACTGAGAATCGTAGTGTATTGGGTGTGATGTCAATATGGAAGTATCACTTCAGTAATATGGAGATGATGATCACACAGGGATACAGAACTGGTACTCTCTTAAATGCTACAGCTATCGGGATAATATGGCAATGTCATGATTATCCGATTAAAGAGACTAGTTGCTGTTAATCCGATATATTCTTCGTACGGGGATGACACAATTCCAGCCCCAGGCCTAACATGTGACATCCGATATTGGATCGTAATACGCGGTACTACGTAAACTACGCCTGATATAGATTATGTATATTCCATGTTGAATATATTTATGGAGAATTGGGTAGGCACGGTGCTTTGCTAGAAGCCAACCATGTCTTGTAAATCGGTATGAACGTGGTACTAGGTACGCACGTATTCGGATAGTCCGATAACCGTATTTACTGGCAACATATCCAGGAATCTCTTGGGTCGCTTCCCGAAGATTCACCGTTGAGATTTGACTCGAACAGAAAATTAATCTGGGATTAATTACGAGAGAGAAAATTAATCTGGGATTAATTAGGGCAATAAATTAATCTGGGATTAATTAAATGAGAAATAATTTATCTGGGAATAAATTCGTCGAGAAGAGAGAACGCGATTAATTTGGAATTAATAGGTAAAATAAATTTAATAGTTAAATTAGATTTTACTATTTAATTTATTTAATTGGGCTAAAATAATATATTAGATATATTAATTGAAATTAGATTTCAATGCGGAATTAAAATTTGATTTTAATTCAAGCGAACGAATTAATTTGGAATTAATTCGCGAGCGACTTCCGTAATAATTTTGCTAGGCATTATTATTTAATTAAATTGGATCGCAACGGAAAATTTGTTTAATTCGGAATTAAACGAACCCGGACCCGAGCGAAGTTGCGTGTTGGACTGTCCGACTTAAATTTGGAATTTAAAGTGGGGCCCGCCAACTTACATCAAAGTGTTTGACACTTGATGGAATTTGGTGATTGATTGAGTGAAAGCTTGAGGTTGCTTTTTCTACACTCTAACCAATTCCAACACACACTTTTTGTATTTAAAAAGGGAAGTCAACATTTTGTAAGTTGGTTGAGCACTTGAAAATACTATTCTCTCTCTCTTTTCTCTCAAAAGTCGAGAGCCTCTTGCCCTGGAAGGGAAAATTTTTCTTCAATTTTTGTTCCAAGCTAGCACTTCAAGGAGTAAATCAAGGTGATAGGGAAACTCACCCGAGAGTTTGGAACTCGATCTCAAGCTCCGAAGCTTCCAACACATCCAACAAAGATGAAAATTTTTGAAATCTCCTCAACTTATCAATGTGAGTATTCCGCAACTCTCTTGATAATTCACACACAAATCACTCTTAGAGATTCTTGGCATGTTCTAGGAACACTAACAGTACTGCCCAAAACCACTTATCCTTGAAATTTTTGTTGGTGGCCGGGAGATTGGTGATAAGGTGGGGAACCCCGGCATGAGAAGAGAGATAGTACCAACCCTTGTATTCTTTCGGGTTGTTGGGTATAGCATTTTTACTTCAGTGAAGGTCAGCTCCCCTAGCCCGGCTCGGCTCAGATTATGTACAGACCGGCCAAAATTCTTCAAGTGTTCAAGTTCAATTGGCACGGAGCTATGTGCATAGAAGACATCATCTTTGCAAAGTAACCTTGTATGGGCAGTCGTAGTCCCATAACAAAAAGAAATTCACGCACAGTGTCATGGCATCATCACTAGGTCGGCTCGTCTGGCTCCATTCCCTCAAAACAATTAGGTTGATGTCCTCTGGAATGTCGAACCTTTCCCTTAATTGTTCTAGCTCGGTCTTGGGGATTTCTGAAGCCCGATCCATGTCGAGATTCGCGAAGTCGAGCTTGGTGTGACTTATCTCGGACTGGGGTACCCGCTTTTGATAAGACCAGCTACCCTCTTTGGAAGTGAACAGAGTGGTGTCATAGTCACTGAGGCTCTCAGATCCCGAGCTGTGTACGATAGTGTGTGTGGGCAAGCAGTAGACAGGATCTCAAGGTGAGTGAGGGAGGAAGACTCGGAGTCTGACATTCCTATCAAGGCATGACCCGAGGTGGAAGGTTAGTTCACAATCTCAGTTAGTTAAGTACACTAAAAGTAGGGTTATCATCATCATTTCTACCGAGTGACTAACCCTAAAATGCTCTAAGTGTCTTAAATAATGGCGAAACAGTAAGTCTTCAAAAACACAATTGAAACCAAACACGCCCAAAAAATACAGAAAAGCATGCCCACATATACACACAAATAACAAAAATACACTTGCATGAGTAAACATACCCCTCATATTCCCATTATCACAAAGAACAAGCAACACAAGCACAATCACTCAATTTATGCAAGTTGCCACCATTATTGAAAAAGGAAACATACACGAAGAGAGAAGAAGTCGGTAGAAAACTTACTTGTTCAAACAGATGAAGATGCTGAGAAGCTTGAAAGGAAATTGAAGGCTCGAAATCTCCGAAAATCGGAGAGATTATTGCAGTTTCTTTAGAGAAAACGAAATATTGAAAGAGGAAAATGAAGTATTGTAGCCTTTAAATAGGCAACTTGGGTTGATTTTGACCGTTCGATTGAAGCTAGAGGGTAGGATCAGTGACACCTGTGATGAGGGTCTCACCTGTTGAATTCGAATGGAATGACAAGATTGGAGCCATTGTTTGGGTGGGATACAAATGTCTTCGATTTTGGCGCGTAAGCCACTTCTACTTGACATGTGGCATTTCAAGGAGACGAAGCAGAGTAAGCCTTAGAATGATGTGACAGACATTTAAAGAAGGCCATGATGGTTACACAACTTCCAAAGGGCGGGTTTAAAAACCCTAGAAACTTCAACCGACAGTGGAGATGGCAATCATCACAGAAGGAATATTTTGGCGGTACTAGTACCTTCATGACCCGATGACATAGCATTGTGGACGATAACGAAGCATGACCCGAAGATGGAGGAGCCACCACACCATTATTGAAGTTCCCGGCATCAACTCAACAACTCATTGATAGCGAGAACTAAGGGATATATGTTGATGGTGATTTTCTGACCCGAGAAACTCTAAAGCCTGAAGAGAAGCAGAATGAGTTTTTTTATGCTTAATAGATGAAAGTCCAAGATCTTCATAAGATGAGAAATCAGATAGAGGATCATAGCCCGAGGTGCAGATGAAGACTGACCCGAGGTAGCAGAAGATATGTTTTGTGCTTGTAACAATGGGAATGCGATTTGGAGTAAGCCAATTGAGCCATGGTCACGTACACCCGAGGAAGCTTTATTAGAAACGAAGAAACATATGAAGGTGATCACTGGAAGATAAGAGCTAGATGCCCATAACAGATGCGGTCGAGGAGATAAATGTTGGCTTGAACATTTTTTGGAGAGAAAGTGATGGATATGAATGCATCTCTACCGACCTGACCTAGTAAAATGAGTCAGGAGAGCGTCCTCCGTTTTGGTACACCGACCCGAGGATATAGGTCGGGGTTGTAGCACTATGCTCACGTACAGATGATGCAAGCCCTGAACGGAAGTTTGAGCCTCCCAAAGGCTGATGATAAGGGATTAAGCGAACAACTGATTGTTGAGTGAGGAACGGATAAGCCGTGCGCAGCGGAACCCGCCCGAGATCAAATCCCGACGAATAAATTTTATTTTTTTGGCAATTACAATAATAGTGAGTAAAATTTTTAATCACAAATTTAAAAATTCCAATGCACTAAAAACATAACCAATTTTTTACGCATTAAAATAATTACCATAAGCTCAATTAAAAATTCTACACACTTTAATTACATTTATCAACTCTTGACAAATTATTCTAATCTTCTAAAATTATTTTCAACACTTAAAAATAATCCAAACATACTAAAATTAATTTTCCAACACTTGAAAAATTAATTCAAGCATACAAAATAATTTTCCAACTCTTGAAAAATTAATCCAAGCATTCAAAAATTAACATATCAATTATATACTAATTTTCCAACACTTAAATGCTTCTAGTTCCTCACTTACATGCTTCCAATTAATCCAACAAATCCACAACAATTTTTCTCAACAATAATGAACAATAAATTTACAAATTAAATTTTACCAAAAATTTCTTTCAAGCCTTTCCAATTTGAGAAGGGTTGCTTCCAAGTTTTTCCAATTTCTCCAAGCACTTTGAACTTCTTCAAACTCCACCAAATTGAGCTCTCAAGAACAAGTCTTGGTGATCAAAAGGTGGTTTGATCACTCAAGAGTGACAACCAAGCTTTTCCCAAAATTCAACTTTTGAACCCTAGGAAAAATCAAGGACTTCAAGAACACAATTAATCCTTAACACTTAAAGATTAATTTCCATGGTCTTGATAATATATTTGGGTATTTATGGTGAGTAATTTTTGACTTGAATTTGTGAGGAGCAAAATCAAATTTTCTTTCTCTCTACTCGGCAGTAGGCTTCTGCTTCTTTTTTAAAAAAAAATTCCCCCTTTTTGTTTCTTATTAATGCTCGGCAGTGAGCATGTCAAAGAAAAAAAAATTGCTTTTCATTTCATTTTGTTTTTGGTCAACGGCAGCAGTAAGTGGAGAAAAGAAAAAGCAATGGTTGTTGTTGTTGTTTTTTTTTTTGTTTTATTAAATTAATAATAAAGAAAACCAAAACCAAAATAACAAACCATAGTTTAAAGAATCTTTTCCCTACACCATAAATTTCACACCATAAATTTCAAAAAGTAACTTAACCATAGTTAAAATTAATCTCACCAACTTTAGTAACTAAGTTACCTTTATGAATCATTTAGTTACTTTAACCAAATAATTCAATTTTGCTTTACCTTAATTAATTCAACTAATTAAAAACTTTATTTGTATAATCTAAGTAATTAATATTATATATTAATTTAACAATTAAATTAATTCACAAAATAATTACTAATTTAATGTAAATCAAATTTACATTTATTATACAATAAAATTATATCAACTCTTGATATAAAATTAATTAATTCAATTCATCTCATGAATTATCGGATTAAACAATTTAATCCTAAAAACCCAAAAAATACCATGTCAACATTTGACGATAGGTCGCCCTAGTGCTCAACGAGTAAACTCAATATAATGGAACTCTTTAGGTTCACGTTCGGTTGTTACGTATATATATACTTATATATCTCATATACTTGAATACATATTTCATGAAGGCCTGTCCACCTACAAATCATGACTAAACAACACGACACGTCGAACCATACAAGTCGAGGTTAAAACGCTAATGTATAATCCCTTCGTCATTAGCATTTCCAATTGAGTAAGGTTATAGTTATACTGTCAAAACCTTATCTACTCAATATAGGAAACTTTTCATCCTTATATTCCATTAATAAATAATATAGCAAAACTCTTTTTGAATATTATTTATAATGTTAAAGAAACAATTTCTTCAACGAACTTTCGGCCAAAAGATTTCCGGAATATATTCTGAAAATTTCTGGAAACAAAATCCAACCATATGGACTGACGAATCCTTATCTTAACACACACCGATCTTCGTGAGCATCGGTCTATACCTAACAGTCATCCAGAGGCCAGACCATGAAAGGTCTTTGACATGCATGGTATCAGGCACATAGGATCACTCACAAGACCACCGTGGTGTCTCAAGTCAAAGGACCACAATAACTACTCAACTCGAAAAGATAACTATTGACAGTTTTATGGAATATTTATTAGTCATCTTTTATGAGTTAATTCAATATTCATTCAACTAATGAATATCTGCATTTATATACGAACTTCCGTTAAGTTCACAGTCTGTTGAGACAAACCATATGTCCATTACATATATAGACAATGCACTAATCTTACCAATATAATGACCGACCCATGTCAATATATCTAGACCAAGAATAATTTATATTCAAGAGAATGCGTGATATTTCTCAACACCATTTGCAACTCTTGCAACTATATCACCATATGTAGTAACTCTCGGGTCTTTACTAATTCATATAAGGTTCCGAGTGTAACTCGAAATCTCTAACTCTTAGAGTAATCTAACTTTTAGATTTACAATATATAAAGAAAAGTAAGAGTCATACCATATTAATAAATAAATAACCATGATAAAATAAATATTATATTGCATAAATATCAAATATTCATACAAAAAGTGAATGGTGCTCGATCACCATTTCCAACACTCCCACTTGATCTAGTGCCATTCACGATAGTATCTAATACCCATTGACTCCACGTGTCTCTCAAACAAGTTGGGAGTTAAGGCTTTAGTTAGTGGGTCCACTACATTTTGTTCAGTTTATACTTTACAAGCTCTAATGGCACCGCCATTGAGAGAAAAAAAAAACCCAGATGTAGACTTTGTATCATCTGGATCAGATTGAAAATCTGAATCCGTGTAAGCTCTCAATTGTAAGTCATTTTCTCCATAAATGAGAAACTTATCCTTTGTACCCTTAAGGTATTTCAGAATATGTTTCACAGCCATCCAATGGTCCTGACCCGGATCAGACTGATAACGGCTTGTAACACTTATAGCCAGGCTGATATCAGGTCTAGTACATAACATGGCATACATTATGCTACCAACAGCGGAAGCATAAGGCTGGCTAAGCATAAGGCTGGCTAAGCATTTTAGCCATTTCATCATCTGTTTTAGGACACATTTTCTTAGATAGATGAATACCATGTTTGAAAGGCATATTGATTGCCTTACAGTCAATAAAGTTGTACCTTTCTAAGATCAAATCAATGTACTTGGACTGAGAG
>SKCR01021069.1:0-72712 GCA_019454045.1 Zanthoxylum bungeanum | reverse complement strand
AGGAAGTGATACGAGGTATCGACTCCCTGTTATGGCAAAGTGCCATGAGTCCGAAATGGATTCCATGTATAACGAACTATTATGGATACTAGTTGCAGTACCACAAAGCATTGTGCCTATTGGTACTTTATACGTCTTCAAGGAAGACATACATGGATGGCAACGCACCAACGTACAAAGCTAGGCTTTTGACGGAAAGGTATCGTTATCACATTGTGTTAATAACGGTTCAACCTTTTACCTGTTGCCATGGTAAATCCATTTTGAAGATGCTTGTTGATAACTGTATATGTCATTTATGAAATGTGTCAGTTACAAATCAAAATCGCTTTCCTGAAAAGAAACCTTTTGGAGATGTTTATAAAACATCTGACGATTTTGTATAACCGACAAACAAGATTTGCGGATTATTCAATCCATGTTTGGATTGAAGCAAGCATAGGGTTCTTGGAACTGACGTTTGAAATAATCATAATGGTTTATGATTTAACTCAAAACGAAATAATTCTTGTGTATATAAGGAGGTTAGTGGGAGAGGGCACTGACAATGAAATTCCCATAAAACAATTGGTGAAAGCTTGGCTTTCATGGATATTCTTTCAATAGAAATTCTCCGTAGAATTCTGGGGAGTAACAACCTTTATTCAAGGAATAAAGATCTACTGGGATAGATTTGGAGTTGTTAACACTCTCTGGGAAATTGTACATTTAAAATGTACTTGTATTGGTGTCTCATACGCTTCGAGCATATGGAGTCACAATCAGGTCAATCCAAGTGATAGTCGCTGGATTGAATTTAAGGACATCTGTTAGTATCTTAGAGAACTAAAGATGTTGTCTTAAACTATGGAGAAGGAGAACTTGAAGTGACTGGGATCACTACTGCAAGTTTCCGAACAATTAATACTACTGTACTATAAAGTTTGAATAACGGGACAGTGAGCTGGAAATATTCCGAGCAAGATAACTGCTGCCGAATAAACAACAAATGCGGATTATTGCTGCCAGCTGAGGCAGCAATAGAAGCCATTTTGGATCGAAAATAAATCTAATTAGATTAGATATAGTTCTTTTAGCAGCTGAGCTAGGCGTCAGCACAAGCTAAGGAATTAAAGGTCTCATCGACGATCCAGATATATACTTCTATATCATCTGATTCGTTCGGATCATACATCGTGGCGATGTGAGATCGTGTAAATCGCGTCAAACGATAATCAGACAAATTCGCTGACGAAAACCTTTCCTCAGCAATTTGAGCGAACCGTACATAGTTCAGGTGTGGGACACTTGAGTGACTGGCTATGTGCCAAGTGGGAGATTGTTGGACAAAATGACCCATAGCGTTCACTATTTGCACAGATCATTGTGTTGTTGTAGCAAATTAACTATGTGACAAGGAAATTGCACTCTCATCATTTGTGATTAGATCACCATAGATATATAAATGAAGAGAGGTCCCTATGATTATACCTGGACTGAGAATGATATGAGACAGTATCAGTCCCCGAAGGTTTAATCATTAAATATCCCTAGCCGTAGTATTATCGAGACTGGACATCGATAATGCGGAATAGGCTAGTGTATTGCACTTGTGCGCGTTTGTGAGGGCACAACGGCATAGTTCTTCATATATATAAGTATTGGATACTTATGCAAGTGCGATAGGAGGTCGTGTTTCACCGACGGTACGGGAAACAGCTTCGCTCTGGATAGACCCCTCAGAATCCCATTGGTATTATGACTATGTGTCTATGGGAGGCCGAAATCAAGGTAGGTGTGTATAGTCTTAACCTGAGACTTGCATCGCTAATACTTACGATAATCGATAACTTTGGTTTTGGTGGTAGGGGACTTTAAACGGGTTCTGAGTACACCACTTCTGGGTTTATCAGAGAGTCGTAGAGTATTGGGTGTGATGTCAAGACGGAAGTATCACTTCAGTCATATTGGAGATGATGTCACGCAGGATACGGTATTAGTGCTCTTCAGTGCTGCGCGGCCATCGGATATTATGACAAGGTCATATATATCCGATTATAGAGACTAGTTACCAGACATCCGACATGTGCTTCGTACGGGGCAAACACTTATCCAGCCCCAGGCCTAGCACGTGATTATCCGATACTGGGCCAATATACACAATACTACGGTATACTACGCTTGATACAGATCTATATATTCCTGTAAGAATATTTCTGGAGAATTGGGTAGGCATGGCGCTTTGCTAGAAGCCAACCTTGTCTTGTAAATCGATATAAACGTAGTACGAGGTACTTACGTGTTCGGACAGTCCGACGATCGTATTTACTGCCAACATATCCGGAGATCTCATGGGTCGCTTCCTGAAGATTCACGATGACGTATGACTCGCACTTTGATTAATCTGGGATTAATTAGAAGAGAGAGATAGAATTAATCTGGGATTAATTCGATGAGAGAGAAAATTAATCTGGGATTAATTGCGGAGATATTTTATCGGGATAAAAATTAATTAAAGAGAGAGAACGATTAATTTGGAATTAATCGATAAAATAATATTCGATATATTATTAGAAATTAGATTTCGACGCGGAATTAAATTAGATTTTAATTCGGGCGAATGAATTAATTTAGAATTAATTCGTTAGCGACGTGAATAGTGAATTCGCTAGGCGTAATTACTTAATTACGACGCGACGGAAAATTCGTTAGTTTTTGGAATTAGCGAACCCGAGCCCGAGAGTGATTGCGAGCGCATTCGCATTTCGAATTCGAGCGCGGCACGCAAGTCACATCAAGCGTCAAATCGCTAGTCGCGTCAATCGTCAAATCAATTGTCACTTTGAGTGATGTGACTTGACAATATGTCACTTTATTAAAGTGAATGGATGTGATGTGAAAAGTGATGTGATATGACTTAAAGTTAAAACTAAAAGTGATGGAATATGAAAAGGTTTGGAATATATATATATATGTTTATTTATTTTTGGAAGATAAATGAATAAATATATATTACTTTTCTTTTCCTTTTACACACACATTCGGTCCTCTCTCTTCCCAACATGCAGGGCATACGTTTTCTCTTTTCCCTCTCATTTCTTCTCCTCTTCTTCACGGCTTCACTGCCGATTTTCTTCTTGATTTTTTCTGGTTTCACCAAAATTTTGAGAATTGCAAATTGAAGGCTTAGTGCTAGCACACCATGAGTGATACATAGGTGATAGGGAAGTGTCTTCATGAGCTTGGTTTTATTTTGAAGCTTTGAGCTTCAATGGAGTCCATGCATGGCCGATTCTTGGAGGAACCAAACCAGTCCAAACCGAGCAGCCCACTGCCTTGGAGAGCTGTTGCCGTGAGCTTGGAGGAAGCAAAAACGCAACTTGTGTTCATTTCATCAAAACCGAATTCAATGTGAGTATATTCCGCACCTCCTTTGATGTGTTCATATGCGGTTTTTGTGCATGATTTATGATCCTTGGGACTTTGAATTGAACTCTGTCAGGTAGAACGTAGTACTTGGTACGTACGTGATTCGAATACTCCAGAAGAAAGAGAAAATTAATCTAGGATTAATTACAGAGATATTTTATCTGGGATAAAATATCGTCTAGAGAGAGATAACGATTAATTTGGAATTAATCGATAAATTAATATATTCGATATATTAAACGAAATTGGATTTCGACGCGGAATTGAAATTGGATTTTAATTCGGGCGAACGAATTAATTTAGAATTAATTCGTTAGCGATGTGAATAGTGAATTCGCTAGGCGTAATCATTTAATTACGACGCGACGGAAAACTCGCTAATTAGGAATTATCGAAACCGAGCCCGAGTGTGATTGGGAGCGCATTCGTATTTCGAATTCGAGTGCGGCGACGCAAGTCACATCAAGCGTCAAATCATTCGTCACATCAAGCGTCAAATCAAATGTCACTTTGAGTGATGTGATTGATTGATTGATGTGATTGATTGATTGAAAGACATGTCACTTTAATAAAGTGAAATGAATAGTTGATGGCTTTAGGTGAAATAGTGTTAGTTGGTGAGACTTTTACCATTTTTATTCTTTATTGAATTTTTGGTAATTGTTTAATGTATTTTTTGGAAAAATATATAAGGCATTTTGGAAATGCTTTACTAACCTAATTAACACATTTTCTCTCCATCTCTCCCTCTCTCTAATTCACGCCCAAAAGGGCTTCATCTCCTTCTTCTTCACAGCTCACTGCCGTGAGCCAAATGGGAAGCAATGAGTGTGTTTTGTTGCAAAACACAAGTGCTAGCACACTTACGAGAGTTGCGAAGGTGTTAGGGAAGTCCACCCATGAGGCGGGATCCGTTCGACGAAGCTTGGAGCTTGCGGAAGGACCATTTTCACGCCCAAACCAGTGAAGAATTCTGCACTGCAGTGGCGCCAAACCAGTGAGCGTTTTTGGCTCCATTCGGCTTCAAATCGTCTCATCCGATCGATGTGAGTATTCCGCAACTTCGTCGATATGTATTCGCAATGTTTTTCATGCTTATAATCGATCCGGGACCATAATAGAAACCAACAGTCATATGCTTTGAGCATGTGCAGTCGCTATCAGGCTGATCCAGGTGAAGGTCACTGGATGGCAGTTAAGAATATCCTTAAGTATCTTAGACGAACTAAGGATGCTTTCTTAATTTACGGAGAAGGAGAACTTGTGGTATCTGGGTATGCCGATGCAAGTTTCCAAACCGACAAGGACGACTTCAAGTCGCAATCCGGGTACATTTTTTGTTTGAATAACAGAGCAGTGAGCTGGAAATCTTCCAAGCAAGATACTGTTGCCGATTCAACGACAGAAGCGGAGTATATTGCTGCATCGGAAGCAGCAAAGGAGGCATTTTGGATCCGAAAGTTCCTAATTGGATTAGGAGTAGTTCCGTTAGCAGCTGAGCCCGTTCCATTGTATTGTGACAATAACGGGGCTATAGCATAAGCTAAGGAACCAAGGTCTCATCAACGATCCAAGCATGTTCTTCGGCGTTACCATCTGATTCGGGAGATTATACATCGTGGCGATGTAAAAGTCGAGAAGGTCGCATCAGATAACAACATTGCAGATCCGCTGACGAAAGCTGTTTATCCGAAAGTGTTTGAACGACATATACATAGTTCAGGTATTAGATGCTTGAGTGACTGGCTATAGGCCAAGTGGGAGATTGTTAGACATTATGACCCATAGCGTCACTGTTTTGTAAATGATATTGTATTATTGTACAAAATTAACTATGTGATAATGAAATTGCCTTTTGCCGTTTTGTAATTTATTTACTTTGATATATAAATGGCGAAAGTCCATATGATTAATTCCGTATTGAGATGATATGAGACAGTATCAATACATAAAGGTTTAAATCATTAAATATCCCTAGTCGGAGTATTATCGAGATCGGACATCGATAATGCGGAATAGACTAGTATTGCACTTGTGCATGTTGTGAGGGCACAACGGCATAGTTCTCATATATTTAAGTATATGATACTTATGCAAGTGCGATAGGAGGTTGTGTTTTACCGATGGTACGGAAAACAGCTTCGCTCTGGATAGACCCCGCGGAATCCCATTGGTAGTATGTCTGCGTGTCTATGGGAGGCCGCATCAGGGTAGGTGTATATGGTCTTAACCTGAGACTTGCATCGCTAGTACTTGCGACAATAGGTAAACTTTGGTTTTGGTGGTTGGGGGACCTTAACTGGTTCTGTGTTCACCTCTTCTGGGTTTATCAGGAATCGTAGTGCACTGGGTGTGATGTCAAGATGGAAGTGTCACTTCAGACATATGGAGTTGATGATCACGCAGGATACAGAACTAGTGCTCTATAAAAGGTTGCAACCGTCGGGACAATATGACTAGGTCAGTATTGCCCGATTTAAAGAGACTAGTTGCTTGATGTCCGATATATGTTTCGTACGGGGCAGACACATTTCCAGCCCCAGGCCTAACATGTGATCGTCCGATACTGGATCGATGTACGCAATACTACGGTATACTACGCTTGATATAGATCTAATATTCCAGTAAGAATATTTCTGGAGAATTGGGTAGGCATGGCGCTTTGCTAGAAGCCAACCTTGTCTTGTAAATCGGTAAAAACGTAGTACGAGGTACGTACGCATTTGGATTATCCAACGACCGTATTTACTGCCAACATATCCGGAGATCTCTTGGGTCGCTTCCTGAAGATTCACCTATGATGTTTGATTCGAACTTTATTAATCTTGGATTAATAACGGAGAAACTTTATCTTGGATAAAATGCCTTATTAGGAGAGAGAGAGAGATCGATTAATCTGGAATTAATCGATAAAATAATATATTCGATATATTATTAAACGAAATTAGATTTCGACGCGGAATTAAAATCAGATTTTAATTCAGGCAAACGAATTAATTTAGAATTAATTCATTAGCGAACTGAATAGTAATTTCGCAAGGCGTAATTATTTAATTCACGTCGCGACGGAAATTCGTTAATTTGGAATAAACGAAACCGAGCCCGAAAGCGCTTGCGGACACATTCGTATTTTGAATCGAGTGATATCCGCAAATCACATCGCGATATCTCATTACTTAATACGAATAGATAGTGAATGTATCTAGTCACCTTTGAGGGATGATGCATTGTCTCTAATCTCAAAGTATGGTAATGATAGCAAATGATGGATTCATTTTGGAGGGAAAGCCATGCACGGTTTTGGAAGGATTTTTTGCATTAAAAAATTCTTTTGGTATTAGATATCACTTCACTTTTCATTTTCCTTGGTCATTCACGTTTTTTGGCATGCAAAGGAAACAAAATCAAAAGTGAAACACTCTCATCTCTTCCTCTCTTGCTCACGCCGTGAGCTGCACCAACAAGGCAGAAAATTGTTTTCTCATTCTCCATTTTTGCTAGCACAAGCAAGGAATCAAAGGAGGTGATAGGGAAACCACCTTGGAGCTTGGAATACACAAAGCTTGGAGCATTCAACTCTTTTCTCCTCTTGGCCGAAACTTCAAGGATCTTGGAGCTTCAACCTTTGTTCATCTTTTCATCACAAAAGCTTTGTAAGTATGATTCCGCCATGCTTCAAGTTTATTATATATATTCATTTTGTTGTATTTCATAAGCTTAATCTTTCCTTGGGACTAATTATAGTAACCAACATATGTTGTATATGATTGAACTATATTCTGAAAACTCTGAACCTTCTACTTGGGTGCTTGACACCAGTTGTGGGACTCACTTATGTAACAATGTGCAGGGCCTGAGAAAAAGTAGGAGACTCCGTCATGGGGAGGTTGACTTACGCATGGGTAATGGAGCAAAACTGGCTGCATTGTGCGTGGGGTCTTATTCATTAGTTTTACCGAATGGTTTAGTTTTAGACTTAGAAGATTGTGTTTATGAACCTTCTCTAGTAAAGAACATCATTTCAATTTCTTCTTTATGTAATAAAGGCTTTTCATGCCTAATAAGTTGTAATGAATATTCTATTTATTTCAATGAAATAAAATATGGAGATGGTATTTTGAATAATGGTATCTATGTCTGACTAACTAACAAAGAATGTTCAACCTCTAATATATACAACGTTAATTCGAATAATCTCAATGAATCACTTCTATGGCACATTCACTTAGGTCATATCAATGAAACAAGATTAACTAAGCTACATAAGGATGGGTATTTCAGACCCTTCAAATATGAACCTTATGGAACTTTTGAGTCTTGTTTACTTGGTAAAATGACCAAATTACCCTTCAAAGGTAAATGACAGCGTGTAGTGGAGACATTAGAACTCATACACTCTTATGTATGCGGACCAATGTCAGTCACCGCTAGAGGTGGATTCTCCTACTTCATTACCTTTATCGATGATCACTCGTGATATGGGTATGTGTACCTTATACGGTACAAATCTGAAGCCTTTGAGAAATTCAAAGACTTCAAAGCTGAAGTAGAAAACCAACTTAATAAAAGTATTAAGTCACTAAGGCTGACCGAGGTTGTGAATACTTAAGCGACGTATTTCAAGATTACTTGAGAGAAAATGGCATTGTTTCCCAATGGACTCCTCCGGGAACTCCACAGCATAATGGGGTCTCCGAAAGGAGAAATCGGACATGATTAGATATGGTCTGATCAATGATGCCAGACATGAATCTACCTCTTTCATTTTGGGGTCTTGCTTTAGAAACTGCAACACTACTACTAAACCAAGTTCCTTCCAAGACTGTTAGTCAAACACCATATGAGTTATGGTCTGGGAAACGTCCTAGTCTTAGTTATCTAAGAGTTTGGTATGTGACGCATATGCTAAGCTCACACAAACTAACAAATTGGATGATATGGCAGTTAAATGTAAGTTTGTAGGATATGTCTTGAACTAAAAAACATACGTGTTGTACGTCCCAAATGAACAAATAACATTTGTCTCACGGAATGCTAAATTTCTAGAGAATGAATTCCTTCTCAAGAAATATAGTGGGAGTAGACTTGACCTCGATGAGGTACGAGAAGAACAAACTAACATAAAACTAAACCCCAGGCCCCTTAAAAGGGCAGCGACGGAACAACCACAAGGTTATGAACTTATAAGGTCTGGTAGGGAAAGATATGAGCCTGAAAGATATGGTTTCCATATTGATGAGGAACATGATCAAGTCATTGATAATGACGATCGCACCAGTTATGACAAAACAATGCGTGACATTGATTCAGTCAAGTGGCTTGAGGCCATGAAATCCGAAATAGACTCTATGTATCAGAATCAAGTCTGGGACTTGGTGGATGCACCTCAAAGGATAAAACCCATAGGCTGCAAGTGGATTTACAAGCGTAAAACTGATGCAGAAGGTAACATCCAAACCTATAAGGCTAGGTTGGTGGCGAAAGGTTATAGACAAATCCAAGGAAAATATGTAGATTGGAGGGAGGACTAGAGGAGTCTTCGGTTCAAGTAAGTCTTTTTGTTTCTTTATATTTAATTAGAGTTCTTATGATAGTTAGCATGCTTAAGTTTATGTTCTTTGCATGTTTTATTAGTTTTTATGATTAGAATATATAGTAACATGCATAGGCTTGTAGAATAATCAAAATAAATTGGTCTTGGGCAAAGGGATAGCGGCATCATATGTTTTAATTTTCCGCTGCGCACTCACAGCCGCTTCCCATCAGTGGTATCAGCGCGCCGTTTTTGTTTTGATTAGTTATCTCTCATTTGAACTCGAAATTGGGTGTGTAAAAGCTCATTGGAATGCTAACACCCTGAACTTACTTTTAGGCCCAAGTTTTGCATGACTTGGTTAAGATTTGAATTGTGAAATTGCATTTAAAGTTCACGCATCTGTAAAAAACGTGAATAGTAAATTTACTTGAATAAAATAAAATGCAATATCATAATTAAATATTAATCAAAGTTATTTAATGCCTAAAATAATTCCAACATATTAAAACTCATTGCTTGATGATTCTATGTATGATTAGAATGGCATGATTATTTTAGGGTGCAAGCATCTAAAGACTTTATAAGGAAATAGAAAGTGTATTGCTTATCCCTTAGCTAAGTAATTATTCCGTGATGAACTTAGAGATTTATTACCTATAAGGCTAATAAATACAAATCACTTGTTTATAATAAAAGACATTATAAAAGATACAAGTGGGGTGGGACCAAGGCGTTAATAAAACTTTCCAAACTAAAGTTAATTTAACCAAAGGTATTACTAGAGTTAGATAATGATTTGGTGTCTTCCTTCACTCACTACCTTTTTATAGCCAAAAGGAAAAGCTGTGAAGACATTTAGATAATCATTTACTCAAAGCTTACCTTAAAGCATATTTAAAGGGTTGGACTAATTTTGAGGATCTATTGTTTATTCATGTCACCAAGGAAATAAGAGCTTAAGAGGTAAGAGTATTTAAGATAGTTCGCTCCACCCTCCCTCTGGAGAATTTTCAATGGAGGAATCCATTTGACAGTTATCCACTCAAACTTGGTAAAATCCTCAATAATAATTTAAGTCTAAAATTTACCTCCCATTGTAAAATATAGACCCAAAGGGCTTAAACCGTATTGGCAGGACTAGGCTCTAAATCGTACTATTGACAATGGTTTGACTTTTCTGAGTCATAAGACGTAGCGACCCTTAGGCGTGGTCTTATAACTTAGTGGCAAAGATTGGGTGTCCACAAGGACTAGCATAAGCTTTGGAATGTTTGATTGCCCAACCCAATGATCAAGGAATTATGATTTATATCATAAATTGGTTGGGAACCTATCTAATTATCGTATTTTATAACGACCGACCCTAGTCGGAGTTTTGAAATGATGATAATGGGATCCTTACCCACAAGAAATCCATCATATTGGGGTTGATGCGATTTGCTTAAAATTTTAAAACAGTTGAGTGGGAGCAACTTCATAATATTAAAAGCCCATGTTATTATGAAACATTAATGAAAACATATTCCTAATTTTAACATTCTCTCTTAACAGATGGGTTAAAATATTTCACAAACATTCAAATGGCAAACAGAGTATCACTTTGTTTCATCCTTAATGAGCATAAGCTCAAATGGGACAACTACAATGACTGGTTTAGAAACCTTAAAATTATCTTACGACAAGAAAATATTTTCTATGTTCTTGAAAGACCATTCCCCCCTGAACCCGCAGAAGATGCTGACCATAATACATTTGATGCTTGGAAGAAACACGTCGATGATGATGAGCAAGCAGTTTACATAATGCTTGGCTCTATGTCGGATGAACTTCAGAAAGCTCACGAAGATATGGATGCTCAAACCATCATCTTTCACTTGAAGGAGTTGTATGCAACTTCCATTCATACCGTGAGATTCCAAGTGTCATGTGCCTTATTCCAAACAAGGTATAAGGAAGGATCTGTTAGTGGACATGTGCTTAAGATGATTGGCCACATTGAAAAATTGGCCAACATCGGGTTCATCATGGACCATGAGATAGGTCACAATCTAATTCTTCAGTCCTTACCAAAAGACTTATCTAACTTTATTATGTAGTTTCATCTGTCTAATAAAGAAGCTACTTTAACAGAATTGCACAATTTGATAAAGCAAACAGAGAAGGACTTGAAACCGGAGATTAAAACCTCTGTCATGCTTATGGGGACGGACCTGAAGCCACGAGGCTCAAAGAAAAATAAGGGCAAGGCCAAGGCTCCAGATCACCTAAAGCCCAATGGTAAGGTGGAGAAGAAAAAGGGAAAGTGGAAATGTTTCTTTTGTGAAAAGAATGGTCATTGGAAGAAAGACTGCAGATCATTGAAAGCCAAGGAAGCTAGGGAAGCCCAAGAGGCCAAGAAGCCCAATGCTTCAGGTATGTTGTAAATGATTGAACTATATTCTCAAAACTCTGAACCTTCTACTTGGGTGCTTGACATCAGTTGTGGGACTCACTTATGTAACAATGTGCAGGGCCTGAGAAACAGTAGGAGACTTCGTCATGGGGAGGTTGACTTACGCATGGGTAATAGAGCAAAACTGGCTGTATTGTGCGTGGGGACTTATTCATTAGTTTTGTCGAATGGTTTAGTTTTAGACTTAGAAGATTGTGTTTATGTACCTTCTCTAGTAAAGAACATCATTTCAATTTCTTCTTTATGTAATAAAGGCTTTTCATGCCTAATAAGTTGTAATGAATGTTCTATTTATTTCAATGAAATAAAATATGGAGATGGTATTTTGAATAATGGTATCTATGTCTTACTAACTAACAAAGAATGTTCAACCTCTAATATATACAACGTTAACTCGAATAATTTCAATGAATCACTTCTATGGCACATTCACTTAGGTCATATCAATGAAACAAGATTAACTAAGCTACATAAGGATAAGTATTTCAGACCCTTCAAATATGAACCTTATGGAACTTGTGAGTCTTGTTTACTTGGTAAAATGACCAAATTACCCTTCAAAGGTAAAGGACAGCGTGTAGTGGATATGGGTATGTGTACCTTATACGGTACAAATCTGAAGCCTTTGAGAAATTCAAAGACTTCAAAGCTAAAGTAGAAAACCAACTTAATAAAAGTATTAAGTCACTAAGGCTGACCGAGGTTGTGAATACTTAAGCGACGTATTTCAAGATTACTTGAGAGAAAATGGCATTGTTTCCCAATGGACTCCTCCGGGAACTCCACAGCATAATGGGGTCTCCGAAATGAGAAATCGGACATGATTAGATATGGTCCGATCAATGATGCCAGACACGAATCTACCTCTTTCATTTTGAGGTCTTGCTTTAGAAACTGCAACACTACTACTAAACCAAGTTCCTTCCAAGACTGTTAGTCAAACACCATATGAGTTATGGTCTGGGAAACGTCATAGTCTTAGTTATCTAAGAGTTTGGGGATGTGACGCATATGCTAAGCTCACACAAACTAATAAATTGGATGATATGGCAGTTAAATGTAAGTTTGTAGGATATGCCTTGAACTCAAAAGCATACATGTTGTACGTCCCAAATGAACAAATAACATTTGTCTCACGAAATGCTAAATTTCTAGAGAATGAATTCCTTCTCAAGAAATATAGTGGGAGTAGACTTGACCTCGATGAGGTACGAGAAGAACAAACTAACATAAAACTAAACCCAGGCCCCTTAAAAGGGCAGCGATGGAACGACCACAAGGTTATGAACTTAGAAGGTCTGGTAGCGAAAGATATGAGCCTGAAAGATATGGTTTCCATATTGATGAGGAACATGATCAAGTCATTGATAATGACGATCCCACCAGTTATGATGAAGCAATGTGTGACATTGATTCAGTCAAGTGGCTTGAGGCCATGAAATCCGAAATAGACTCTATGTATCAGAATCAAGTCTGGGACTTGGTGGATGCACCTCAAAGGATAAAACCCATAGGCTGCAAGTGGATTTACAAGCGTAAAACTGATGCAGAAGGTAACATCCAAACCTATAAGGCTAGGTTGGTGGCGAAAGGTTATAGACAAATCCAAGGAATTGACTATGACGAAACCTTCTCGCTTGTTGCAATGATAAAGTCCATTCAAATTTTACTGGCACTAACTTCACACTTTGATTATGAGATTTGGCAGATGGATGTCAAAACAGCTTTCCTTAATGGGAACCTCGTAGAGGAAGTCTATATGACACAACCTGAGGGGTTTGCATCTAAGGATGATCATAATAAAGTATGCAAGCCTAAACGATCCATTTATGGACTCAAGCAAGCCTCCAGAAGTCGAAATATATGATTTGACGAGACAATAAAAGAATTTGACTTCATAAAAAATGTAGACCAGACTTGTGTTTACAGAAAAAGTGGTGGGAGTGTTGTTGTATTTCTTGTATTTTATATCGATGATATATTAATCATCGAGAATGATATTCCCATGATGCAAGCCACCAAGCAATGGTTATCTTAGAATTTCTCCATGAAAGATTTGGGAGAAGTAGCCTACAACATCGGCATTAAGATCTACCGTAATAGATCCAAGAGGATGTTAGGACTTTCTCAATCTACAGACATTGATAAAGTTTTGAAAATATTCAAAATGGAAGATTCCAAAAGAGGTAATTTACCTACTTGTCATGGAATCAAATTATCTAAGGAGCAATGTTCAGATACTCCTTCAGATAGAGAGCGTATGAGTAGGATACCTTATGCTTCAGCAATAGGATCGATCATGTACGCCAAGCTATGTACAAGACCTGATATCTCTTATGCTGTTAGTATAACGAGCAGGTATTAGACAAATCCTGGTGAGCAACACTGGGCAGCTGTCAAAACAATCCTCAAGTATCTGAGAAGAACTAAGGATGTGTTTTTGACATACGGAGATTGTTCTGAGATGAAAGTCATTAGTTATTATGATGCGAGCTTTCAGACCGATAGGGATGACAGCAGATCGCAAACAAGATATTTGTTTACTTTGAATGGCAGAGCTGTCAGTTGGAAAAGCTCAAAGAAGTCAACTACAGTGGACTCCACCACTGAAGCCGAGTATATTGCAACATCTAAGGCAGCTAAAGAAGCAGTCTGGATAAAGAAGTTCATCACGGAGCTGGAAGTGCTTCCCGTGATAAAGAATGGCGTCACGATGTACTATGATTACACGGGCGCCATTGCTCAATCAAAGGAACGAAGGTCCCACTAGAAATCCAAGCATGTACTCAGGCAATTTCATCTCATCAGAGACATTGTTCAGAGAAAAGAAGTTATTATAGAGAAAATACCCACAGAAGATAATCTTGTAGATTCATTGACTGAAGGGCTGACTCAACAAAAGCATGATAGGCATACCCGAGAGTATGGTGTCCAGATTCATACTAGTTGGCTATAGTGCAAGTGGGAGATTGTAAGGGACATGCCCTATACCCAACTTATGGATGGGCTATATGTACATGTATTTGTAATATTTTTCATTAATTATTAAAATGACAATCATTTTTATACGTGTCTTACATAAATTATATGAATCATCAAACACTGTAATAAAGCCTTTAGAGTAATAAGTGTTGGACAATTATGACCCATAACGTCACTATCTATAAAAGATATTATGGTTTTTGTACAAATTAACTATGTGACAATGGAAATTGCTATTTTATCAATTTTTAATTAGATTACTTAAATATATAAATGATAAAAGTCCTTATGATTAGTTCCAGATTATAAGATATGAGACAGTATCAATCTACGAAGGTTTAATCATTAAATATCCCTAGTCGTAGTATTATCGAGACTGGACATCGATAATGCATAATAGACTAGTATTGTACTTGTGCGTGTTATGGAAGCGTAACATCATAGTTCTCATATATTTAAGTATTGGATACTTATACAAGTGTGATAGGAGGTTGTGTTTACCGATGGTACGGGAAAAGCTTCGCTCTAGATAGACCCATGAGAATCCCATTGGTAGTATGACTATGTGTCTATGGGAATCCGCATCAGGGTAGGTGTATTTGGTCTTAACCTGAGACTTGCATCGCTAATACTTGCGACAATCAATACGCTTTGGTTTTGACCATCCCGGACTTTAACAGGTTCTGTGTACGTCTCTTCTGGGTTTATTTAGAATCGTAATGTATTGGGTGTGATGTCAAGACGGAAGTATCACTTCATTCATATGGAGATGATGATCACGCAAGGATACAGAACTGGATCGCAATACGCAATACTACATATACTACGCCTATTATAGATTATATATTCCTTAAAGAATATTTCTGGAGAATTGGGTAGGCATGATGTTTTGCTAGAAGCCAAACATGTCTTGTAAATTGGTAAGAACGTGGTACTGGGTACGCACGTGTTCAGATAGTCCGACGACCGGATTTACTGCCAACATATCCAGGGATCTCATGGGTCGCTTCTCGAAGATTCACCGATGACGTATGAATCGAACATAATTAATCTGGGATTAATTAAAAGAAAGAGAAAATTAATCTGGGATTAATTACGGTGAGAATTTATCAGGGATAAAATTCGATAAGAAGAGAGAACGATTAATTTGGAATTAATCAATTAAATAATATATTCGATATATTAAATGAAATTAGATTTAATAACGGAATTAGAATTGGATTTTAATTCGGGCGAACGAATTAATTTAGAATTAATACGCGAGCGACGTTCGTAAAAATTTTGCAAGGCATTATAATTTAATTCAATTGGATTTAATTACGTCGCGACGGAAAATTCGTTTAATCGGATTAAGCGAACCCGAAACCTAAGTGTGTTGAGCAAGCCACTTGAATTTTGAATTAAAGTGGGTCCCACCAACTTACATCACTTATCCAAAATTTTGGTTTTGACTTTTACCAAAATTTGATTTTGTTTCAATAATGTTGGACATGTATTGAAAATAATAAAGCATAATTAATTAATTAAATTGGTGTTTTGGAAATGTTAATTTAAATAATTAGTTATGGCTATACACTTTAATTAAATAAATTGTGATATTTGGAATATTAGAATTTAATTAATTAGGCTTAATTTGGATTTGGGCTAAGATTGTTATATTTGGGCCTTATGGGCTTGGTTGGGCTAAGTTGGTTTAGGACAATTGGATTGGATTCAAATTGGGCCTAAAATCATTCCATAAAGACCATATGAGTTATGGTCTGGGAAACGTCCTAAGAGTTATCTAATGGGCCAAAATTAATTTTATGGCAAATAGGGTGATTCCTTTATTGGGCCTTGGCATTTGGGTTTGACCCATATTGGCCAAAGCCCATGCCTTATGAAATTAATTAAAAGCCCATTGGACTTTAATTAAATTAACATTGAATGTTAATTGGGCTTTGAGACCCATTAAGATTAGATTTAGAATCTAAGTCGTAAAGGCACATTAAAAGTGTAATTATTTAATTTGGAATTAAATAAAGAATTAGTATTGAATACAAATTAAATTGAATTTAAAATTGTAGTTCGATATAATTCAAGAATTCGCACATTGAGTACTTATTCTTAAACGAGTTGGACTCACGCAAATCAAATCATTGTTTGGACATTGGATGATCACTTAATTCAAAGATTAATTAATTGGATTAGATTGATTGAATAACATGCTTTGTTTGAATACATGGATGTATTGTATGAATAATGTATATCGGATGGATATTAGATGGGTGAGGGCAATTTTGGAAATTATTGTAATAAATTTAGAATTTATTAAATTGTACTTACGTGTCCAGCCTTTATCTCTCGACTCTTTGTAATTTTTCTTCTCACCAATTCCCCTCAAAGTTAATGAGGTTTCTTTATTATATTATGTAATTGGGTAGAAGTTAGAATAGTGCTAGCCGGGGAGAGGAAATTGAGTGATTTGTTCTACAATTTGTGAGATATCCATCCGCATATCATTATTATTTTATTTATCGCGCCTTATTATGCTTTTATAATGCATGCTTAAGGGTGTATGATGAGACCTAATCAAAGATAATAAATTAGTTTTCAATTTACGTGAAAAACCCTCAATCAAATATTAAGCATTTTCCTTCCATTGAATGGTTCTTTCTCAATATCCAAGATTGGCATTGGTTTGTTGGCCAAAGTCAAGATCAATGTCCATCGCGGATGTGTTTGAACGATGAAAGCTTTGTTCCATATCGCATGTCTTGGGCAAGTTATGATTTGTTGGCCAAAGTCAAGGTCACTTCTTGTTCATCGACATGGATTACGAAGCTTTCCAAAGTCAATGGGTCCCGCTTAACTGGAATCATTAAGCTTGTTGAGCCAAAGCCAAGGCTTAGTTGATTTAGAGGAAAAGGTTAGGAAAATATATTGGCATATATATTGTATATATGTTTCAGACTATGAGGTCCACCTACCGGATCTAGGAATTAGATGAGATGTTGGACGATTATGGCCCATAGCATCACTATTTGTACAGATCACAGTGTTGTTGTACAAATTAACTATCTGACAAAAGAAATTGCTCTTTTATCATTTGTAATTAGATTACCAAGATGTATAAATGATAGAAGGTCCATATGATTAGTTTCAGATTGATAAGATATGAGACAGTATCAATCCATGAAGGTTTAATCATTAAATATCCCTAGTCGTAGTATTATCGAGACTAGACATCGATAATACGGAATAGACTAGTATTAGACTTGTGCGTGTTATGGGAGCATAACGGCATAGTTCTCATATATCTGGGTATAAGATACTCATGCAAGTGTAATAATAGGTTGTGTTTACCGATGGTACGGAAACAGCTTCGCTCTGGATAGACCCCTCAGAATTCCATTATAGTATGACTATGTGTCTATGGAAGTCCGAATCAGGGTAGGTGTATTTGGTCTTAACATGAGACTTGCACCGCTAATACTTGCGACAATCAATAAACTTTGGTTTTGGTCGTCCAGGGCTTTAATAGGTTCTATGTACGCCTCTTCTGGGTATATTGAGAATCGTAATGTATTGGGTGTGATGTCGAGATGGAAGTATCACTCCAGTCATAGTGGAGATGATGATCACGTAAGATACGGAACTGGTTCTCTTATATGCTGCAGCTATCGGGATATTATGACTAGGTCATGTTTATCCGATTATAGAGACTAGTTACCAGAGATCCGATATGTGCTTCGTATGGGGAGACACGTTTCCAGTCTCAGGCCTTGCACGTGACATCCGATACTGGATCGTAATACGCAATACTACGTATACTACGCCTGATATAGGTCACATATTCCAATAAGTATGTTTCTGGAAAATTGGGTAGGCACGTTGCTTTGCTAGAAGCCAACCATGTCTTGTAAATCGGTAAAAACGTAGTACTAGGTACGTACATGTTCGGATAGTCCGACGACCGGATTTACTGCCAACATATTCGGGGATCTCATGGGTCGCTTCTCGAAGATTCACCGATGATGTATGACTCGTACTCTATTAATCTGGGATTAATTAAAAGAGAGAAAATTAATCTGGGATTAATTACGGAGATATTTTATCTAGGATAAAATATTATTTAAAGAGAGAGAACGATTAATTTGGAATTAATCGATAAAATAATATATTCGATATATTATACGAAATTAGATTTCGACGCGGAATTAAATTTAGAATTTAATTCGGGCGAACGAGTTAATTTAGAATTAATTCGTTAGCGATGTGAATAGTAATTTTACTAGGCATAATTATTTAATTACGTCGCAACGGAAAATTCGTTAATTCGGAATTAGCGAACCCGAGCCCGAGAGTGTTTGCGGGCGCACTCGCATTTCGAATTCAAGTGCGGCCCACAAGTCACATCAAGCGTCAAGTCATTAGTCACTTTAATTGATGTGATGTCTAGTCACTTTGAGTGATTGACAACATGTCACTTTTGATGTGAATAGTGATAGAGGTGGTTGTAGGCTTAAATGCCTTGACTTTTTGAAAGCAAAAATTGGTATATTATTAATTGATTTTTGGAAAATCAATTAAGTGTATTAGATACACAAACCAAACACAACTCTCTCATTCTCTCCTCTATACCTCTCGGCCAAGGGCCTATTCTCTCTCAAATTTCTTGCTAAAACCGTGAGCAATGAGGAGGCAATAGTGAGGATTTGTTGCAAATTCTTCACAAGTGCTAGCACACTTTTGGGGTCTTGCGAAGGTGATAGGGAAACCAACTTGTGAGCATGGAATCACCATTCGAAAGCTTGGAGCTTGGACTGAAAATGGAGCACAAAAGGAGGTGAATGCCGTGAGCTTCCAAGGAGTAAAAGCTTGAAGTTTTTGTTGTTCCTCGCATCGCCAAATCCGATCAATGTAAGTATGATTCCGCCATATTTCATTGTTGTATTCACATGTGTTTCTTGCTATAAATCGATCCCGGGACTAATTAGAAACCCAACAATGGTTTCTTGAGCCATTTTGAGCATGAAATTGAATTAGGGTAAAATTTGGGCAAAATTGATTTGAGCATGTTTGAGTGAAATTGATTGTTTAGTATGCTTAAATTATGATAACATGGTGTTATGCATTGTCAATTTGATAAAAATCGAATTGGATAATTTTTCCCCAAATCCATTGGCTTGGTCGAATGGTTGAAGTGCCATATGTCATGGTGATTTTTTGATTTTTGATCATTGGATGAGTTGAAATCATTTGGGTAATGTTGATTGTGGTTCTAATTGGATTGAAACCGAATCAGACATGAAAAACCCCAAAATGCCGTGACTATAAGCATGTATAATGATGTGATTTTTGATTCAAATGTGTTGGACATATTTTGAGGATAATGAGCATAATTAATTGAGTGAATTAGTATTTTGGAAATGTTAATTTGGTTAATTAATTATGGTATACACTTTGGTTAATTTAATTATGAAATTTGGAATTTTGAAATTAAATTAATTGGACTTAAATTTGGAATTGGGCTTTTAAAGTTGTAATTGGGCTTAATGGGCTTGGTTGGGCCAAGTTTGGTTTAGGCTAATTGGTTGGATCCAATTAGGCCCAAAACCATATCCATAAAGTCCAAATATGACTTAATGGACCTTTAATTATAATTGGGCCTAATGGGCCTAAATTGGTTTCTTGGCATATAAGGGTGATTCCTTAAATGGGCTTTGGTATTTGGGTTGGACCCATATTGACCAAAAGTCCATGCCTTAGAAATTAAGTAAGAGCCCATTGGACTTTAAATTAAATTAACATTGGATGTTAATCGGGCTTTGAGACCCGTAACGATTAGATTTAGAATCTAAGTCGTAAAGGCACATTAAAAGGTGTAATATTTAATTTGGAATTAAATAAATGAATTAGTATTAAATACAAATTAAATTGGATTTAATGTTGTAGTTTAATATAATTCAAGAATTCGTACTTTGAGTACTTATTCGCAAAACAAGTTTGACTTGCGCAAAATCAAATCGTTGTTTGAACATTGGATGGTCATTAATTTTTAGATTAATTAATTGGATTAGATTGATTGATAACATGCTTGTGTGAATACATGGATGCGATGTATGAATAATGTATATCGGATGGATATTAGATGGGTGATGGTAATTTTGGAAATTGTTGTAATAAATTTAGAATTTATTAAATTGGACCTGCGTGTCCAGCCTATTACCTCTTGACTATGTGTATTTCTCTTCTCACCTATTCCCCTCAATGTAAATGAGGTTTCTTTAGAAGTGTTATGTAATCGGGTATAAGTAATATTTGTGCTAGCGGGAGAGAGGAAAGTGAGAGATTTGTTCTAGGAACAATGTGTTAAATATCCATCCGTATATCATTATTATATTTATTTACTTACGCGCCTTATTATGTGTTTAGAATGCATGTTTAAGGGTGTATGATGATGAGACCTTAACAAAGATAATTAATTGGTTGCCAATTACGCGAAAAACCCTCAACACATATTAAACATTTTCCTTCCATTGAGTGATTCTTACTCAAGATCCAAGACTGGCACTGGTTTGTTGGCCAAAGTCAAGACCTTTGTCCGTCGCGGATGTGTTTGAATCATGAAGGCTTTATTCCATATCGATGTCTTGTCCAAGTTGTGATTTTTTGGCCAAAGTCAAGATCACTTCTTGTCCATCGACATTGATTACGAAGCTTTCCATAGTCAATGGGTTTCGCTTAACTGGGATCACTAAGTTTGTTGTGACAAAGCCAAGGCTTAGTTGATTCAGAGGAAAAAGGTTAGGGAATATATTGGATATATTGGCATATATTGGATATATGTTTCGGACTTGGAGGTCCACCTACTGGATCTAGGAATTGGATGGGATCCAATTGATCTTAGAGATTTACCTAGTTAATTATCATACAATTTGTTGGCCAAAGTCAAGATTGTGTGTTATTTAATGGGATCCTAGCCCACTAGGAAACAAGGTTTCCCGAGTACTCCTCAGAGGGTTAGAGGCTCGCCAAAAAATAATGGGAGGCAAGTATTAAATTTGCAATATTCGTTTAGTTACTTGCCATACGCGCTCATTACAAATATTTCGTCAAATAAATTAATATATTAGTTGGACTAATATTTAATCATTGTTTTTTAAATTAAACAGTTGGACTGTATTCAAACTATTTCATTTATAGTTGATTATATAATTGGATTATAGTAATCAATATATTTGAATTAACTATTTCAATTAATAGTTGATTTTATAATTGGATTATTGTAATCAATATAATTGAATTTAATCAATTAAATTAAAGTTGATTGTATAGTTGGACTATAGTAATCATTATAATCAATAGTACCTAAAATCGTTGATTAAATAGTTGGACTATTAGAATCAAGATAATTGAAAGATTAGTGTTTAAAACATAATCCTGGGTGAAAATGTATTTAAATGACTTCAATTTTCAAAATTGGGAATAATGAATCAGGATAGTCCGGAAAACTAAAAAGTTACTTTATTTGATAAATATACATCTTAGGCCTAAGCCTGGAGTTAAGCAAATAGTAAGACATGATATTTGGAATATTCATGTGATTATAACTTTAGTGCTTAATCCATTAAGCTTGCCAAATAGACTCCTTAATTTCTTAATCAGAACTAAGGATTAGATCCTTATAGTATGATATTGAAATTGAATGATCTTCATAGATCTATTCTTAGATCTTAGAAGTACAAATTGCAATAGTAAACTCTTGGAGAGTTAATGACTATTCTCAAGGAGACAAAGTTAGAGTTTCCAATAGGCAAGAAGCGCAAGGCACATCTTACTTCGACATCCCACAAGGCCAAGGCTTGGCCAAAGGCTTCTTGAGTGTTGAAAAATGGCAAAGGCAAAATCATTATAATCTTCCGGGAAGACAAAGGACATATCCCAAATGTCTGCCTAAATTGTGGCAAACAGGGTTAATTGGAGCGTGACTGCCGTATGGACAAGGCAAACATGAAGGAAGTGAAGAGGGGTAAGGCTCCGACTTCAAATATGTTTGTTATAAACATGTTCACTACTAGTATTAAAATTGGATTTTAGATACTGGATGTGGTACATATATATGTAATGGTGTGCAGAATCTGCTATGAGCAGGATACTGACTTTAGTTGAGATTAATCTATGAATCGGAAAGGGGACTAGCGTCGCTGTTTTAACCGTAGATACCTAAGTTTAGGAACTACCCTTCGGGTGTGTACTTAAATTAGGAAACTGTTAGAATGTAACTAGTTTAACTAGAAACATTATCTCTATATCAGGGTTTAACCCGTTGCGGGTATACCTTTATATTCTAGAACACTAAAATTTTTTATTTTATAAAGATGATATTGAGATAAACACATTAGATGTGAATAACAGTATTTATATTTTGAATATAAATAAATCTCAAAAGTATGACATGACAAACAAATAGCTCAAACTGATTTAATCAGTTGAGACTTATTAGTGGCATTGTTGTCTGGGACATAATTTAACAAAGACTCGTATATCCACACTTTGGAAGAGTGGATACTATGACGGATTTGATTCTTTTCAAATAATGTCTATGAATCTAGTTTATTGGGCAAAGTGCCTAAAACACTTTTTACTTGGTAAAAGTGCAAGTGCCACCGATCTGTTAGCCCTCGTTCATAGTGACGTAAATGGGCCCATGTCTAGCTAGGCTAGAGGTGGATATGAATGTTTCATGACCTTTACGGATGTGGCATAGCGTTATGGCTATGTGTTTCTTTTGAAACAAGAATCGTAAACTTTTGATGAAATCAAAGAGTTTCGACATGAAGTAGACAAACAGATCGGCTAAAGTATAAAACCATCATGGTAAGACCATGATGAAAATACTTAAGCAATAAGTTTCTCAAATACTTGAAAGAGTATAGTAGTCTTTCAATGAGGACTCCTCCCGAAATACGTCAGTTTGACGGTGTGTCCGAACGGAGAAACCGAATTTTGTTAGACATGATAAGGTTAATCATGAGTCGCTCTGAGCTACCATTTCCTTCAACGGATATGCATTAAACAGTGCACAACTTATTTTGAATAAGGTTTCTTAAAAATCTGGTTGACAGACCTCATATTAGATATGAACATGAAAGAAATCGGGTTTCTCATTCCTGAAGATTTGGGAATGTTGGGCATATGTTTGGATGATACCAAACTAAAACCCAAATAAGATAAGTGCCTAATTGTAGGTTATCCTAGGGAAACCAAAGTATAAGACTTATACAACTCACAAGAGAACAATGTAATTGTTGCTCGCCATGCGGTTTTCCTAAGAGGAATACCTATATGTAGTGGTAAGTGGGAAGAAAGTAAAACTCGATGAAAATCGGAGTAATAATATTCCAGGCACCGATTCCTATCGGAACACAAATAGTTCATCAAGGATGAAACTATACCAATAATCTTCGAATACACAAGAACTGCGTAAGTTAGAGAGAGTCAAAAAACAACCTGGGAGGTATGGGTTTCTGATCTCACCTCATAAAGATGTCAATCTTATTGAGGAATACGAACTGACTGTTGGGAAATCTCAAAGTCCCGGGATCGATTATCAAGTATAAAATAACATGTGAATACATCGAGGAAGTTGTGGAATACTTACATCGAGCGGTTGAGCGATGCGACGAAGAACAAAAACCATTTTCTGACCTCCTTGAGCTCACGGCAGTGCAATTTTTTTTTCTCCTCAAATTCGGCTTTTGTATGATCCATCAAGCTCCAAGCTTTGTTTGGTCATTCCTAGCTCACAAGTGGGTTTCCCTATCACCATTGTATATCTCCATAGTGTGCTAGCACTTGGTAATTTTGCCATAAAATCACCATTGCTTCTCTTTGTTTCACGCCAGTAAGCAAACCAGTGAAGAAAGAAGAAAAACAACCCATGGCCGAGTGAGGAGAGAAGAGAGTGAGAGAGGAAGTGTGTTAGGTTATGCAAAAATATGTATCTAATACACTTTTAATTTCCAAATTAATTTATCAATTTATTTGCTTTCTGTAGGACACAGAAACCGGCGAAGCTGTTCTAGGCTCGCGGCCTATTGGGAGTACGGAATAGCTCACGGAGGAACTAAACCGGAGAAATAACATGGAGTCGCCACCCAGTGTAAACAGAGAAAATGAGATTTAAGGCCGCACTCACCCCTCGCAAGGGAAGACCTCAAACTGTTGGGTTAGGAATGTTGGTTTCTATAATATGTCCCAAGGAAAGATTAAGCATTTGAAATACAATAAATGAATATATATTTAACTTTGAAGTATGGCGGAATCATACGTACAATGCTTTGTTGATGAAGAAAATCAAACCAAAATGGAAGCTCCAAGTGTTGATTGATTCGGCCAAGAGGAGAAGAAGGTGGAAAACTCCAAGCTTTGTGAATTCCTTGCTCTATGATAGTTTCCCTATCACCTCTTTTGATCCCTTGAAGGTGCTAGCCTTGCATGTGAGAAGATGTTCCAAACAACCACACTATCTTCAAGCTTTTTGGCAACCAAAATGAAGAAGATGAAGACCAAAAAACTGCATCAGGTTTTCGGCAATGTGAGAGAGAGAAGAGAGATTTTTCTTATTGATTTTTGATACCAAAAATCAATTTATATTTATGCCATAATATTTATTAAATAATAATAAATCTATGACACAAACCATGCAAAGGCTTAGAGTGTCAAACACTCAAATTCCATGCATAACAATTGAGTGTATTATACACTATCACCATGCAATGCATTATCAATAAAATAATACATATAATGACATGTGTCATGTGGGCCCCACACGTTTCCAAATGAAAGCGGGCCCACGTGCACTCACGCGTTCGGGTTCGATATTTCCGAAATACCGAACTTGCGTCGCGATGTTAATTAAATCGAATTTAAATAAATAATCGCGCCTAGCGAAATTATTATTTACGTCGCTAACGAATTAATTCTAAATTAACTCGTATGCCCGAATTAAAATCTAATTTTAATTTCGCGTCGAAATCGAATTTCAATTATTATATCGAATATAATAATTTTACTGATTAATTCCAAATTAATCGTTCTCTCTCTCTCTAAATAAGGCACTTTATCCGAGATAAAGTTTCTCCGCAATTAATCCAAGATTAATTAAGTTCGAATCAAATATCATAGGTGAATCTTCAGGAAGCGACCCCAGAGATCTCCGGATATGTTGGCAGTAAATACGGTCGTCGGATAATCCGAAAACGCACGTACCTCGTACTACGTTCTTACCGATTCACAAGACAAGGTTGGCTTCTAGCAAAGCGCCATGCCTACCCAATTCTCCAGAAATATTCTTATAGGAATATAAGATCTATATCAAGCGTAGTATACCGTAGTATTGCGTACATCGATCCAGTATCGGATGATCACATGCTAGGCCTGGGGCTGGAGATGTGTCTGCCCCGTACGAAACATATATCGGACATCAAGCAACTAGTCTCTTTAAATCGGACAATCCTGACCTAGTCATATTGTCCCGACGGTTGCAACCTTTTATAGAGTACTAGTTCTGTGTCCTGCGTGATCATCACCTCCATATGTCTGAAGCGATACTTCCATCTTGACATCACATCCAGTACACTACGATTCTCGATAAACCCAGAAGAGGTGTACACAGAACCGGTTAAGGTCCTCAACCACCAAAACCAAAGTTTACCGATTGTCGCAAGTACTAGCGATGTAAGTCTCAGGTTAAGACCATATACACATACCCTGATGCGGCCTCCCATAGACACGCAGACATACTACCAATGGGATTCCGCGGGGTCTATCCAGAGCGAAGCTATTTTCCGTACCATCGGTAAAACACAACCTCCTATCGCACTTGCATAAGTATCCAATACTTAAATATATGAGAACTATGCCGTTGTGCCCTCACAACGTGCACAAACGCAATACTAGTCTATTCCGAATTATCGATGTCCAGTCTCGATAATACTACGGCTAGGGATATTTAATGATTAAACCTTTATGGATTGATACTGTCTCATATCATCTCAATCCAGTACTAATCATATGGACTTTCGCCATTTATATATCAAAGTAAATAATATTTACAAAATGGCAAAAGGCAATTTCATTATTACATAATTAATTTTGTACAATAATACAATATCATTTACAAACAGTGACGCTATGGGACACAATGTCTAACAAGGAATGGTCCCTTACTTATGCCACTTGTGATGATATGATTTGTGCAATAAACTAACCGAATATACTCAACATATATGCTCAAGGGTAATCTATGTCTAGTTTGTATTCATCAAAATAACTCCTAATCTAAGTTTGCATGCTTGAAAGTTATAATAACTCCGTCTTTAAATAACTCCGTCTTTAAACGGCAAACACACAATGTCACATAATGAGCACATTGAACCATTAAACCAAAAGAAACACATAACTATTTAAACATAATCATAAGCTAACAAAATATCATGCATAAAAGGAACATAATCATGCTTTGAAAATAAATAACGAACTAGACTAAATCATACTTTAATAACAAATAAATAACCTACGAACTTCATCATGCTCAAATACAAGTTTGGATGAAACGAAATACGTTTCTCTCAAGCGGTACGTGGCATTGTATCACAAGTGGAAACCGCACTACTGTCCATTCGGATTCGGCTATGGAATTTACATCCGGGTTTCCATCCTATATACCATAAAAGGGAGCACATATTCCGCTCATCCAACAATCACATCATGATTCAAACGACTCTCATGCGATAATATTTTTGAAATAAACAAAATAGTCAAAAGGGTTGTTGCTCCGCAACTTTTCTGGTTCACTAATCCAACGTTTTTCCTCGTTATTTCACTGTTTGGGCTGCTATTTTCACTCCGTTTCACTGCTGTTTTCGTTGTATTTCTGGTCATTATTTTAAGGTAAATAGAGACTGTTTTGGCGGTTTTCAAGGGGTAAAGGGGCTGCGGTTTTTGTGATTTTTTTAAGGGGATTCTGGGCAGTTTCAAGGGTAGTTTCGGTGAGGAAATAGGCGTGCAATTTAGGTTGTTTTGTACGTGACTATGGCTTACGTGTTGAGGGGCTGTGTGTAACTATGTGATGAATGTGAGAAGTTATGTGGCGTGGAGTGTGGCTGTTGAACGTGAGGCAGTGTGGTTCGTGGAGTGTGGTTTGGACACGTGAAGGGTAATTGACTTACTACGTGAGGTCTTATTGATTTAAGGGCTGGTGAAGACTATGGTTGGGCGTAAATGGGCAGACGTGATGGGGGTTTGCGATGTGTTGGTGGGCTTCACGTGAGGCTGTTGGACATGCTCGTTACGTAGAGCAGGCTGGTGAAGGCAAGGGGGACGTGTGGCGTGAGGCTTAGGTCTTGTGAGTGTGCAAGTGTGGCGTGAGGCTTAGGTCTTATGAGTGTGCAAGTGTGGCGTGAGGCTTAGGTCTTGTGAGTGTGTGCTGAAGGCTGTGACGAGTGGAGGGGCGTAGGGCTGTGAAGTGTGTGCATTGTTTGTAGAGAGAGAGGGACCGAATGGGTTGAGGATTATTAGGGTTGATTTCGGGAGCAAGAGCCCGTGTTGAATGTGTGGGTTAATGGTCCTTTTTATAGGCCAAGAGATGGGGTTTACCTTGTTGGAGAAGGAATAGGATTTGTGTATTAATTGAGAGATATTTTTAATTATTATGTGATAGGGAAAATCTTTAATTAGTGGAATTGATTTGATTTGTTCTTTTTAATTAAGGATATGATTTATTTAAATTGGTAAGTGATTTAATTAAATTAGGAATGTGATTTATTTTAATTAGGAGTGTTATTTATGGAATTTAATTTGAATCTTTTAAATTTGGGAAAGGGATTTATTTTGTGACATGTGTTTTAATTTAATTTAATTGTATTTATTTTAAATGGTTTTAATTTAATTTGTGACATGCATTTTAAATTTTTTAATTATTTTGGATTGGGTTTGGTGTGTTTTAAAATAGAGGTCCAACAAGCGAACCCGAAGCTTAAACAAGCGAATTAAATCCAACAAAATGTCAGTATCTGACTCCTCTCATCCGACATCTGTTTCCCGCGGCTTTCACAATTTAAAGAGGTAGTGTCTCCATACGAGACTCATCATCAGGACTTATATGCAAAAATACAGTGCCTACAGTCGCCCCCACTTTGATAGGACTTGTGTAGTGTGTGACAATGACAATCCTATCAAAGTACGTGCAATGTATTTTTACTTACCTGGCTCGCCAGCTGCCACTTGACTTGCCTGTTGCTTTGAATTGAGTTGATGAGAGGTGGTCCATTCTCGAACCGAGTTGATAAAGTGGTCATCGACCCTGGGATTCATTCCCAAAACTGCTGGTGAAGTGGGCCTCGACCCTGGGACTCGGCCCTGAGATTCATTCCCTGGATTCATTCCAAAACTCTGATAACGTGGGCCTCGGCCCTATGATTCATTCCCTGGATTCATTCCAAATTCTGACGACGTGGGCCTCGGCCCTAGGATTCATTCCCTGGATTCATTCCAAATTCTGATAACGTGGGCCTCGGCACTGGGATTCATTACCTGGATTCATTCCAAATTCGGATAATGTGGGCCTCAGCACTCGGATTCATTCCCTGGATTCATTCCAAATTCTGATAATGTGGGCCTCGGCCCTAGGATTCGTTCTCTAGATTCATTCCAAATTCTGATAATGTGGGCCTCGGCCCTGTGATTCATTCCAAATTCTGATAACGTGGGCTTCAGCCCTAGGATTCATTCCAAATTCTGACTACGTAGGCCTCGACCCTAGGATTCATTCCAAATTCTGATAATGTGGGCTTCGGCCCTGGGATTCATTCCAAATTCTGACGACGTGGGCCTCGGCCCTAGGATTCATTCCCTGGATTCATTCCAAATTCTGACGATGTCGGCCTCGGCCCTAGGATTCATTCCCTGGATTCATTCCAAATTATGATAACGTGGGCCTCGGCCCTGGGATTCATTCCCTGGATTCATTCTAAATTATGATAACGTGGGCCTCGGCCCTAGGATTCATTCCCTGGATTCATTCCAAATTCTGATAACGTGGGCTTTAGCCCTAGGATTCATTCCCTGGATTCATTCCAAATTCTGATAAAATGGGCCTCGACTTTGGGATTCATTCCAAATTCTGATAACGTGGGCTTCAGCCCTAGGATTCATTCCCTGGATTGATTCCAAATTCTGATAACGTGGGCTTCAGCCCTAGGATTCATTCCCGAAACTGGTATTGATGCTTATATATCTCCATACCCAGAGTGTCACAGTGATATCTCCATACCCGGAGTGCCATACCTGGCGAAACTGATCTGATGTCTCCATCCCGGAGTGCCGTACCTGGCAAAACTAATCTGGTGTCTCCATACCCAGAGTTTCGTACCTGGAAAAACTGATATTACTGCTAATGTGGGCTTCGCCCCCAGAGTGCCATACCCGGCAAGACTGATACTGATGCTAATGTGGGCCTCGCCCCCAGAGTGTCATACCCGGCAAGGCTGATACTGATAATATGATGGTTCCTTCTTGAACCATGCTGTGAGGTTGTCCATTCCTGAACCGTTACTGTGTGAGGTGGTCCGTTCCTAAACCATTACTGTGATGTGGTCCATTCTTGAACCTTGCTCCATTCTCGGATTGTCATTCTCGAACCTTGCTCCATTCTCAGATTGCCATTCTCGGCTTGTTCATTCTCGAACTGTGCTCCATTCTCGGAGTGCCATTCCCGACTTGTTCATTCTCGAACCTTGCTCTATTCTCGGAGTGCCATTCCCGGCTTGTTCATTCTCGAACTGTGCTCCATTCTCAGAGAGCCATTCCCGGCTTATTCATTCTCGAACCTTGTTCCATTCTCGGAGTGCCATTCCCTACTTGTTCATTCTCGAACTATGCTTCATTCTCGGAGTGCCATTCTTGGCTTGTTCATTCTCGAACTGTGCTCCATTCTCGGAGTGCCATTCCCGGCTTGTTCATTCTCGAACTGTGCTCCATTCTCGGAGTGCCATTCATGGCTTGTTCATTCCCGAACTGTGTTTCCATTCTCGGAGTGCCATTCCTGGCTTTTTGATTATGTGTGGGCCTCAACCCTGGGACTCATCTCCAAAAATGATACTGATATAGGCCTCGGCTCTGGGACGCATCCCCAAAACTGACACTGATGATGTGTGGGCCTCAACCCTGAACTGATATTGATGTGGGCCTCGCCCCCAAACTGATACTGATGTGGGCCTCGCCCTGGGACTCATCCCCGAAACTGATACTGACGTGGGCCTCAACCCTGGGACTCATCCCCAAGCTGATATTGATGTGGGCCTCGACCCATGCTCCATCCTCAAACTGATACTGATGTGGGCCTCGCCCCCAACTGATACGGATGTGGGCCTCACCCCGAGACTGATATTGATGTGGGCCTCGCCCCCAGACCGATACTGATGTGGGCCTCGACCCTGGGACTCATCCCCAAAACTGATGGTGATGTGGGCCTCGGCTTTGGGACTCATCCCCAAAACTGATACTGATGTGGGCCTCGGCCCTGGGACTCATCCCTAAAACTGATGCTGATGTGGGCCTCGACCCTGGGACTCATCCCAGATCATTCCAAAACTCTGAAGATGTGGGCCTCGACCTTGGGATTCATTCCCGAATCCATTCTAAAACTCTGAAAATGTGGGCCTCGACCTTGGGATTCATTCCCCAAACTGCTGATAGTGTGGGCCTCGGCCCTGGGATTCATTCCCGAAACTGATGATGCTATGTTGCTGTTTCTGGTTGGCTTGCTTTTGTCGCTTTCTCATTTTCTTTAAAACATGTGAACAAAAACAAGACAAAGATTGCGTGTATATGACGTGTATACATGCATGCATGAATGTGTTTCCTATTCCGATGGGTTAGGTCTTCCTTTTACTCCTTGGTGCTTCTTCGCCTACAAATGTCTCTGGTCGCCCATTGGGTCTGCTTATAATTTCCTTCTGCCGGTTCTTTTCCGGTGATTGGTTGGTTCTATCTGGTCTCATGGCTCAATTTCTTATTGTGTCCCTTATTTACTGGGTGGTAGACTGGTCGCCCCCAGTCTTGATTTAGCTTTCTGCTCTCCGCTGTTTGTACTTGGTCAAGATGAACCACATGGCGGGGCATTCCATGTCAACATGCTATAAGCTATAAACTAGTCTCAATAGTTATACATATCATTGTCCTCAAAGAATGCTCAGTAATGAAACCAGAGAACCTTCAAAACATTCGATGCAACTCAAATCCAAGTCTTTGAATAAATGATCTAAGACAGACTCAAAATGTGTGTGTGTGCAAAGGTTCTTTCATAGCTTAATCCTTAGGTAAGCTAACTCGATGATTTCGTTGAAAAATCAGGATCGATGGGTCAAACCAACCTAGATGTCTCAATTATGCCTGCAGTTGCTTTTCTGTGCTCAATGTGGTATGGTTTTCTTTCTTTTGTCTTTTTTTTTTCTTTTCATTTTGAACTTCTTTTCTTTCATTTCTTTTCTTTCTCTTCTTTTTTTCTTTCTTTCTTTTTTCTTTTCAAAACACCTACCCTTTAAGGTAGCTTTTCTCCTCATGGTGGTCCTAATACTCGCCCATGGGTAGCTTCACGCTTATCGGTTATAGGTGGTTCAATTCTTTTCTTTAGAGACTTTTATTTCATTTTCAACCATACCACACATCATAACATAAGCAAATCAAGATAGACATCTAAGCAAACGGTTATTCACCGACCTACAATTTCTTCAACTAGTCACTTTGCTAACTACTCAGGTTTTCACTGCTAAGAACCATAATCAAGTGCTTACGAGTCTAACATAGATCAATTACTCAAAGCATCAGATAAAAACATGTCAAGGGTTTATCGTTTCTAAGGTTTCACCCTAAAGTAATCAATTTCATCATCAGACTTATGTCTAACTATAAAGGACTAAAAACAAACAATTTTTTTTCTCTTTTTTCTTTCTTTTTTTTTTCTTTTTTTTTTTTCTTTTTTTTTCTTTTTTTTTTCTTTTTTTTTTCTTGAAGGCCCCCAATGGTCTTTCTATCCTTGCCATAAGGTTTTCTGTTTCCTTTTCCCCGATATCCATGTTTGCTAAACTCTTCTTGACAAGCCCCACTTTTTCTAACCCAACGGATATCTATGATGGCTTTTAAGACACGGGGGGTTAACATGATGCATGTATGCATGAGATGTATGAGATACGTACGATGCATGAGATATATAAGTCGGCCCATTATCATTTTAAAGTATTCAATCACACTATTGCGCGGTGCAAACTTGTCCCAGTTGAAAAGGCCCAACATGTTTACACTTTTGCGATAACATGGCTAAACAACTTCAAATGATAAGAGGCCTAAACGCAAAATGGCCCATTAGCATTTTAGAAGCTTTTGGCCCGATTGCCATAAAACACAGACTCGTCCCAGTTTAAATGGCCCAACAAGCCCATACCTCATGACAACAAGTCCAACTGAATCCAAATGACAATGGTCCTAAATGCAAACATAAAGGAATAGTCTCTATTAGTCCTACAACTACAGTTCATACGCGAGTTTATAGGGGTATAGACAAAAGCTCCCATCGACGAAGGATTGCCCACAACTAGGTCTCCCCACTCAAGCGTCCGAGCAACCATGTGAGAGCACGTTTTTTATACCTTAAGGTACGTGCCAACGAGTTATGGTGTGTGACTGACAGTCAAATAGATTTCCTATTGTAGATTCCCCAGAGGGAGGGTGGAGCGAGGCTCTCTTAAGTACCCAAGGCCCTTAGGCTCTTATCTATTGGTGTGGGGAATAAACAACGAGTCCTCCAAATTAGTCCATCATAGTAGGCTACAAGTAGATGATTATCTAGGTGCCTTCACAGCTTTTCCTTATAGAAAGGTAGTGAGTGAAGGAAGACACCAAACCATTACCTAGCCTTAAAAGTTCCTTTGATTAAACACCTTTCAACCCACGGTAGACACGGTTAACGAAAGCACAAATCACAATCATCACAAGACATTATTTCGGGGCCAATTCTCTTATCCCCAGTGGAGTCACCAGACTGTAGGACACAGAAACCGGCGAAGCTGTTCTAGGCTTGCGGCCTAGTTGGGAGTACGGAATAGCTCACGGAGGAACTAAATAGGAGAAATAACATGGAATCACCACCCGGTGTAAACCGGGAAAATGAGATTTAAGGCTGCACTCACCCTTCGCAAGGGAAGACCTCAAACCGTTGGGTTCGGAATGGTCCCTTACTTATGCCACTTGTGATGATATGATTTGTGCAATAAACTAACCGAATCTACTTAACATATATGCTCAAGGGTAATCTATCTCTAGTTTGTATTCATCAAAATAACTCCTAATCTAAGTTTGTATGCTTGAAAGTATGTCTTTAAACGGCAAACACACAATGTCACATAATGAGCACATTGAACCATTAAACCAAAAGAAACACATAACTATTTAAACATAATCATAAGCTAACAAAATATCATGCATAAAAGTAACATAATCATGCTTTGAAAATAAATAACGAACTAGACTAAATCATACTTTAATAAAAAATAAATAACATACGAACTTCATCATGCTCAAACACAAGTTTGGATGAAACAAAATACGTGTCTCTCAAGCGGTACGTGGCATTGTATCCCGAGTGCAAACCGTACTACTGTCCATTCAGATTCGGCTACGGAATTTACGTCCGGGTTTCCATCCTATATACCATAAAAGGGAGCACATATTCCGCTCATCCAACAATCACATCATGCTTCAAACGACTCTCATGCGATAATATTTTTGAATAAACAAAATAAACGAAAGATAATAAAGAAAAAGGTGCCCTCAGGTCTAACCTCTTTTGTCGTCTCTAGAAAGCGCGTTAGACGGCCATCGGAAGGGTTGTTGCTCCGTAACTTTTCTAGTTCACTAATCCAACGTTTTTCCTCGTATTTCACTGTTTGAGCTGCTGTTTGCACTCCGTTTCGCTGCTGTTTTCGTTCTATTTTCTGGTCACTATTTTAAGGTAAATCGGGGACTATTTTGGAGGTTTTCAATGGGTAAAGGGGCTGTGGTTTTGTTGATTTTTTAAAGGGGATTCTAGGCAGTTTCAAGGGTAGTTTCGGTGAGGAAATAAGTGTGCAATTTAGGTTGTTTTTTGCGTGACTATGGCTTACGTGTTGAGGGGCTGTGCGTGACTGTAATGAATGTGAGAAGTTATGTGGCGTGGAGTGTGGCTGTTGAACGTGAGGCAGTGTGGTTCGTGGAGTGTGGTTTGGACACGTGAAGGGTAATTGATTTGCTACGTGAGGTCTTGTTGATTTAAGGGCTGTTAAAGACTATGGTTAGGCGTAAAGGGGCAGACGTGAGGGGGGTTTGTGACGTGTTGGTGGGCTTCACGTGAGGCTGTTGGACGTGCTCGTTATGTGGATCAGGCTGGTGAAGGCAAGGGGGACGTGTGGCATGAGGCTTAGGTCTTGTGAGTGTGAAAGTGTGGCGTGAGGCTTAGGTCTTGTGAGTGTGTGCTGAAGGCTGTGACGAGTGGAGGGACATAGGGCTGTGAAGTGTGTGCGTTGTTTGTAGAGAGAGAGGGACCGAATGGGTTGAGGAATATTAGGGTTTATTTCGGGAGCATGAGCCCGTGTTGAATGTTTGGGTTAAAGGTTATTTTTATAGGCCAAGGGATGGGGTATACCTTGTTGGAGAAGGAATAGGATTTGTGTATTAATTGGGAGATATTTTTAATTATTATGTGATAGGGAAAATCTTTAATTAGTGGAATTGATTTGATTTGTTTTTTTTAATTAAGGATATGATTTATTTAAATTGGTAGGTGATTTAATTAAATTAGGAATGTGATTTATTTTAATTAGGAATGTTATTTATGGAATTTAATTTGAATCTTTTAAATTTGGGAAAGGGATTTAATTTGTGACATGTGTTTTAATTTAATTTAATTGTATTTATTTTAAATGGTTTTAATTTAATTTGTGACATGCATTTTAAATGTTTTAATTATTTTGGATTGGGTTTGGTGTGTTTTAAAACAGAGTTCCAACGAGTGAACCTGAAGCTTAAACAAGCGAATTAAATCTAACAAAATGTCAATATCCGACTCTTCCCTTCCGACGTCCGTTTCCCGCGGCTTCCACAATCTAAAGAGGTAGTGTCTCCATACGAGACTCATCATCGGGACTTATATGCAAAAATGCAGTGCCTACACTTTCCAAAAGTCAAACAATAATGCCAACCACCACTTCAAATATTCACATCACTCAATCAATCAAGTGACAAGTTGTCACATCACTCAAAGTGACTAATGATTTGACGCTTAATGTGACTTACGGGCCGCACTTGAATTCGAAATGCGAGTGCGCTTGCAAACACTCCCGGGTTCGGGTTCGCTAATTCCAAATTAACGAATTTTCCGTTGCGACGTAATTAAACGATTATGCCTAGCGAAATCACTATTCACATCGCTAACGAATTAATTCTAAATCAATTTGTTTGCCCGAATTAAAATCTAATTTCAATTCCGCGTCGAAATCCAATTTCGTATAATATATCGAATATATTATTTTATCGATTAATTCCAAATTAATCGTCATCTCTCTTTTATAATATTTTATCCTAGATAAAATATCTCCGTAATTAATCACAGATTAATTTTCTCTCTCAACTAATTAATCCCATATTAATAAAGTGCGAGTCATACGTCATCTGTGAATCTTCGGGAAGCGACCCATGAGATCCCCGGATATGTTGGCAGTAAATACGGTCGTCGGACTATCCGAACACGTAAGTACCTAGTACTACGTTTGTACCAATTTACAAGACAAGGTTGGCTTCTAGCAAAGTGACATGCCTACCCAATTCTCCATAAATATCCTTACAGGAATATGTAATCTATATCAGGCGTATTATACGTAGTATTGCGTATTTCGTTCCAGTATCAGATGTCACATGCTAGGCCTGGGGCTGGAATTGTGTCTGTCCCGTACGAAGCACATATCGGATCTCTGGTAACTACTCTCTATAATCGGATAAACATGACCTAGTCATAATATCCCGATAGCTGCAGCATATAAGATAACGAGTTTCGTATCCTACGTGACCATCATCTCCACTATGACTAGAGTGATACTTCCGTCTTGACATCACACCCAACACACTACGATTCTTAATATACCCAGCAGAGGCATACATAGAACCTGTTAAAGCCCTGGACGACCTAAAACCAAAGTATATTGATTGTCGCAAGTATTAGCGGTGCAAGTCTCAGGTTAAGACCAAATACACCTACACTGATTTCGGACTTCTATAGACACATAGTCATACTACCAATGGAATTCCGAGGGGTCTATCCAGTGCGAAGCTGTTTCTGTACCATCGGTAAAACACAACCTCCTTCTACACTTGCATGAGTATCCTATACCCAAATATATGAGAACTATGTCGTTATGCCCTCACAACGCGCACAAGTTTAATACTAGTCTTTTACGCATTATCGATTTCCAATCTCGATAATACTCTGACTAGGGATATTTAATGATTATACCTTCGTGGATTGATACTGTCTCATATCATCTCAATCTAGGAACTAATCATATGGACCTCCTATCATTTATACATCTTGGTGATCTAATCACAAATGATAAGAGAGCAATTTCCTTTGTAACATAGTTAATTTGTACAACAACATCGTGGTCTGGACAAAAAGAGACGCTATGGGTCATAACTGTCCAACAATGACTATGTATAAGTGATACAAGGTATCGACTCCCTATTATGGCAAAGTGCCATGATGTCCGAAATGGATTCCATGTATACCAACCAGGTTTGGATACTAGTTGATGTACCAGAAGGTATTGTGCCTATTAGTACTATATAAGTCTTCAAAGAAGACATACATGGAAGAAAACATACCAACGTACTAAGCTAGGCTTGTAGCGAAAAGGTATTGTTATCAACATTGTGTCGATTACGACGAAACCTTTTACCCATTGCCATGGTTAAATCCATTTGGGTAATGCTTGCTTATGCTGCATGTTTCATTTATGAAATATGGCAGCTGAATGCCAAAACCACTTTCTTTAACGGAAACCTTTTGGAGGATGTTTACAACATCCTAACGGTTTTGTCATACAAAACGAGCAAACAAGGTTTGCAAGTTAATTCGATCCATGGATGGATTGAAGCAAGCATTGCGTTCTTGGAATTATCGTTTTGATGTAATCATAATGGTATATGATTTAATTCAAAACGAAAATGATTCTTGCGTATATAAGAAGGTTAGTGGGAGCGCACTGAAAAATAAATGTCCTAAGTAAGGATGACATATCATTTCTTGGAAATGATATTCCCATAATACAATCGGTGAAAGCTTGGCTTTCATGAAAAATTCTCCGTAGAATTCTTGGGAGAAACAACCTTTATTCTAGGAATAAAGATCTACTGGGATAGATCTAAAAGTTGTTAGCACTCTCCGAGAACTCGTACATTGAAATAAATATACGCGACCTGATGTCTCATATGCTTTGAGCATATGGAGTCACAATCAGGCCAATCCAAGTGATAGTCACTGGATTGATGTTAAGAACATCCTTTAGTATCTTAGATGAACTAAGGATGCTATCTTATACTATGGAGAATGAGAACTTGAAGTGACTGGGATCACAGTTGTAAGTTTCCTAACCGATAAAAATGACTATAAGTCACAACAAAGGTACTATAAAGTTTGAATAACGGAACAGTGAGCTAGAAATCTTCCAAGCAAGATACTGTTACCGAATAAACAACAAAAGTGGATTATTGCTGCAGCTGAGGCAGCAATAGAAGACTTTTAGATCAATAATAATCCTAATTAGATTAGGAATAGTTCTGTTTGCAGCTGAGCTAGGCTACAGTACATGCTAAAGAATTAATGGTCTCATCAACGATCCAGATAAATACTTCGACTATTCATCCGATTCGTTTGGATCATACATCGTGGCAATGTGATGATCGTATAAATCGCATCAGATGATAATCATGCAAATCCGCTGACGAAAGAATCTCCTCAGCAGAAGTTTGAGCGAACCGTACATAGTTTGGGTGAAGGACACTAGAGTGATTGTCTGTAGGCAAAGTGGGAGATTGTTGGACGATTATGGCCCATAGCATCACTATTTGCACAGATCATGGTGTTGTTGTACAAATTAACTATATGACAAAGGAAATTGCTCTTTTATCATATGTAATTAGATTACCTAGATGTATAAATGATAGAAGGTCCATATGATTAGTTCCGGATTGATAAGATATGAGACAGTATCAATCCATGAAGGTTTAATCATTAAATATCCCTAGTCGTAGTATTATCGAGACTGGACATCGATAATGCTGAATAGACTAGTATTACACTTGTGCGTGTTATGGGAGCATAACGATATAGTTCTCATATATTTGGGTATAGGATACTCATTACACTTGTGTTTACCGATGGTACGGAAACAACTTCGCTTTAGATAGACCCCTCGTAATTCGATTGGTAGTATGAATATGTGTCTATGGAAGTCCGAATCAGGGTAGGTGTATTTGGTCTTAACCTGAGACTTGCACCGCTAATACTTGCGACAATCAATATAATTTTGTTTTGGTCGTTCAAGGCTTTAACAGGTTCTGTGTACGCCTCTTCTGGGTATATTGAGAATCTTAGTGTATTGGGTGTGATGTCGAGATGGAAGTATCACTCCAGTCATAGTGGAGATGATGATCACGTAGGATACGGAACTGGTTCTCTTATTTGCTGCAACTATCGGTATATTATGCCTAGGTCATGTTTATTCGATTATAGAGACTAGTTACCAGAGATCCGATATGTGCTTCGTACGGGGCAGACACGTTTCCAGCCCCAGGCCTTGCACGTGACATCTGATACTGGATCGTAATACGCAATACTACGTATACTATGCCTGATATAGATCATATATTCCAATAAATATGTTTCTGGAAAATGGGTAGGCATGGTGCTTTGCTAGAAGCCAACCATGTCTTGTAAATCGGTAAAAACGTAGTACTAGGTACGTACTTGTTCGGATAGCCTGACGACCAGATTTACTACCAACATATCCGGGGATCTCATGGGTCGCTCCCCGAAGATTCACCAATGATGTATGACTCGCACTTTATTAATCTGGATTAATTAAAAGAGAGAGAAAATTAATCTGGGATTAATTACATAGATATTTTATCTGGGATAAAATATTATTTAAAGAGAGAGAACGATTAATTTGGAATTAATCGATAAAATAATATATTCGATATATTATACGAAATTGGATTTCGACGCTGAATTAAATTTAGAATTTAATTCGGGCGAACGAGTTAATTTAGAATTAATTCGTTAGCGCTGTGAATAGTAATTTTGCTAGGCATAATTATTTAATTATGTCGCAACGGAAAATTTGTTAATTCAGAATTAGCAAACCCGAGCCCGAGAGTGTTTGCGGGCACACTCGCATTTCGAATTCAAGTGCGGCCCACAAGTCACATCAAGCGTCAAGTCATTAGTCACTTTGATTGATGTGATGTCTAGTCACTTTGAGTGATTGACAACATGTCACTTTTGATGTGAATAGTGATTCAGGTGGTTGTAGGCTTAAATGCCTTGACTTTTTGAAAGCAAAAATTGGTATATCATTAATTGATTTTTGGAAAATCAATTAAGTGTATTAGATACACAAACCAAACACAACTCTCTCATATTCTCCTCTCTACCTCTCGGCCAAGGGCCTATTCTCTCTCAAATTTATTGCTAAAACCGTGAGCAAGGAGGAGGCAATAATGATGATTTGTTGCAAATTCTTCACAAGTGCTAGCACACTTTCGAGGTCTTGCGAAGGTGATAGGGAAACCAACTTGTGAGCATGGAATCACCATTCGAAAGCTTGGAGCTTGGACCGAAAATGGAGCACAAAAGGAGGTGAATGCCGTGAGCTTCAAATGAGGAAAAGCTTGAAGTTTTTTTTGTTCCTCGCATCGCCAAATTCGATCAATGTAAGTATGATTCCGCCATATTTCATTGTTGTATTCACATGTGTTTCTTGCTTGAAATCGATCCCGGGACTAATTAGAAACCCAACATGAGATCCAATTGATCTTAGAGATCTACCTAGTTAAATATCATACATCTTGTTGGCCAAAGTCAAGAGTGTGTGTTATTTAACGGGATGCTAACCCACTAGGAAACTAGGTTTCCCGAGTACTCAATAAAGGGTTAGAGGCTCACCGAAAAGTAGTGGGAGGAAAATATTGAATTTGTAATTTCGTTCAAATACTTGGCATTACGCGCTTTCAAATTATTTCATCATTTTTTGTATTTATTAGTTGGACTAATATTTTATTATTTTCTTGTAAGAGTTGGACTGTACCCTAAAATCATTAATTGAATAGTTAGACTATTGCAATTAAGATGGCTGGAAAGATCGGAGTTAGAGATATTATCATGGGCGAAAATTTCTTTAAAGGCGCGAACTTTCCTGACTGGGATATGAACCTCAGGATTGTCCTGGGGGATGAGAGGATGCTCTATACGATAGAGAGACCTCTCGGGACTAAGCCCTGAAAATGAGCAGTCGTTTGAGCTTGAGCTTTAGAAGACTCATAGCGATGATAACTCAACTGCTCAATCTGTCATGCTCGCTGCGATGACCCCTCAATTTCATCGCCAAAAAAAGAGATTGGATTCCTATACTATGATGGAAAAATTGAAGGACCTTCATCGATCTAACCTTAGATCGCAAAGGTATGAATTGCAGAAGAAGCTCTTTCGCTCTCGAATGTCAGAGAGTACATCTGTCGAGCACCATGTGTCACAGATGATTGCTGACATTAAATAGTTGGGTCATCTAGGCATAACCTTTGGGGCTGAGACTTCTATAGATTTGATCTTGCAGTCTCTTCCTGACAGCTGGAGTGGGTTCATCATGACTACAATATGATAAACCAATACCATACTCTTGGAGAGCTGATGGCTATGATGTGTGAAGCAGAAAAAGAGCTATTGAAGGGCAAAAGCACAAGGCGTACTTCACTTCAACATCTCAGTCTCCCAAGGCTTGGCCGAAGGCTACTGGAGGTGTAAAGAATAAGAATGGCAAGGCCAAATCGTCAAAGTCTTCTGGGAAGGCAAAGGAAAAATCCCAAGATGTATGCCTGCAATGTGGCAAATGAGGTCAATGGAAGCGTGACTACCGTGAGTACAAGGCGCACATGAAGGAAATCAAAGCGGGCAAGACACCGACTTCAGGTATGTTTGTTATAGAAATAAACATGTCTACTTCTAATTTTAAAAATTAGATTTTTGATTCTGGTTGTGGTTGTGGTACTCATATATGTACATATGTATAGGATCCGCAGATTAGCAGGAGACTGGCCTCAGGAGAGATAGACCTCCGAGTTGGAAATGGGACAAGAGTCGTCGTTTTGGCTGTTGGGACTTATATTTTGGAACTGTCCTCGGGGCATGTACTAAACTTATCAGACTGTTATTATGTACCTAGTTTGACTAGGAATATTATATCTGTATCTTTATTAGCCCAATGTGGGTTTACTTTTGTTTTTAGAAACACTGGGTGTTTTATGTATAAAAATGATATGGAGATATGTAGTGCTGATATGAATAATGGTCTTTATATTTTGAATATAAATCAATCTCAAACATATAATGTAACAAACCAAAGGCTTAAACTAAGTAACAAAGATGAAACTTATATGTGGCATTGTCGTCTGGGACACATTAACAAGACTCGCATATCCACACTTTCGAAGAGTGGGTACTTGGACGGATTTGATCCAAATTCATATGACGTTTGCGAATCTTGTTTATTAGGTAAAATGCCTAAAACACCTTTTAACGGTAAAGGTGCACGTGCCACCGAACTGTTAGCCCTCGTTCATAGTGACGTATGTGTGCCCATGTCTAGCAAGGCTAGAGGTGGATATGAATACTTCGTAAACTTTATGGATGATGCATCACGTTATTGTTATGTGTATCTTATGAGACACATGTCAGAAACCTTTGAGAAATTCAAAGAGTTTTGACACGAAGTAGAAAACAGACCGCCAAAAGTATTAAAACATTACGGTCGGACCGTGGTGGAGAATACTTGAGCAATGAGTTTCTCGATTACTTAAAAGTGTATGGTATTCTTTCACAGTGGACTCCTCCCGGAACACCTCAATTGAACGGTGTGTTCGAACAGAGAAACCGAACTTTGTTGGACATGGTAAGGTCGATGATGAGTCGCACAGAGCTACCTATTTCCTTTTGGGGATATGCATTGAACAGTGCAATACTTATTTTGAATAAGGTTTCGTCAAAGTATGTTCAACAGACTCCGTATGAGATATGGACAGGAAAGAAACCGGGTTTCTCATTCCTGAAGATTTGGGGATGCTGGGCATACGTTAAACTTTTGGATGGTACCAAACTAGAACCCAAATCGGATAAGTGTCTATTTGTAGGTTATCCTAGGGAAACCAAAGGATATTACTTCTACAACCCACAAGAGAACAAAGTATTTGTTGCTCTACATGCAGTTTTCCTTGAGAAGGAATTCCTAAATGCAGTGGTAAGTGAGAGGAAAGTAAAACTCGATGAAAATGGGAGTGATACTGTTTCTGGCACCGATTCCTTAACATAACATGAACAGTTCATCAGGGATGATACTGTACCACAATCTTCAAATACACAAGAACCACGTAGGTCGGAGAGAGTCAGAAAACAACCTGAGAGGTATGGGTTTTAATCTTATTAATCTTATTGAGGAAGATGAACCGACTACATATGAGGAAGCGATACAAGATATCGACTCCGCTTTATAGCAAGAGGCCATGAAGTTCGAAATGGATTCCATGTACACCAACCAAGTTTGGACATTGGTTGATGCACCAGAAGGCGTAAAGCCTATTTGTTGCAAATGGCTCTTCAAGAAGAAGACAAACATGGATGGCAACATACAAACGTACAAAGCTAGGCTTGTAGCGAAAGGGTATCATCAACGACATGGTGTCGATTACGATGAAACTTTTTCACCTGTTTCTATGATTAAATACATTCGGATAATGCTTGCTATTGTTGCATACTTTGATTACGAGATATGGCAGATGGACGTCAAAATCGCTTTCCTTAACGAAAAACTTTTGGAGGATGTTTATATGCAACAGCGTGACGGTTTTCTTGTACCAAGACTTGCAAACAAGGTTTGTAAGTTAAATCGATCCATTTATGGATTGAAGCAAGCATCGCGTGTTGGAGTTTCTACGGCCCCGAGGATCGAATAACAAGCATAAAAATACATGTGAACACATCGAAGAAGTTGCAGAATACTTACATCGAGCGGTTGAGGGACGCGGGAGACAACAAAAAACTTCATTTTCTTCCCTCTGTCAAGCTCGGCAGTGAGCTGTGTGGAGGTCCTCCATTTTCGGCTTTGTGTCTTCCTCCAAGCTCCAAGCTTTGGTTCCATGCTCATGGGTGGTTTCCCTATCACCTTCGCATGTCTCTTTGAGTGCTACCACTTGATGTTTTTGCCACAAAAACATCACACTTTGCTTCCCTTTTTCCTCCATTTTCACGGTCAAACCAGAGAGTTTTTGAGAAGAAAAATGGCCTGTTGGCCGAGAGAGAAGAAGAAGAATTTTGGCTCCAAATTCGTGAACCAAGAAGAGAGAGAGATGGATAATGTGTTGTAATGTGTTAAGTGTATCTAATACACTTCCTTTGATTTCAAAGATCAAAATAAAACATATACAAATAATTAAAATAACAATAAATGTCATTCAAGCTTTCAAAAAGCTTTCCATCAACTCACATCACTCATGAATAGTGACTGGTGTCAATCACTCAAAGTGAAAGACATCTATCACTTGATTGACGAATGATGTGACGCTAGATGCGACTAGCGATTTGACGCTTGATTTGACTTGCGTGCCGCACTCGAATTCGAAATGCGAATGCGCTCGCAAACAATCCCAGGCTTGGGTTTGCTAATTCCAAATTAACGAACTTTCCGCTGTGTCGTAATTAAATCTAATTTAATTAAATAATTATGCCTAGCAAAATCACTATTCACGTCGCTAACGAATTAATTCTAAATTAACTCATTCGCCCGAATTAAAATCTAATTTCAATTTTTCCGTCGAAATCCAATTTCGTATAATATATCGAATATATTATTTTATCGATTAATTCCAAATTAATCATTTTCTCTCTTTAAATGATATTTTATCCCAGATAAAATATCTCCGCAATTAATCCCAGATTAATTCTCTCTCTCATCTAATTAATCCCAGATTAATAAAGTGCGAGTCATACGTCATCGGTGAATCTTCGGGAAGCGACCCATGAGATCCCCGGATATGTTGGCAGTAAATATGGTTGTCGGACTATCCGAACACGTAAGTACCTAGTACTACGTTTGTACCGATTTACAAGACAAGGTTGGCTTCTAGCAAAGCGCCATGCCTACCCAATTCTCCAGAAACATGCTTACAGGAATAAGCGATCTATATCAGGCGTAGTATACGTAGTATTGCGTATTTCGATCCAGTATCGGATGATCACATGCAAGGTCTAGGGCTGGTACAATGTCTGCCCCGTACGAAGCATATATCAGATTACGAGTAACTAGTCTCTTTATTATCGGATAATCATGACCAAGTCATATTATCCCGATGGTTACAACCCTTTAGAGAACCAGTTATGTATCCCTACGCGATCATCATCTCCATATGAATGGAGTGATACTTCCGTCTTGACATCACACCCAACACACTACGATTCTCAATATACCCAGTAGAGGCGTACACAGAACCTGTTAAAGCCCTGGATGACCAAAACCAAAGTATATTGATTGTCGCAAGTATTAGCGGTGCAAGTCTCAAGTTAAGACCAAATACACCTACCCTGATTTCAGACTTCCATAGACACATAGTCATACTACCAATGGAATTCCGAGGGGGTCTATCCAGAGCGAAGCTGTTTCCCGTACCATCGGTAAAACACAACCTCCTATTACACTTGCATGTGTATCGTATACCCAAATATATGAGAACTATGTCGTTGTGCCCTCACAACGCGCACAAGTGTAATACTAGTCTTTTAAGCATTTATCGATGCCCAATCTCGATAATACTCTGACTAGAGATATTTAATGATTTATCCTTCGTGGACTGATATTGTCTCATATCATCTCAATCCAGGAACAAATCATAAGGACCTCCTATCATTTATATATCTTGGTGATCTAATCACAAATAATAAGAGAGCAATCTCCTTTGTCACATAGTTAATTTGTACAAAAACACCATGATCTGTACAAATAGTGACGTTATGGGTCATAATTGTCCAATAATCTACCACTTGGCCTACAGCCAGTCACTCGAGTGTCTAACACCCGAACTATGTACGGTTGGCTCAAACTGCTGAGAAAAGGCTTTCGTCAGCGGATTTGCATGATTATCATCTGATGCGATTTATACGATCATTACATCGCCACAATGTATGATTTCAACGAATCAAATGAATATCAAAGTATGTATCTGGATAGTTGATGAGACCGTTAATTCTTTAGCCCGTGCTGAAGCCTAGCTCAGCTGCTAACAGAATTATATCTAATCTAATTAGATTATTATCGACCCAAATGGCTTCCATTGCTGCCTCAGCTGCAACAATAACCCGCATTTTTTGTTTATTCGGTAACAGTATATTGCTTGGAAGATTTCCAGCTCACTGTTCCGTTATTCAAACTGTATAGTACCATTTTGCGACTTATAGTCATTTTTAATCGGTTAGGGAACTTGCAGTAGTTATCCTAGTCACTTCAAGTTCTCATTCTCCATAGATTAAGACATCATCCATAGTTCCTTAATATACTAACGGATGTTCTTAACATCAATCCAGTGACTATCACATGGATTGGCCTGATTGTGAATCCATATGCTCAAAGCGTATGAGACATCAGATCACGTACATTTTTCAATGTACGATTTATCGGAGAGTTTTCTATGAAAGCCAAGCTTTCACTGATGGTTTTATGGGAATATCATTTCCAAGAAATGACATATTATCATTATTTATAGGACAGCCACTGTCAGTGCGCTCCCACTAACCTCATTATATACAGAAGGATCATTTCGTTTTGAATTAAATCATAAACCATTATGATTACATCAAAACGACAATTCCAATAACCTAATGCTTGCTTCAATCCAAACATGGATCGATTAACCCGCAAACCTTGTTTGCTTGTTTTGGTACAACAATATCGACAGGATGTTGTAAACATCCTCCAAAAGGTTTCCTTTTCAGGAAAGTGATTTTCCCGTTAAGCTGACATATTTCATACATGAAACATACAGCTTTAGCAAGCATTATCCAAATGGATTTACCGTGGAAACAGGTAAAAGGTTTCGTTGTAATCAACACAATGTTGATAACGATACATTTTCGCAATAAGCCTAGCTTTATATGTTGGTATGTTGCCATCCATGTATGTCTTCCTTGAAGACTTATATAGTACCAATAAGCAATATGCCTTTCGATAAAACAACTAGTATCCAAACATAGTTGGTATAGATGGAATCCATTTCGGATTATATGACACTTTTCCATAATAGGGAGTTGATACCTTGTATCACTTCCTCATACGTAGTCAGTTCGTATACCTCAATAAGATAGACATATTTATGAGGTGAGATCAGAAACCCATACCCCAGGTTGTTTTCTGACTCTCTCCGACTTACGCGGTTCTTGTGTATTCGAAGATTACTGGTATAGTTTCATCCTTAATGAACTATTTTTGTTCCATTAAGGAATCGGTGCTTTGAACAGTGTTACTCCGATTTTCATCGAGTTTTACTATCCTCCCACTTACCACTGCATTTAGGTATTCCTCTTAGGAAAACCGCATGGTGAGCAACAATTAAATTGTTCTCTAGTGAGTTGTATGAGTACTATACTTTGGTATCCCTAGGATAACCTACAATTCGGCACTTATTCGATTTGGGTTCTAGTTTGGTATCATCCAAACATATGCCTAGCATACCCAAATGTTCAGGAATGAGAAACCAGGTTTCTTTCCTGTTCATATCTAATATGAATTCTGTCAAACAGATTTTATGGAACCTTATTCAAAATAAGTTCCGCACTGTTTAAAGCTTATTCATTGAAGGAAATGGTAGCTCAGAGCGACTCATGATTAACCTTATCATGTCCAACAAAATTCGGTTACTCGGTTCAGACACACTGTCAAAATGACGTGTTCCGGGAGGAGTCCTCATTGAAAGAATACTATGTTCTTTCAAGTATGTAAGAAACTTATTGCTTAAGTATTTTCATCTTGGTCTAACCGTGATGGTTTTATACTTTAGCCGATCTGTTCGTCTATTTCGTGTAGAAACTCTAAAAGTTTTCGATTTTTGTTTCAATAGAAACACATAACCATAACGCGATGCCACATCCGTAAAGGTCACGAAATATTCATATCCACATCTAGCCTAGCTAAACATGGGCCCACTTACGTCACTATGAACTAGGGCTTACAGATCGGTGGCATTTACACTTTTACCAAGTAAATGTGTTTTAGGCACTTTGCCTAATAAACTAGATTCGTAGACTTTATTTGAATAGGAATCAAATCAGTCCTAGTACCCACTCTTCGAAAGTGTGGATATACGATTCTTGTTTAATTGTGTCCCAGACAACAATGCCATAATATGTTTCATCTGATCAAATCAGTTTGAGCTATTTGTTTGTCATGTTATATGTTTGAGATTTATTTATATTCAAAATATAAATTATGTTATCCACATCTAATGTGTTTATCTCAATATCATCTTTATATAATAAAACACTTTAGTGTTCTAGAATATAAAGGTTTATCCGCAACGGATAAACACTGATATAGAGATAATGTATCTAGTCAAACTAGTTACATTATAACAGTTTCCAAATTTAGGTACACACCCGAAGGGTAGTTCTTAAATTAGGTTTCTACGGTTAAAACAGCGACTTTCATCCCGTTTCCAATTCGCAGATAAATCTCAATCTGAAGTCAGTATCCTGCTCATAGCAGATTTTGAACATCAGTACATATTTATGTACCACACTAAGTATTCAAATCCAATTTTAATACTAGTAGTGAACATATTATGACAAACATATTTAAAGCCGGAGCCTTGCACCATCTTTAATTCCTTCATGTCTGCATTGTCCAAACGGCAGTCACGCTTCCGCGATCCCGTTTGCCATAATTTAGGGAGACATTTTGGGATATGTCCTTTATCTTCCCAGAAGATTATAATGATTTTGCCTTTGCCCTTATCAATACTCCAGAAGCCTTTGGCCAAGCCTAGGCCTTCTAGAATATCGAAGTAAGATGCGCATTTCTTGCCTTATTGCAAACTTTGGCTTTGTCTCCTTAAGAATAGCCATTAACTCTCCAAGAGTTATTATTGCAATTTTATTACTTCTAAGATCTTAATAGATCTATGAAGATCCTTCAATTTCTTTATCATACTTTAAGAATCTAATCCTTAGTTCTGATTAAGAATTAAGGAGTCTAATTAACAAGTTTAATGGATTAAGCACTAAAGTTATCATTACATGAAGCTTAAATAGCCAGAGACAGAAAAGTAAAGAGACATAAAGAAATAGTAAAGTTCTAAGGATACCTACCCAAGAAAGTAGAAAGAGAAAGAGAAAGCTAGAAAGAAAAATAGGAAAAATACATAAATGTTCAAGTAACCAGAGACAGTAAGTGGGAAAGATAAAGAAGTGGATGATAAGGAAAAATCTATAAGAAAAGTAAAAGGATAAGGTACAGATGATCTAAGTAATCAGAGGTAGTAAAAAGATAGAGGTACAAAAAAAGATGATCAAGAAAACATCAGAACTTATGGTAGTAAATAGCATATAGCAAGCTTGAACAAGAGTAAAATGTTGAGTAAACTTGAGTAAAATTTCTTCTTTTCGACTAAGATTCCTTCTCCAATAGAAACTCCACCAGGTAGACCCAATTGCCATAAGCATCTCTTATAGATAGCAAAGTTTCCCCTGAATAGTGAAAATATTCAGAAAAAGAAGAGAAGTAAACATCAGAATTAGTTAATAGAGTTTCCAGTAAACCCAAACTATCATAAAAGATATAGAAGTTCCAGATACCCAAACCCAGATCCGTGAGCTAGTAAAATGAAAAATGTAAGATAAGTGATTAGTTACCTTAACCAAAGAAATCAATATACGATAAGATCTGACTTACCAAGATTCTCATCCGTTAGCTATACCAGACAAATAAGTGGCCCTGACGGAGTCTACCTCATACTTGTCTTATATGAGTAATAGACTCTACCAGGACACAAAGTTTTAGAACAATGACACTGACACCCACTGAGATGTAGATTTCTGTTCCACCCTATACTAGCCTAGGTAAGGAAAATCGTACGTAAGGTCAATGAGAATTTACCCTAATTAAGATACAGAAAGCCCGAAAATGATAGACCATCCAGACAAGAACTAAGAAGGTTTCAGGTGATAAAAATAAAAGAACCCGACTCAAGTGAAAATGGACAAGTTAGTAGTACCTGCGAAAATTCATAGATTGGACCAATGCTAATAGAGATTATACAATGTAGCGGTAATCTATAACAAGAGCAAAAGGCAGAAACCTAGGAAGTAGTCAATGTGAATAAGCCACCATTAACCTTGGAAGCATAATATGAAATTAATGAATAAGTTATGGAAATAAATAATAAATGGAGCTACAAAAAGCAATAAGGAAGTCCAGTATAATAAGCATGAGATAGTAATGTAGATAAGAACCTTAACATAGTTGATCAGAACTATAGAAACCTTAAGATTTGAAGTAATCGACGCAAATTTCTTTAGTATAAGCGATAACTATTCTATCTAGTAGTTCCTACCCGAGAGGTGTATAGGCACCCAATGAGACCATTGTTAGAGTTGGATAGTTGGCAGAAATACGAACTTCCCAGATCTTCAAGGAAAGAAAGTATAGGCAAGAAACATGAGAAATGATAGTCTGAAGTCTTGGTGAGTTGAGCCAAATATAGGAATCACTATTGAAATGAGAACATAATGAGACAAAGACTTAAAAGAATAAGAAACCAAAGAGGATAATTCTCAGAAATGTAGTATAAGTAATTTATAAGAGTCTTATCATATTGTAATGAAAGAACTAGTAAAAGAACGATACCTGAACCAAAGGATTTAATAGAGGTATTCTAGCAATCAAAGTAGATGGATTTTTCAGGGGAGTAAAGACGAAAGAAGTAATTGAGATAAGAAGAAAATCTAAGAAAACAGAGTAAACTTTATAAGAAGCAATAATAGAGGAAGTTTAGTAAGACTCAGAGAGTAAGCAATGATTGCAAACGTTCAAGCAACATCGACTAGTGAAAACGGATACAGAGGCAGTATACTAGAGTTTTTAGAGAGCATGACTCTAGAAGAGGTGGTATGATTGATAGTCGGAAAAGAATTAAGAGTGAAACTGAAGCAAGAAACTCATGAAATATTTAGATGAAGAATTTCAGTATGAGATTTAAGCCAGATGTGTAAAGATGGAAAGTTATAAGTTTATAGATAAAACAACAGATACAGCCATGGCATGAGAAGTTATTAAGATTACTACCAGCAGTAAGACGTCAGAACTCAACCACACCCTCCCAACCCTCGTTATAGAATAGTAGAAAAGATCGACCCTGATTCTAACTCTAAAGACATTCCCAGGAGAAATTGAATAAACAGTAAAGTAGGCCGAAATATAAAATCTTCAGATCTAGTACAAGAATTGAGTAAAATGAGAAAGTAGCGCTAAGTAAAAATATTTAGAAGAAAGACAGCCTATATGAAAGGATTAAGAGAGAACATAGTAGTTAAGAAATATCAGAATATAAGAGAACCAACAATAGAAATAACCAGAGAATTAAAAAGTTAATGGCCCTCAAGGTAAAAGATAGATATAGAGGAATAAAAAAATTCCGCAAATAGTTAAGAACAAGAAAGAAGACAAGAAGGACGTCAGGTGAAAGGTAGAGGTAGAACTGTTGAGATAGGAAAATAATGAAATGGACATCAAACAAACAATGATAGAGAGATATGTTTATAAGCTAAATTTTTAGTATAACTACGGAATAGTAAGTTTTTCTGAATTGGGATGAGACTAGAATTTTACCATATAAAGTAAAGGGAAATGATGAATAATAGTGACATGTATGCACTTTTCGCAACACATCATTGAGGATAATATAGAGGATAACTCAAGAAGAAATTAAGGACAATGTAGAATAGGTCAAGGAAAATAAGAGTGTCAAATTGTTGAGATCAGGAAAACTCTTAATAGGATAGGATTCGAGAGATAATTAAAAGTGGAGCATTCTAGAGTACAACTAAGCAAAGAAATAATTGTCAGCATAAAAGACAGTAACCATATTTATACAAGCAAAGAAATCAAAAGTGCATAAAAGCACATAGTTCTAGCATAAAATGCACAAGATTAGGCTTACAAGAAGTATCACCAGAGAAAACTACCATGAAGTAACATTCTAGTATGGGAGCCATTTATTGACAATGAGAGTACATGAAAAGGTTAGTTTTGAGTTATGAAGTTCTAAACTCATATATAGATGTAAATTTGTGAACTCGAAAGAGGAAGTTTATAGGTAAAGAAGGTTTAGTAAGGTAGAAAACTGAGAAGGTCAAATTGTTGGCTAAGATAAGATAATAAATGATAAGATAAGGTATATCTTTTCAAGTCATTTGAGTAAAATAGCTGAAGAGCTAGAAGTATTCACAGGTCAAGAGAAAATAAAGATTATTGGTTATAACATAAAGTACTATGGGGGATACTTTAAACATGAGGAGTAACAGAAGTTTGTTAGGATATATAGAAGTTATTGTTGCCACGACAATAAGGTATGGAAGCTCCAAATCAGAATGGAACAAAGATGAGTAGAATGGCAGGCCATGAAAATATTATAATTTTGGAACCAATATTTATGTGGATAGTTAAGATAAAGAAAGACGAATATAGTTAGAGGTTTAGAAATGAGATTTCTTTGACATGTAAGGATAGTTAAAGTATGACAAGAGTTTTCCAAGAGTCTTAAACGAAGAAGAAAGATAAGTATAGCAGCAGCAGTAAGGAAGGTAAGTATAGCAGAATCACAAGATATTCTCGAATCAAGACAAATCCATGAGTTACACCACGGAAACGATTCGAGGACGAATCATATTGGGGGGAGAATTTGTAACGACCAGGAATCTAGACTACTGTTGCATCGTGGAATGAGTGTCACATAATATAAACTATGTTTGAACACATGTACAATCATGAAATGACTCTGGCGATAATCTGTAAATTCCTCGAAATTCCGATACGAAAGTGTATAATGTTCCACTCGGGGCAACCCATGGAATTTAGGCCGTAACTTTTTCATAAGAACTCCAATTTTTATGAATTTTATATCGCCAGAAAGCTTAGATCGAGACCTATAACTTATGAATTGAACATTTTTCCAAATTCGGAACAGAAATAGGTCAAATACACAAGTCTAAAATCTGAGTGAATAGTACCACGGACCTATCTAGAAAGATCTCAAACTTTCCCAAATTTTCTACACTTTTCTTCATCTATCCAAATTTCAAATAACCCCTAGTATATAAGGGGAACACTATTCAAGATTTCACAAAATTAGAAAAGAGAATGAAAATTAAAACGTGGGGGAGAAAGAGAAAAAGAAAAGAAGAAGAAAAATGAGAGAAGAAAAAGAAAAAGAAGACGAAGAATAAAAGAATAAAAGAAAGAAAAGAGAGAAGAATAGAGAAGATGAAGAAAGCAAGAAGATGAGCAACAATTGAGAGTTTGTAAGATGAAGAAGAATCAAACTAAGAGAGGTAAGAAGTCTTGACCCAAACTTGAAATATGAAGTTTTGAGTTTATTGATGCTTTGCAAGTGATATTGGCATGTAAATGATTGCATTTAGGTGGATAATAGAATAAGAAACTAATTATATTATGTAATGGCCAATTCATGAATAATTAGATTTAGGATAATTTGAGAATTTTGGGATGAAAGAGTTGTGGATGATGAAATGGTGGTTTAGTATATATGAAGATAAAGTTTTGTGATGGATTGTGTAATTATGGTGCATTTGGGTAAGAAAAACATGAGGAAGTGAGCTTAGGATCCTAAAAAATGGGCTCGCGTCACGATACGTACTGGAGATTTTGTGCAGAATTTCTTCTGGATTGAACGCGTCGGGACGCACAAGGACTTGCGTCGCGACACACACTATAAAATTTCAATCAATCCGTTTATGGAATTAAGCATGTTAGAGACCACCCTAAGGGTCTCGTATTAGCTCGTATACATACATTACATCTTGATATAAGTATGATACGTATCGGAGTGATAGCAACCACTTAAATAAGTAAATTTAGCCTGATTCTGGGTACGTTTCTTAATCCATTTCTAATCTAGTTTATCAAATGTAGATCATCGCAGGAACCATAATTTTCTTCTGCATAGTAATCAGTGCGAGACTGATTCTAAACCAATGAGTGGACACTTTTCTTTTTACTAGATTTTCATTTCATATTTTTTTTATATCAGACTTATTTTTATGTACTTAGGGCATTAGCCAGTTTTATCACAATTATTTCGTAAAAGAGCATGTTTTAAGAAATGTTTTAGAAAAAAATATTTTAAAAGCTTGAGATTTATGATTTTCGAGGCATGGGGGAAAACCCAACATCAGTATGTAACTAGATACAGACATGGAATTGACGGATGACATGTGCACATGTAGAGGACTTGGGGGACAGCCATACGTAACGCCCCCATATCCTAGTTCAAGACTAGGGATGACAAATTCTCCTAGATCCTAGTTTCAGAGCTTGGAGGGTAGCATAGATCTACACCCGCAGTTCTTGTTCAGTGGCTTGGGGGACGGCGATACGTAATGCCCCCAAGACCACTAGTTTAATGGACATTAGTGGCATTCTTTGGGGGACGGCGATACGTAACACCCCAAATTCATGGATTTGCACTCCTGGCTCTAGTTAGGCGTATGAGGGGACAACAATACATAACACCCCCATACATCAAGTTTTCAGAGACATATGTCAGTTTTCAGAAATAGTTTTCAGATACAGATTTCTGAAATAGTTTTCAGATACAGATTTCAGAAATAGTTTTCAGATACAGATTTTAGAAAAGGTTTCTAGAAAGGAAAGTTTTCCGAAAACAACAGTTTTATAAGATTCTTTCAGAGAAGATAAGTTTTACAAAGAGTTTTGAGATGAGGTTTTTCAAAAAAGAATTCAGAGTTTTCAGACAAAAAAAAAAGTTTTCATATAAGCTATTTCTTCAATTTTATTTTGGAACCAAATATTTTCATAATAGTATTTCAATTTTCATTTTAAGTCGTCCACTCACTTAGATAGTTCAAGCAATCTAACCCCCCACTCCCTATGTTTTGTTTTGCAGGTTCATTGAAGACGAGCTCGGGAGGATGGATACTGATGGCAGTCACTAGGGAGTTGGTCCACCAGGTCAAGTCAGGGATTAAGTCCAGTTCATTCAGAGTCAGAGAATTTCATGTAACATATATGTTATATAGTAATGGTCACATATGTATTGAATTATAGAAGTTATTGTCAGTGTTGAAATGTGTATTTAAACAGAATACTTAGTATTAAGTGTATTATGCATACATGCTCGATGAGTTGGCCTATAGTAACATACATGAGTTTATATCTATGTGAGATAAGAATAACAGTTATCATAAGTCAGAGGCTTAGGGGGATAGTAAGGTTTATCCCCTGTCGGTAGCTATTGGGGTTTTAGGCAGCAATTTCGGGTAAACGCAGCGGAACGTGGAAAATCAAAATTTTCCGATTTCAATAATTTTTCTTGAGCAATTAAAATAAACTAATTTATTTCAATTCCGCAATACTTAAAAACTGAAATTTTACACAAAAATCAGATTTTTCATTAATTACCGTTTAGCCCCTACACTTTTTATTTTTATCATTTTAGTCCAAAATTTTCAAATACATTTTTAATTGATTCCAAATCAATCCCAAAAAAATTTATACATGTCTTATACATGAAAATAAAATTTGCAATTCAAGAAAATAGATTTTCTACATATGGCCGAGAGGTCCCTAAACTTTTCATAATTTACAATTTGGTACTTTTAGTTCAAAACATATCAAGATCAAATCCAATAATTCCCAAATTTAATATACATCATATATAAATAAAATTACATCACATATATGAAAAGACCGAAATTTAGAGAGGGTTATGAACCCTAATTTTATAATTTCCATAAATTGACAAATTAACACCAAATTAATTAAATTCAAAACTTTAATTCAATTCCTACCATACCAAACAAGTCTTGCCACCTTGAGTGGTTAAGTAACTCTAGAATGACAACTTCACCATCAAATGGTTAAAAAAGAATGCAAATAAACTAATTTCATCCATTCTTATTCACATACATGCTTCCAACATTCAAAATATATTCACAAAAGAGTAGAGAAAAATCTAAGCTACACATATTGAATCCTAGAGTCATAGAAACATTTTTCATGAAGAAGAAAGTAAGAAAAACTTAAAAATTTCTAAAATTTCCAAGCTTTTTTTTTCCTTTCTTCCTCTTTTTTCTCTCTAACTCACTTTGTATTCGATTTTAGGGTTCTTGAATTATGAAACAAAGAATGAAAACAAGGCTTATATACTTTCCATGTAGTGGCCGAAACCCTTAGGAAAAATATCAAGCAAATTCTTTTAATTTTTTATTTCATTAATTAAATTGGAAAATAATTTAATAAAAGTGTTGTATTTATCTATTAAACCATTTAATGTATACCACACCTGTACAAATTAAATAAAGCCATTTATACCAATTAAAAATGGCTATTTCAACCAATTAAAATTAGCCATCTTACTTACTTTAATAAAGTAAAAAAGATATTTATTATTTAATTAATTTAATTATTTAACATTTAAATAATCAAATAATTTAATACAAATATCTTAAATATATGTATTATATTTACATTAGATAAAAAAGATATGTATATTAATTATAAATATCAAATATCACCATTTGACATTTAACAAATGGCCGAAAGATCCCAAACGCATGTATTTTCGCGTTAATTGACTTATAAATAATCAGTATTATTCCTAAAATTTGCCCTAGTACTCTACGAGTATATTTCATTAGTGAGACTCTCTAGGTTTAGGCATATCCGTTACGAAATCCAATTTCGTGTCCATAATATACCCAGCCGTAAATTATGACGAACACGGATAAACTCTCTGAACCTTACAGGTCGAGGTCACTGCAGACGTATAATCCCTCCGTCACAGGTATCTGAATTATCCTAGAGATATCGATATAAACATCAAATCTCCTTAGGTATAATCCCGTCAACGATTCTATTAGCAATCTCTTAATAACACTTAGAACTCACTTCTAAAGTGTACCACGGGCCCATGGATTTAACATATTTCTAATTCCATAATGGATACTTATGCTCTTTACACAGAACTGACGGATCCTATCTTGTTACGCACAGGATTTCTTGAGGATCAGTCCACACTCAACGAATAGGCAGAGGTCTGATCTAAATAAATCGGTGACATGACTTCCATCAATGTGTGGAGGAATCCTCATACATCCAAAGTGGTAACTCAAGTAACTATGCTCACTCAAACTGAGAAGATTTTTATTGAAGTTGGTGTACCATCTATTAAGAATCTTCAGTGAGTCGTTCAGTGATTATCCGATATAAAAACCTACGGGTCCATACGAGTCTCCCGAGACTCATGGTTCATTGAGAAACCATTGGAATCTAATATTCCAATATATGACACGTACCACTCTCATCGGGTTTACATACTGACCAAGTAATTGTAAACCTTGAACAGGAACAGTTAAAGAATGATATTGTTATGATACTGCTCAATGTCAGTTGCGACGCTTTTGCAACTGTATCATAACCAATTACTCTATTGTCATATACGTCTTTACCATATAAGAAAATAATTCATATTATAGAAACCGTTTATTTTATTCATTAATAAAATACTTGCAAGAGTATTTACAGGGAAATACATAAGAAATTGGCGCTCGGAGCACCAACCCTAACAAAATCTCCCACTTGCTATAGTGCCAATATCGATTGTATCTAATACACATCGACTCCACATGCTTATCAAATAACTTCGGAGGTATGGCCTTCGTAAGTGAGTCTGCTATATTATCTTTACCTGGGACCTTGCACACAACAATGTCACCTCGCGAGATAATCTCTCGAATGATGTGGTACTTTCGTTCCACATGTTTCGATTTTTGATGCGCCATTGGTTCATTTGCTTGCGCAATGGCACCAGTATTATCACAGTATAACGAAATCGAATTCTTGATACTTAGGACAACTCCCAATTCTGTGATAAGCTTATTAATCCAAACAGCTTCTTTTACAGCTTCTGAAGGAGCAATATATTCCGCCTCAGTGGTGGAATAAGTTGTAGACCACTGTTTGGAACTTTTCCAACAAACTATACCTCCGTTAAGGGTAAATACAAATCCTGATGTAGACTTTCTATCATCTAGATCCGATTAGAAATCAAAATTCGTATACCCATTAACCTACAGTTCATTTCCTCCACATATGATAAACTTATCCTTAGTACCTTTAAGATATTTCAGGATATGTTTAACAGCCATCCAATGGTCATTTCCTGGATTAGACTGATATCTACTGGTTACACTAACTACGTAGCTAATATCAGGCATCGTACATGTTAGGTTTGTTTCTAGGTCCCAAGATCAAACAAGACATGAAATACATGTGTGAATACATCAACGGAGGTAGCGGAATACTCACATCGATCGGTTGAGATGATTTGAAGACGAAAAAAGCCCAAAATGCTCACTGGTTTGGCGCCACTGCTGTGCAGTTCACTGCCCTCCATTTCAGAATTTTGAGCTGCGAAACGGAGCCCCAAGCTTCGTCGAACGGATCCCGGCTCATGGGTGAACCTCCCTACCACATTCGCAAGTCTCGTAGTGTGCTAGCACTTGAGTTTTTGCCACAAAAACTCACTCTTTGCTTCCCATTTGCTCACGCCAATTGGCTTCAAAAACCAGTGAAGAAAATCAGTTTGGGCGTGACTTGGAAAAGAGAAATGAGAGAGAGATGAATGTGTTTTCTTGTGAAATGAATTACAAAAATGCTTTATATATTTTTCCAAAAAATAATAAGCATTTACCATTTTGATTTATCAAATAAAGTAAATGGTAATCAATTACACAACCACCAAACACTATTCCAACAACACCCATCACTATTCATTTTACTTTAATAAAGTGATGTGTGTCTTTCAATCAATCAATCACATCAATCAATCACATCACTCAAAGTGACATTTGATTTGACGCTTGATGTGACGAATGATTTGACGCTTGATGCGACTTGCATTGCCGCATTCGAATTCAAAATACGAATGCACTCACAATCACACTCGGGCTCGGGTTCGCTAATTCCCAATTAGCGATTTTTCCGTCGCGTCGTAATTAAATGATTACGCCTAGCGAATTCACTATTCACGTCGCTAACGAATTAATTCTAAATTAATTCGTTCGCCCGAATTAAAATCCAATTTCAATTCCGCGTCGAAATCCAATTTCTTTTAATATATCAAATATATTAATTTACCAATTAATTCCAAATTAATCATTCTCTCTCTTTAGACGATATTTTATCCTAGATAAAATATCTCTGTAATTAATCCTAGATTAATTTTCTCTCTCTTCTATATAATCCAATATTATTTAAGAGTGCGAGTTATGCGTCATCGGTGGATTATCGGGAAGCGACCCATGAGATCCCCGGATACGTTGGAAGTAAATACGGTCGTCGGAGTATCCGAATCACGTACGTACCAAGTACTACGTTCTATCGATTTACGAGACAAGGTCGACTCCTAGCAAAGCACCAAGTCTTCCCAATTCTCCGGACATATCCTTATAAGAATATCTAAGATCTATATCAGGCGTAGTCTACTAAGTATCGTGTATATCGATCCAGTATCGGATAGTCACGTGCTAGGGCTGGGGCTGGATAAGTGTCTGCCCCGTCCGAAGCACATGTCGGATGTCTGGTAACTAGTCTCTATAATCGGATATACATGACCTTTTCATAATATCCCGATGGCCGGCCAGCACTTAAGAGCACTAATGCCGTATCCTGCGTGACATCATCTCCACTATGACTGGAGTGATACTTCCGTCTTGACATCACACCCAATACTCTACGATTCTCAATATACCCAGCATTGGCGTACACAGAACCTGTTACAGCCCTGGACGACCTCAACTAAAGTATATTGATTGTCGTAAGCATTAGCGGTGTAAGTCTCAGGTTAAGGCCAAATACACCTACCCTGATGTCGGACTCCCATAGACACATAGTCATAATACCAAAGGGATTCCGAGGGGTCTATCCAGAGCGAAGCTGTTTCCCGTACCATCGGTGAAACACAACCTCCTATCGCACTTGCATAAGTATCCTATACTTAAATATATGAGAACTATGCTGTTGTGCCCTCACAACGCGCACAAGTGCAATACTAGCCTATTCCGTATTATCGATGTCCAGTCTCGATAATACTACGACTAGGGATATTTAATGATTAATCCTTCGTGGACTGATACTGTCTCATATCATCTCAATCCAGGAACTAATCATATGGACCTCTCTTCATTTATATATCTAAGGTGATCTAATCACAAATGATGAGAGTGCAATTTCCTTGTCACATAGTTAATTTGTACAACAACACTATGATCTGTACAAATAGTGACGCTATGGGTCATATTATCCAACAATCTCCCACTTGGCACATAGCCAGTCACTCAAGTGTCGTACACCCGAACTATGTACGGTTCGCTCAAATTGCTGAGAAAAGGTTTTCGTCAGCGGATTTCCATGATTATCGTCTGACGCGATTTATACGATCATCACATCGCCACGATGTTTGATCTGAACGAATCAGATGAATATAGAAGTATATACCTGGTCGTCGATGAGACCATTAATTCTTTAGCCTGTGCTGACGCCCAACTCAGCTGCTAACAGAACCATATCTAATCTAATTAGATTTATTATCGACCCAAATGGCTTCTATTGCTGCCTCAGCTGCAGCAATAATCCGCATTTGTTGTTTATTCGGCAACAGTATCTTGCTCGGAAGATTTCCAGCTCACTGTCCCGTTATTCAAACTTTATAGTACCACAGTATTTAACTGTTTGGAAACTTGCGGCAGTGATCCCAGTCACTTCAAGTTCTCCTTCTCCATAGTTTTAGAAAACATCTTTAGTTCTTTAAGATACTAACAGATGTTCTTTAACTTCAATCCAGTGACCATCACTTGGATTGACCTGATTGTGACTCCATATGCTCGAAGCGTATGAGACACCAAATCAAGTACATTTTAAATGTACAATTTCCCAGAGAGTGTTAACAACTCCAAATCTATCCCAGTAGATCTTTATTCCTTGAATAAAGGTTGTTACTCCCCATAATTCTACGGAGAATTTCTACGAAAGCCAAGCTTAAACCAATTACTTTATGGGAATTTCCTTGTCAGTGCGCTCCCACTAACCTCCTTATATACACAAGAATCATTTCGTTTTGAGTCAGATCATAAACCATTATGATTATTTCAAAACGACAGTTCCAACAACCTAATGCTTGCATCAATCCAAACATGGATCGAATAACACGCAAACCTTGTTTGTCGGTTATATAAAATCGTCAGGATGTTGAAAACATCCTCCAAAAGGTTTCCTTTTCAGGAAGGCGATTTTGATCTTTAACTGACACATTTCATAAATGAAATATGCAGTTTCAACAAGCATCATCAAAATGGATTTACCATGGCAACAGGTAAAAGGTTGAACCGTTATTAACATAATGTTGATAACGATACCTTTCCGTCACAAGCCTAGCTTTGTACGTTGGTATGTTGCCATCCATGTATGTCTTCCTTGAAGACTTACATTGTACCAATGGGCACAATGCCTTATGGTACATCAACTAGTATCCAAACATATTGTTACATACCATTGGAATGGCATGGACTCATGGCACTTTGCCATAATAGGGAGTCGATACCTGGTTATCACTTCCTCAAAACGTAGTCGGTTGATATACCTCCATAAGATTTACATCTTATGAGGTGAGATCAGAAACCCATACCCTAGGTTGTTTTCTGACTCTCTCCGATCTATGAGGTTCTTGTGTATTCAAAGATTAATGGTATAGTCTCATCCTTGATGAACTATATGTGTTCCATTAAGGACTTCGTGCCTTGAATAGTATTACTCTGATTTTCATCGAGTATCACTATCCTCCCACTTACCACTGCATATCGGTGTTCCTCTTAGGAAAATCGCATGGTGAGCAACAATAATATTGTTCTCATGTGAGATTTATAAGTACTATACTTATGGTTTCCCTTAGGATAACCTATATTGGCACTTATCCAGCCCGACATACTCAAATATTAGGAATGAGAAACCACGTTTCTTTCCTTTTCATATCCTATATGATATCTGTCAAACAGTTTTTCATGGAACCTTATTCTAAATAAGTTTTGCACTGTATATACATGTCCGTTGAAGGAAATGGTAGCTCAGAGCGACTCGTTATAAACCTTATCATGTCCAACAAAATTTAGTTTTTGTTCGGACACACCGTCTAACTGACGTGTCTCGGGAGGAGTCCTCATCTGAAAGAATACCATACTCTTTCATGTATGTTTGAAACTTACTACTTAAGTATTTTCATTACGGTCTTACCGTGACGGCATAATACTATAGCCGATATGTTTATCTACTTCGTGTCGAAACTCTAATAGTTTCCGATCTGTGTTCTTTAAAAGAAACACATAACCATAACGTGATGCCACATCCGTTAAGGTCACGAAATATTCATGTTCACATCTAGCCTAGCTAGATATGGGCCCACTAACTTCACCATGAATAGGGCTAACAGATCGGTGGCACTTACACTATTACCAAGTAAACAGTGTTTTAGGTACTTTACCTAACAAACTAGATTCGTAGACTTTATTTGAATAGTCAAATCAGTCCAAGTACCCACTCTTCAAAAGTGCGGATATACGAGTCTTGTTTAATTCTATCCTAGACAACAATGCCACAAATAAGTCTCTATTGATCAAATCAGTTTGAGCTAATTATTTGTCATTTTATATGTTTGAGATTTTAATTATATTCAAAATATAAATTCTGTTATTCACATCTAATGTGCTTATCTTAATATCATCTTTATATAATGAAACACTTTAGTGTTCTAGAATATAAAGGTTTATCCACAATGGATTAAACACTGATATAGAGATAATGTCTCTAGTCAAACTAGTTACATTATAATAGTTCCTAATTTAAGTACACACCCGAAAGGTAGTTCCTAAACTTAGGTATCTACGGTCGAAACAGCGACTTTCGTCCCGTTTCCGATTCGCAGAGCAATCTCAGCTTGAAGTCAGTATCCTGCTCAAAGCAGATTCTGAACATCAATACATATATTTTATGTACCACACTAAGTATTTAAAATCTAATTTCAATACTAGTAGTGAACATAATTTTGACAATCATTTTTAAAGTAAGAGCCTTGCCCTTTCTTTAATTCCTTCGTGTCTGCCATATCCAAATGATAGTCACTTTGGGATATGTCAATTATCCTTTTCAATATTTCAGGAACCTTGGGCCAAGCCTTGGGTTTTTAGAATATCGAAACGATGTGCACCTCGTGCTACATGCCCAATTGCAAACTTTGACTTTATCTCCTCTAGAATAGTCAATAATTCTCCAAGAATTATAAATTGCAATTTTAATACTTATTAAATCTAAACAGATTTTTGACAAGTATGTTAAATTAAGCACTAAAGTCATCATCACATAAATCTTCCAAAGATTTACGCTCTACTTATTTGCTTAATTTTGGGCTTAAGGTATAATAAGTTATTTTATCAAATAAAGTAACCTATTATTTATTCCCAATTTTAGAATTAAATCATTTAAAACATTTAATCCATATTATATTTTAAATATTCAATTTTTCAATTTTATCTTGATTACAATAGTTCAACTATTTAATCAACGATTAGTGGTACTATATATTATAATGATTATAATAGTCCAACTATATAATCAAATATAATCCAAATTAATTAACCTCAATTACATTGATTACTATAATCCAATTATAAAATCAACTGTAAACTGAAATTAATTAATTCAAATATATTGATTAATATAATCCAATTATATATAATCAACTATAATACAGTCCAACTGTTTATTAAAACAACAATTAAATATTAGTCCAACTAACATTTAATATTACGACAAATATTTGAATGAGCACGTATGAATTGAACGAATATTGCAAATTCAATTCTTGCCTCCCACTATTTTTCGTCGAGCCTCTAACCCTCTGTTGAGTACTCGGAAAACTGTGTTTCCTAGTGGGCTAGGATCCCGTTAAATATCACACAATCTTGACTTTGGCCAACAAATTGTATGATAATTAACTAGGTAGATCTCGAAGATCAATTGGATCTCATCCAACTCCTAGATCCAGTAGGTGGACATCCAAGTCCGAAACATATATCTTATATATGCCTATATATCGAATATATACCCTAACCTTTTTCCTCTGAATCAACTAGGCCTTGGCTTTGGCATAACAAACCTAATGATCCCAGTCAAGCGCGGACCCATTGACCATGGAAGCTTCGTAATCAATGTCGTTGGACAAGAAGTGGTCTTCACTTTGGTCAACAAACCACAACTTGGACAAGACACCAATATGGAACAAAGCCTCGTGATTCAAACACATCTTCGACGGACAAGGGCTTGACTTTGGCCAACAACCCATGCCAATCTAGGATCTTGAGTAAGAATCACTCAATGGAAGGAAAAACGCATGATATTTAATGAGGGTTTTTCGCGTGCAAATTTGCTACCAATTTAATTATCTTTGTTTAGGTCTCATCATCATACACCCTTAAACATGCATTCTAAATACATAATAAAGTGCATATGAAATAAAATAATAATGATATGCGGATGGATACTTAACACATTGATCCTAGATCAAATCTCTCCCTTTCTCACTCAATTAGCACTTGTATTACTTCTACCCGTTACACTACACTTCTAAAGAACCTCATTTACATTGAGGGGAATAGGTGAGAAGAGAATACAAAGAGAATAGAGGTGATAAGGCTGGACACGCAGGTCCAATTTAATAAATCGAATTTATTACAACAATTTCCAAAATTGCCCCACCCGACTAATATCCATCCGATATACATTATTCATTCATCACAACCACATATTCACACACAAGCATGCTATCAATCAATCTAATAGAATTAATTAATCTGATAAGTATGTGATCATCCAATGTTCAAACAACGATTTGATTTTGTTTGAGTCAAACTCGTTTTTGCGAATAAGTACTCAAAGTTCGAATTCATGAATTAAATAACTACACTACACATTAAATCTAATTTAGTATGTATTTAATACTAATTCACTATTCAATTCCAAATTAAATATTACACTTTATTTAATAAACCTTTAACGACTTAAATTCCAAATTTAATCGCTACGGGTCTCAAAACCCGATTAACGTCCAACGTCAATTCAATTCAAGTCTAATGGGCTTTAATTAATTTCTTTAAGGCGTGGGCTTTGGCAACCAAAGCCCAATCAAGGAGTAACCCAATAAGCCCAGAAATCAATTTAGGCCCATTAGGCCCAATTAAACTTTAAAGGTTCATTAAGTCGCATTTGGGCTTAACGGAAGTTGCTTTGGGCCCAATTGGATCCAATCCAATTTGCCCAAATCCAACTTTGTACAACAAAGCACAATAAGCCCATTTACAACATAATAAGCCCAAATCCAATTTAAAGGCCTAATTCATTAATTACACAAATCCAATTTCGCAATTTAATTACCTAAAGTACATTACATGATTAATCACCCAAATCAATATTTCTAAAACACCAAATTAGTCCAATTAATCATGTTCATTATCATTATCACATGTCCAACACATAAATGAAAATCAAACAACCCTTTTACATGCTTCTAGTCCTCGGCCAATGGAGTAATTTTTGTCCGATTTGAATTTAATCCAATTAATTCCACAATCGACATCTAATTAACTTCCCGAATGATTTCCAATACATCTAATGTTCAAAAATCAAAAACCAAGACTTTATAGGGCAATGTAGATTCGGCCAAGGTGATAAATTTTGGGGATTTTATGTTCAATTCAAAATCCAATCCAATTATTTTCAAATTAACATTATCCTTAATGATTCCAACTCATCAATAATCAAAATCAAAAAATTCCAAGAATCCAAAAATCACATTACATTCGGCCAACATCACAATTTGGGCAAAATTGATCCAATCACATTTTGTTGAAATTGATCAAATCAATCTTCAATATAACATATATTAAGCATGCTTAAACATCCAATTTTTAAAATCATGCTCAAATACAAAGTACCCAATTTTAAGCCCTACATTTTCATGCTTGAACCTATAGCTCTTGATGCCATTGTTAGGTTTGTTTCTAGGTCCTAAGATCAAATAAGACATGAAATACATGTGTGAATACATCAACGGAGGTAGCGGAATACTCACATCGATCGCTTGAGATGATTTGAAGACGAACAAAGCCCAAAATGCTCACTGGTTTGGCGCCACTGCTGTGCAGTTCACTGCCCTCCATTTCAGAATTTTGAGCTGTGAAACGGAGCTCCAAGCTTCGTCGAACGGATCCCGGCTCATGGGTGAACCTCCCTACCACCTTCGCAAGTCTCGTAGTGTGCTAGCACTTGAGTTTTTGCCACAAAAACTCACTCTTTGCTTCCCATTTGCTCACGCCAATTGGCTTCAAAAACCAGTGAAGAAAATCAGTTTGGGCGTGACTTGGAAGAGAGAAATGAGAGAGAGATGAATGTGTTTTCTTGTGAAATGAATTACAAAAATGCTTTATATATTTTTCCAAAAAATAATAAGCATTTACCATTTTGATTTATCAAATAAAGTAAATGGTAATCATTACACAACCACCAAACACTATTCCAACACACCCATCACTATTCATTTTACTTTAATAAAGTGATGTGTGTCTTTCAATCAATCAATCACATCACTAAAAGTGACATTTGATTTGACGCTTGATGTGACGAATGATTTGACGCTTGATGCGACTTGCGTTGCCGCATTCGAATTCGAAATACGAATGCGCTCGCAATCACACTCGGGCTCGGGTTCGCTAATTCCCAATTAGCGATTTTTCCGTCGCGTCGTAATTAAATGATTACGCCTAGCGAATTCACTATTCACGTCGCTAACGAATTAATTCTAAATTAATTCGTTCGCCCGAATTAAAATCCAATTTCAATTCCGCGTCGAAATCCAATTTCTTTTAATATATCAAATATATTAATTTACCGATTAATTCCAAATTAATCATTCTCTCTCTTTAGACGATATTTTATCCTAGATAAAATATCTCCGTAATTAATCCTAGATTAATTTTCTCTCTCTTCTATATAATCCCATATTATTTAAGAGTGCGAGTTATGCGTCATCGGTGGATTATCGGGAAGCGACCCATGAGATCCCCGGATACGTTGGAAGTAAATACGGTCGTCGGAGTATCCGAATCACGTATGTACCAAGTACTACGTTCTACCGATTTACGAGACAATGTCAACTCCTAGCAAAGCACCAAGTCTTCCCAATTCTCCGGACATATCCTTATAAGAATATCTAAGATCTATATCAGGCGTAGTCTACTAAGTATCGTGTTTATCGATCCAGTATCAGATAGTCACGTGCTAGGGCTGGGGCTGGATAAGTGTCTGCCCCGTTTGAAGCACATGTCGGATGTCTGGTAACTAGTCTCTATAATCTGATATACATGACCTTGTCATAATATCCCGATGGCCGGCCAGCACTTAAGAGCACTAATACCGTATCATGCGTGACATCATCTCCACTATGACTGGAGTGATACTTCCGTCTTGACATCACACCCAATACTCTACGATTCTCAATATACCCAGCATTGGCGTACACAGAACCTGTTACAGCCCTGGACGACCTCAACTAAAGTATATTGATTGTCGTAAGCATTAGCGGTGTAAGTCTCAGGTTAAGACCACATATACCTACCCTGATGTCGGACTCCCATAGACAAATAGTCATAATACCAATGGGATTCCGAGGGGTCTATCCAGAGCGAAGCTGTTTCCCGTACCATCGGTGAAACACAACCTCCTATCGCACTTGCATAAGTATCCTATACTTAAATATATGAGAACTATGCTATTGTGCCCTCACAACGCGCACAAGTGCAATACTAGCCTATTCCGCATTATCGATGTCCAGTCTCGATAATACTACGACTATGGATATTTAATGATTAATCCTTCGTGGACTGATACTGTCTCATATCATCTCAATCCAGGAACTAATCATATGGACCTCTCTTCATTTATATATCTAAGGTGATCTAATCACAAATGATGAGAGTGCAATTTCCTTGTCACATAGTTAATTTGTACAACAACACTATGATCTGTACAAATAGTGACACTATGGGTCATATTATCCAACAGTACATAGCATGGCATACATAATGCTACCCAAACAAAAAGCATAAGGCTGATTAGACTTTCTAATCTTCTAATCTTCTGTTTACAGACATATCTTCTTCGAAAGATGAATGCCATATATGAACGGTATATTTGATGTCTTAGAGTTAGAAAAATTATACCGTTCTAAGATCTTATCAATGTACGTTGATTGGGATAACCCAATAAGCTTCCTTTCTCTATCCCTATAGAGTTTTACCCAAGATATAAGAAGCTTCACCCAGGTCTTTCATGGAGAAATTCTTACAGATGAAAGCTTTGACTCCCTGCATCATTCCTATATCATTTCCAATGATTAGGATGTCATCAACATATAGAACCAAAAATACTATCATACTCCCACTGGCCTTCTAGTACATACATGATTCTTTTGTATTCTTGAGAAAACTAGACAATCTAATAATCTCGTCGAATCGAAGATTCCAACTTCATGAAGCTTGTTTAAGTCCATAAATAGACTTCTTAAGCTTACAAACCATGCCCGAGGTTTCATTGGATACAAAACCCTCCGGCAGTTCCATATAGATTTCTTCGTCAAGAAACCCATCTAGAAAAGTCATTTTGACATCCATTTTCCAAATCTCGTAATCATGGTAAGTAGCAATAGGAAAAAAAATCCTTACAGACTTCAGCATCGTAACTGGCGAAAATTTTTCATCGTAGTCGACACCAGATCGTCGCGTGTAACCTTTAGCTACCAATCTGGCCTTAAAGGTTTCAACCTTTCCGTCAGACCCACACTTCCCCTTGTAAACTCATTTACTACCGATAGGAATAATTCCTTCAGGAAGCAAAACCAAGTCCCAAACTTGATTTTGATGCATAGAGTCTAACTCTGATTTCATGGCCTCTTGCCATTTCACAGAGTCGATGTCCAACATCGATTCTCTATAGGTGTAAGGGTCAGTCTCTTCGATTAAGAGAACATCTAGACTCTTTTTTCTTGTATCAGATACAAGCGTTCAAGAGGTCTAGACACCTTTTGGGACCTACGGAGTGTGTGTGTTGAAGGTTCTTCATCTATTTGAACTTCAGGTTCCTCCAATGGTTCACTGGTTTCAGGTTGTACTTCATCAAGTTCAACCTGTCTATGATCACCACCTTCGGACAAAAATTCCATTTCTATAAATTTTGCAAAGCGAACTACGAATACATTTCGATGATAGGTATCATAGAACAAATATCCTTTCATATTTGAAGGATATCCAATAAACCTAAAATTTTGCCCTCGAGGCGAAAACTTATCTTGATGAGCCATCCTGACGTATGCTGGACAACCCTAAATCTTAACATAATTAAGATTTGGTTTCCTACCGATCCATATCTGATACAAAGTCCTAGGAACAGCCTTTGAAGGAATCTTATTCAAAAGATGAGCAGCAGTTAAAAGAGCATATCCCCATAAGTAATATGGCAAATCTGTAAAACTCATCATCGATCGAACCATATCCAATAAAGTCTGATTTCTCCTTTCGGACACTCTATTGTGCTGTAGAGTACCCGGAGGAGTATATTGAGCGAGAATCTCATTCTCCTTTAAATAATCGATGAACTCACCACTTATATATTCACCACATCGATCAGATCGAAGACATTTAATATATTTACCAGTCTATTTTTCCACTTCATTTCGGAATTCTTTGAACTTTTCAAAGGTTTCTGATTTATGTTTCATCATATAAACATAACTGTACCATGACAGATCATCGGTAAAGGTAACAAAGTATGAAAAACCAATGTGAGCAGTGTGACTCATGAGACCACATACATCAGAATGTATTAGTTCCAATAAGTTAGCAGCTCGGTGTCCTACACACGAAAATGGGGTTTTGGTCATTTTACCCCGAATGCAAGATTCACAAAATGGATAAGGTTCAATGGTAATATCTTGTATCAAACCATTCCTAACCAACTGGGTTAGGCATTTCACGCCTATATGACCCAACCTCATATGCCATAGTTCAATTTATTTATATTAGATACTTTACGTTTATTAATTCCAACATTAAAGATATCTTGTGACGTATGCAAAATGTAATGACCATGCTCATTTGGACAAACTAGGATCTGAACATTATATCTATCATATAAATATAAAGAACGATTCTTAATATTTACATTATATCCTTCAGTATCAAATACAAAATGTGACACAATACTTACAATACATCCTAGTATAAAAAAGCAGTCATGCAACAAAAGTCTCCCACTGGGTAGGGGAATCTTGCATAAGCCCATAGCAACTGCATCTAGAGAGTCGCCACTCCCGAATCGCAACTACATCTCCCTAGATTTTAGCCGTCTACTTTCCTTCAGCACCTGCAATGAATTGTAAATGTGAATTGGACAAGAAGAATCTAAAATCCAACTGGATGACATAGCTTCAGAAGTTAATGAGATATCAATAATGGAAAAAAAAAATACCTGAAGTAGATGCTCTTTCCTTTCTGATTTGGGCCAAGTAATCAGGAAAATTCCTCTTCTAGTGGCCAATCTTGCTGCAGTGGTGGCATTTATCTTCGGCAACGCTCTTTAGTTTAGCTATCTTACCCTGTGGTGGAAGATTTGAACCCTTCTTTTTATTTACTTTCTTCTTCTTCCCTTTCTGTTTAGATTGGGAGGAAGCAGGAAGAGCAGTGGGTTTAAGAGGGCGAGTCGGAACTCCCTTCCTTAAATCCTCATTCACAGTTTGTAGCATCTTATGCAGCTCCTGATAAGAACATATAATCTCATTCATATTGAAATACATTACAAATTGGCGATATGATGCTGGTAGAGATCCAAGTATGACAATTCATCCTAAAGTGTCATTCAAAGGGAAATTAAAGTGCATTAACTGTTCGATCAAATCAATCAGATGAAGCATATGAGGGCTCACAGCCTGTCCCTCTTCAAAATTTGCATGGAACAATTCCATTGCTATTTTATGAACTGAGACCTGTTCTTGGTTCATAAAGAACTCTCGCAGTCGTATCATCATAGTATATGCGTCAGACAATCCAAAATATTGCCTTTTAAGCTCCGGTGCCAAGTAACTGAGAATATATGATTTGAATCTTCTATCATCATCCTTCCACCTCTAGAGAGTCTCATGGTTCTCTTGTGTTACATCATCTGATATGGCAAGTGGCAACGATCCCTCTAACACATATTCTAATTTCTCAGACCCAAGGACAATCATTAGATCCAAGTCCCAATCTGCAAAGTTTCCGACGCCTTTAAGCTTGTTCCTATCAAGTATACGAGCAAAAGGATTAGAAGTAGGTGCCGCCATCGTAAATCTATCATATAGATAGCGGAAAATGGTTCGCAAATGAAATAGTTTCATATAATATAAGAAAACAAAGCATAAATAGATCATGGATTATTAATCTAAAAATGCCCCTCCCACTATTCATGTAAAATTGTAATCCCCAAATAGAATACAATAGCATGCAATAATCAAATTAAAAATATAATAGTGAAAAGTGGACCCCATGAATTTATTTCAGCTCACAACTTTGGCACGTTCGCCTACGTATATTCATTAGGTAGACAACTCATTGTCAATCATATAAAGGTTTCTGATTTATGTTTCATCATATAAACATAACTGTACCATGACAGATCATCGGTAAAGGTAACAAAGTATGAAAAACCAATGTGAGCAGTGTGACTCATGAGACCACATACATCAGAATGTATTAGTTCCAATAAGTTAGCAGCTCGGTGTCCTACACACGAAAATGGGGTTTTGGTCATTTTACCCCGAATGCAAGATTCACAAAATGGATAAGGTTCAATGGTAATATCTTGTATCAAACCATTCCTAACCAACTGGGTTAGGCGTTTCACGCCTATATGACCCAACCTCATATGCCATAGTTCAATATTATTTATATTAGATACTTTACGTTTATTAATTCCAACATTAAAGATATCTTGTGACGTATGCAAAATGTAATGACCATGCTCATTTGGACAAACTAGGATCTGAACATTATATCTATCATATAAATATAAAGAACGATTCTTAATATTTACATTATATCCTTCAGTATCAAATACAAAAAGTGACAGAATATTTACAATACATCCTAGTATAAAAAAGCAGTCATGCAACAAAAGTCTCCCACTGGGTAGGGGAATCTTGCATAAGCCCGTAGCAACTGCATCTAGAGAGTCGCCACTCCCGAATCGCAACTACATCTCCCTAGATTTTAGCCGTCTACTTTCCTTCAGCACCTGCAATGAATTGTAAATGTGAATTGGACAAGAAGAATCTAAAATCCAACTGGATGACATAGCTTCAGAAGTTAATGAGATATCAATAATGGAAAAAAAAAATACCTGAAGTAGATGCTCTTTCCTTTCTGATTTGGGCCAAGTAATCAGGAAAATTCCTCTTCTAGTGGCCAATCTTGCTGCAGTGGTGGCATTTATCTTCGGCAACGCTCTTTA
>SKCR01021068.1:0-228809 GCA_019454045.1 Zanthoxylum bungeanum | reverse complement strand
TAGTCCTCGTGGGATCGATACTTTTTATACTACTTGAACGATACGTACGCTTGCGTTATACGTGTGTGTTTACGCCGGTCAAAACTGCAGATTGGAGAAGCAATGCCTACCTCAGTCTCGTTGCAACTTGTTGATCGAACACTAGCATTTCCAAGAGGTGTTGTTGAAGATGTGCTGGTCAAAGTTGACAAACTCATTCTCCCAGCATATTTCATCATCATTGACATGGAAGAAGACAAATAAATACTTATCATTCTTAGGAGACCAATCTTGGCTACAGGTAAAACTGTGATTGATGTGCAAAAAGGAGAACTGACCATGAAAGTGCAGGACCAAGAAGTTACCTTTAATGTTTTCAAAGCCATGAAATTCCCGAGCGATGAAAAGGAAGAAGAATGCTTCAGAGTTGATGTTGTTGATAATATCGTTCATGATACTGAGCCAAATCCCATGGATACACTTGAAGCTTGCATCACCAATATGACTGACAGCGAGCTAGATGCTGAAATCCTGGAATGTATCAACTACCTTGACAAACCATTCCGATTCAAATCAACACCACAAGTGGAAAGCCTAGAACTGCCAAAGAAAGATCGAATCAAGCCTTCGATTGAAGAACCACCACAGTTGGAGCTGAAGTTACTTCCGAGCCATCTCAGGTATGCATTTCTTGGAAACACTTCTGAATTACCTGTTATTATTTCTTCTTCACTACCATTGGAGCATGAAGAAAAGTTACTGAGAGTATTACGAGAGCACAAAAGAGTCATTGGCTGGACTATAGCAGACATTCGAGGCATTACTCCATCATTTTGCATGCACAAGATTCTGATGAATGATGAGTACAAACCCACAGTGGAGCATCAACGGAGACTCAATCCAATCATGAAGGAAGTCGTGAAGAAAGAAATCATCAAATAGTTGGATGCTGGCATCATTTACCCCATCTCAGACAGCAGTTGTGTAAGTCCTATGCAGTGTGTGCCGAAGAAATGAGGAATTACTGTTGTCACAAATGAAAAGAACGAGCTGATTCCAACAAGAACGGTGACTGGATGGAGAGTATGCATAGACTACAAGAAGCTAAACAAAGCCATGAGAAATGATCATTTTCCGCTACCATTCATTGACCAGATGTTAGACAGACTGGCAGGACATGAGTTCTATTACTTTCTGGACGGATATTCAGGGTATTAATCAGATTGCCATCGCACCAGAAGACCAGGAGAAAACTACATTTACATGTCCCTATGGTATTTTTGCTTTCCGTAGGATGCCATTTGGATTATGTAATGCCTCTGCTACATTTCAGCGTTGCATGATGGCCATCTTCTCAGACATGCTAGAGCAGAGTATGGAGGTTTTTATGGATGAGTTTTCTGTGTTTGGAGATTCTTTTGACCACTGTTTGCAAAATTTGGAATATGTATTACAAAGATGCGAAGATACCAACCTGGTACTCAACTGGGAGAAATGCCACTTCATGGTGCAGGAAGGCATTATTCTTGGACACCGGATCTCACAAAAGGAAATTGAGGTAGACAAAGCAAAGATTGAAACAATTGAAAAACTACCTCCACCGACATCAGTAAAAGGGATTCGGAGTTTTCTTGGACATGCAGGTTTTTACAGGAGATTTATCAAAGACTTTTCCAAGATTGCTAAACCTCTGTGCAATCTTCTGGAGAAGGATGTGCCTATCAAATTCACCAAAGAATACCAGGAAGCTTTTGAGATCTTAAAACAAAAGCTTATTTCTGCCCCTATAATTGTAGCACCAGACTGGACCCTTCCATTTGAAATGATGTGTGATGCTAGTGATTTTGCTGTAGGTGCATTTTTGGGACAACACAAAGCAAAGATTTTCCACACCATCTACTACTTCAGCAGAAATTTGAATGAAGCTAAACTCAACTACACAACCACTGAAAAGGAGTTGCTCACAGTTGTGTACGCTTTTGACAAATTCCGCTCCTATCTGCTGGGTCCCAAAGTGGTGGTCTACAAAAATCATTCAGTAATCAAATATCTGATCTCGAAGAAAGATGCCAAACCTAGATTGATCCGTTGGATACTTCTTCTGCAAGAATTTGACGTGGAGATCAGAGACAGGAAATGGACAGAATTCCAAGTGGCAGATCATCTATCGAGGCTCGAGAATGGAGAAACAGCTGGCAAAGAACTGTCAATCAAAGAAACTTTTCTAGATGAACAGCTGTTCGCCATGAAACAACAAGATTCCCCTTGGTATGCTGACAATGTCAACTACATTGTGTCAGGAAAATGGCCGTTGGAATGGACAACTCAACAAGGGAAGAAATTCTTCAAACAAGTCAAACACTATGTCTGGGATGAGCCGTACCTGTTCAAACGGTGTGCTGATCAATTATTAAGACGGTGTGTTCCATAAGAGGAGGTCAACAGTGTTCTACAACACTGTCATTCGTCACCATACGACGGACACTTTAGCGAAAATAAAACTGCAGCCAAAGTCCTACAATCAAGTTTGTTCTGGCCCACTCTTTTTAAAGATGCTTATCTTTTTGCACTTCAATGTGACAGGTGCCAGAGAATGGGGAATATTTCAAGGAGAAATGAAGGACCATTGCAAAATATTCTGGAAGTGGAGATATTCGATGTGTGGGGTATAGATTTCATGGGACCCCTTGTTCCATCATTCGGAAACCTGTACATCCTGGTTGCTGTAGACACCCATTGGTATGTCCCCATATCGATTGGTGTTTGGGAAAGCGTGCCATCTACCAGTTGAGCTTGAGCACAAGGCGTACTGGGCACTAAAGAAGTTGAATCTTGATCCACAAGCTGCAGGAGAGAAAAGACTCCACCAACTCAACGAATTGGAGGAATTTCGCTTACAGGCTTATGAGAATGCCAGATTGTATAAAGAAAAGACCACGAAATGGCATGATCGAAAAATAGTGCACATATAGTTTGAACCAAAGCAGCAGATGCTGTTGTACAACTCAAGGTTGAAACGTTTCCCTGGAAAGTTGAAATCAAGGTGGTCAGGTCCATTTGTGATCACTCAGGTTTTTCCATATGGAGCTGTTGAGTTACTAGATCCCAACACTAACGAAACATTCATGGTTAACAGTCAGCGTGTCAAACACTACTGGGGATAATCATTTGAGCGACAAAAAGAAAGTGTCACACTTTCAGATCTAGCCTGACGTTCGAGAAGTCACGTCTAGCTGACGACATTAAATTTAGCGCTCGCAAGGAGGCAACCCATGAAATTTATGTATATATTGTGATTTGGTGTGATTTAATTTGGTGTGTTTAGTTTTTGCAGATTAAGACATTCCAGGATGGAAGAAGTTCTCACAAATATTCACAAGCAATTTCCTTCTCTCCCTCAAAACTCTCTGATGAAAGTCTACAAAGCTCGCTTGGAACGGATGAGACTACTAACGATCCATGGTGTTCCTAATGACATTCATTGGGTAATTGAAGCACGAGTCCGATTAGCAGATGAGTATTCTGATTCTTGTAATTCTTATTTGCCTGGATTTGGAAGAAGCACCTATGCAAAGAAACGTAGAGCTAAGCAAATAGGTGTTTGTTACAAATGTGCACGCTGGAATTGCAATACTCGTTGTCGTTCTTTAGGAATGGTGTCTGATAATCGCGAAGACAAAATTAAATTCATTAGGGATGGTTTGAGTAAGGAGTCTTTAGATGATATATCTTCGACTCTTGAGACGCATCCCAGTGAATATGTTCACATAGCCTTTCGCAAATTACATACACAATTTCAAAAAGAAAGACAACAGTTAAGTCTTGGGAATCTGACTCAAAAAGACCTTGTTTGCCAATTTATAAGAAAATTAGATGGGAAGCTTGTCCCTGACGCATAGACGTCAATCAAGTTGCTACATTTCTTGTACATATTATATCTCTTTGTCTTTTCATGATAATTGTGATTTGTTTTGTTGTTTTCTTTTATTTTCTCCGACAGGATCCAGACCTTTTTGACTATCATGATTTATTTTACTGTTTAACTAATAATTGTCATTTGGCAGGTACTAGTGCTATTATTTTACTCACCCTTTTCAGGTGTTATAAATTCAACTCATCATTGCACTTTTGAAGACATCCAGAGTAAAACATGGAAGCCACTTCAAGAAGACGAGTTGAAAACATCTGTGTGTTTTGCGGTACTAGTGTTGGTGTTAAGCCACAATACGTAGAAGCATCACAAGAATTGAGTCGAGTCTTAGCTGTAAGGAATATGCACTTAGTATATGGCGGAGGCAATCTTGGACTTATGAGGATCGTTTCAAAAGATGTACAGGAGGGAGGCAGTCACGTTTTGGGAATCATTCCAAAATCATTGGCGGAGGCAAATATTATTGGACCATCAAACAGAGAGGAACTGATCGTGCCAGGTATGTCTGAATAATTGGTAGAAATGATTAACCGTGCTGATGCTTTTATTGCTTTGCCAGGTGGCTTGGGTACATTGGAGGAAATTTTTACAGTGTTATCTTGGGCGAACCTAAACATACACCAGAAATAGCTTGGACTGTACAATGTTGAAGGATTTTATGATTTTCTTTGTGTTTTTCTTGATGATGCTCGGAGAAATGGGTTCGTGTCAAAACCTATGAAAGAACTCATCTTTACTGCCAGAACTGCTCCGGATCTAATTGACCAAATCTTAGCCTATGAACCACAAATTGACCATATCCTTTCAAAGATAAATTGGTATGAGGACGATCGTGGTAAGAGGCGTCGGATTAATATGGATCTTAACCTTTAACTTTTCGTGTAGAATTTCAGCTAACCAGGTACTATCTTCTAAACTCTGCTTCCACTGTTTAAGACATTGGGGACAATGTCTCATTTAGGTTTGGGGGAGGGAATTAGTTGATCAGTATCTTGTTTTTAGTTGTGTGTTGTTTTTTATTTTTAGTCCAAAATTTTTCGAAAAATACAAAATTTTTTTGAAATATTTTGCGTTTTTGTGTTTTTATTTTGAGTAAAAATGTGAAATTGGTAAGAGATAGCTGAGTAAGGAGTCTCCACTCCTGAGACGTATCTCAAACCTAATTCGGAACAAGTTAATTTTTGTTTATTTCCTTTTGAATTATTTAATTTGTGAATTCTCCATAATACTGACTAAAATGAATCTTCATATGCTCAGTTGGTATGTATTATCAACATGCATAGTAACATACGGACATGAGCTATAATTGAAAAGTTTGTAATATTCAGTGCTCTAGTTTAATTGGAGGAAGCATCTCAAAAAGTGATGGAGTAAAAAAAAAAACGCCTGAGATCCAAGTTATCAAGTCTAAGGGTGTTTTAACACCTAGTGCCCTAAAGCCAACTGGTTTAGGAGTCACTGGCCCAAAGCTCGCTACATGGATCAAAGATGCTGCAAAAATATATATATCTGAAGTCTGAGTAATTAAGTCCGTAGGGGTGTCTTAACACCTGGTGCCCTAAAGCCAACTGGTTTGGGAGCCACCGACCCAACACTCGCTACATAGATGGAAGATATTGTATATAAATAAAAAAAATCAAAAATCAAAGAAAAAAAAATCAGAAAAATTATTCCTTTGCTATAAAAAGGTGTGAATTCTGATAAAATTTTAGGACAAAAATATTACTCTCTTCTCAACAGCACTTATGAATATTGTGGGAAAAAATTAGTTGATTAATATTTTGTTGGCTGTGTATATGGAGAATGGTAAATATAATCGGACAATTTACTTATTAGGTAATTTAGAAAGAAAGAAAACAACTAGTAACTTGGAGTAGAAGTTTCACCTGATTAGTCAGTAACTTCTTTATTCTCTTTTCGCTTGTCTTTTTGATTTTGTGTGCATTAGTTTTACTACCTTTTTACTTTTGTAAAATGTTTGTGGGTATCATTGCTGTAAACCCTCACGAGACTACAACTCGTCCACTAGGGACACTTAGGGGTTTAAAGGCTTGTTGCATACGCTAAATGCAACTGTGATCCCTACGAAAGTGGCTTATTTAAATTTTATTTTAAAGATGTTTATGTTATTTTATTCTGTGTTTTGCTCGAGGACTAGCAAAATGTTAGGTTTGGGGGGGTGATGAGTGGTAATTATATCACTATTTCCCACTCATTTAACTTAATATTTTGTATAGTTTCTTGAGTTTTGTGAATATTTTGATGTGTTTTGTATTATTTTGTAGATAAATAAAGTTTCAGGACATTCTGGAGGTGATTTGGGGCCAAAATAGTGAAAACGGACAAAAGGACATTTTGTCATTTCGCGCATCGCGACGCACAAGCCTTTGGCGTCGCGACGCCTAACATGCGCCTAGTCCACATGTCAGAATCTGAGAAGTTTGACTTTGCTAACGTGCTCCGTGTCATGTGTCACCATCACAGCCGATCTGCTAACGTGCGCCGTGCCACATGTCATCATCCTACGGTGCCGACAATCGCCATCACCACGTGTCGCCATGTGTCACTCCACGTGTCTACCACATCATCGTCCACATCACCGATTGACCGAGTCAAAGTGCCACGTCATCATCAGCCAATCACAGCGTGCCACGTGTCATCATTCTATGGTGCCGACAGTCATTATCGCCACGTGTCGCCATGTCAGCGCCACGTCAGCACAATTATTGAATCAAATTATCCACAATCGCCACGTCAGCAGATAAGAATCTGAATCGGCCAATCACGCGTTGACACATCATCGCGTCGCGACGCAAGAACAAACTTGGCGTCGCGACGCGGGGAGCTTATTGGGACCTATAAACAGAGCTCGAAATTTCAGTTTTAGATGTTCCTTCCTCTCTGAATTCTCTGATGTAAATAGGGAGTTTTCTATCTAGTTTGTTTTAATTTCAATTTTGTAATAAATTTTAATTATGTTCATTAATAGTAATAGTAATTTACTTTCTTTACTTTTAACAGTTTTTACTATTCAACCATGAGGAGGTAACTTCCCCTGCTAGGGTTAAAGGTAATTTTTTACTATTGCTATTTAGATTAATCTCCCTTAAATATAATATATTCACTATTTAAAATATTGACTTAATGAGGATACCGTTATATTGGTCGGTTGGTAATTCATTTTAATCTGGTTTAAACCTGACTAAGCAAGGATCAGCCAGATTGGTCGGTTGGTAATTAAATTTTCTTACCGCCTATATGGCAGGTTTATTTTGGTTCCGCCTTTTATGGCTGGTTGGACTTAATTTGACTAATCAGGTTATCGCCTATATGGCTGGTTGGTAAAATAATCACAAGTTAATATATTATATTAAGGGAGATATCTAAATTAGTAGTAGTAAAAGTTGATCATTTTACCTTAGTATTTTATTTTATTGTAATTTACTTTTCAGCTTTTACTTTACCGCAATTACTTTTCAGCATTTTTACTTTATGTCTTTTACTTTTAAGTTCTTACTAGCCCTAGTTATGTGTCGTAACTAAGTTAGTTATCTGGGGTTGTGATGAATTCTAATATCACCGGGGTATAGGGGTTATTTTATTAAGTCTTAAGCTTAATGCGTCTTGTTAATTAGCCACTAATAAGATTGATTTGGTAAATCTAAAATAAACTTGACAAATGAATTTTAGGTTTCAACCTTAAACTTAATAGCCCACGATCTTCCTTGAGGATATATAACCCTTTAATAGATTTCCTTACAGGATAGACATATATCTATCAGGCGGGGGTAGCCATAATTGGAACTTAAACTTATTGAATCTAGATAATTTGGTTGACATAGACATATGGTTCAATTGGGTTAAACTGGGTATTTACGTCTGACCATCGACAGAGGCTTTCGCAAAATTTAGTGTTCCAGGTTAGTAAAGCGATATATTGCACAAACATGAAATAACCATTTCTTCTTTTAAAGGATATTGGAAAGATTCACAACCCTAGATAGTTTTTAATATTGAATTTTCTTAAACCTACATTCGTGCAATTTTATTTACTTGTTTTTAAATTTAAAATCTTCACCATTTCAAATCAATCAATTAACCTGTTAGATACTAGTAATCATTTGACCTCATAAAATTAATAGATTAGGTATTAAGTCCCCGTGAGATCGATACTTTTTATACTACTTGAACGATATGTGCGCTTGTGTTATACACATGTGTGTAAGCACCGGTCAACACCACAACTATACTGCAATAACCGCAAGTACTTTTTGGGCGTAATCAAATTTTGGCGCCGTTGCCGGTGAGACGATTTACAAGCAAAATGAGCAAGTTTGCTTGGTCAACAACAAAAGCAGTAACTTCGTTCCATCTTAATTTTTTTTTATTATCTACTCATTTATTTTATTTTATTTAAATTTCAGTTTTAGTTTAGTTTTGATTATTAGTTTATTCTTTTTAAGTATTTATTTATTTCATTAATTTTATTTTATTTTAGTTCTAGTTTTAATTTTGAATTTTTATTTATTTATTTATTTTTAGTTTATTCTTTTATTTTAATTTCTAGTTTTATTTGTGTTTAAGTGCATGCCTAGACTTAGGGATCGGTTAGGTAGATTTGTTAGAATAGAAGAGAGAGATTCAGATTCAGACAATATATTTGAAAACCTTTTTGCTGCACCATCTAGATCTAGCACACATACCATGAGTGAGTACGAGAGACCACCCATGAGGACTCCTGAAGAGTACCTCCACCCCACTCGCACAGCTACACCATCATGCATCATGTTTCCCCCTAATTTACCACATATAGATTTTAAACTTGGAATGATACAGTATCCCCCAACCTTTCATGGTTTGGAGAACGAGAACCCATATATGTACATTAAAGAGTTTGAAGAGGTTGTAGCGACTTTCCATGACCGGTTTGGGACTACAGACACAATTAGACTTAAGTTCCTCCCCTTTGCCCTTAAGGATAGAGCTAAGAGTTGGTTGTATTCTTTATGACCTCGGTCACTAGGATCATGGGGTGAGATAACACATGCATTCTTTAATAAATATTTCCAACACCATAAGATGACTGCCTTGAAAAGACATATCTCTACCTTCTCCCCGAGAGACAATGAAACTCTTTATCAGACTTGGGAGAGGATTAAGGAGATGTTAGCTAGTTGTCCTCACCATGTATATGAGAGTTGGCACTTGGTGAGCTATTTTTATGACGGTTTAACCCCTAGAGAGTGCAAATTCACGGAGACAATGTGCAATGGTGAGTTCATCCGAAATGACGCTGATGAGGCATTAGAGTACTTAAATGACCTAGCTGAGAAATCTCACACTTGGACTGGACCTAATGTCATTGATAGCACTGATAGGACACACCTCACTCATTCTAGCAGAGACATATACCACTTTAGGGAAGATGATGGTCTTAAGGCACAAGTTGAGCTAGTAACTAGACAAATATGAACCTTAATATCCAAAGATGGCACGACTATACATGCAGTAGCCCATCTAGAACCTCACGAGGTATGTTTTGTGTGTAAAGGGAGTGACCATATGGCCCAAGAGTGTCCTTTATATGGTGAGATGAGGGAAACATATGAGGAACAATGCAATACCTTAGGGATGTACAAGAAGTCTTACACACCTTATTCCGACACCTATAATCCTGGTTGGAGGAACCACCCAAATTTAAGTTGGAAATAGGATCACCCACAGTCTAGTCAGACACCACAAACTAGAGGTTACAGTGCCCTCTAGTATCACACACATGTCGTTCCTAGGAATTCTCTAGAGGATACTGTGCAAGCATTTGTGGAGGCCCAGAACAAATTTTTAGAGGCCCAAAGCAAAACCAATCAAAGGTTTGAGTCGTTGATAGCTCAGGTAGTTGAAGACAATAAGGAGATTAAGAGTCAAATATCCAAATTGGCTAATGTCTTGAGTGTGCAAGAACAAGGAAAATTCCCATCTCAGGCTCAACCAAATCCACAAGGGCAACACATGGCATAGGCTGATCCAATCAATTAATTCTCAAACATGTGTAAAATAATTTGAATTAAATATCAAATATTTAAAGCATGAAAAATTATTTTGGATGTGGGATCAGACGCTCTGATACCATTTTGTTGGAGTAAACGCAGCGGAAGGCGCGGTGGAAGGCAAAAATGTTTTTTAAATATTTTTAAATTTTTCTGAGCGAATTAATTAATATCAAATATTATTAATTCACTTAGAGTAGTTTAAATATATTATTTATTAATATTTAATAAAATAATATATTTCGTTACATGACGAATTATTTTAAGTAAATATTTTTCAACAAATACTACGCGTACCGGGCAAACGGTCAAACCAGTTGACCAATTGCCGAGCCGATGTTAGTATCCTAGACATGCCCTAGGTCTCTAAGTCATGATATTGTGTGTGAATGATCAAGAAAGTTTGCGGAAAAAACTTATATTGAACGAATGTTGGTTTTCAAAAATTCTTTGCATGTTGAAGAAGCTCCAAGCTTTGTTGAAAGTTTCCAACCCAAGTGTGAGTTTCCATATCACCTCACAAGACTCTTGTGCTAGCTCAAGAAAATTTTACAACAAAAATTTCTTTTCCAAAGGAGAGGCTCACGACATTTTTAGGAAGAAGAGAGAAGTTGTGTTTTTGATATTTTGTTTCTAAAACTAATACCAATAATTCTCTTTCAAAAAGGTGTATATCTTTTCAAAAAGAAAAAGGCAAGTGTGTTGAGCAAGTTTCCATTAAATGCTCTCAACCATGTCCATCAACTAGATTGACAATTGATGTGAGGTAGTGGGTCCCACTATTTAAATTCAAAATTCAAGTTGGATTAGACAACACACTTCGGGCTCGGGTTCGTTTAATCCGATTAAACAAATTTTCCGTCGCGATGTAATTAATCCAATTTAATTAAATAATAATGCCTAGCAAAATTATTAAGAAAGTCGATTGCGAATTAATTCTAAATTAATTCGTTCGCACGAATTAAAATCCAATTTTAATTCCACATTGAAATCCGATTTCAATTAATATATCCAATATATTATATAATCGATTAATTCCAAATTAATCGCGTTCTCTCTTCTATACGAATTTTATCCCAGATAAATTTTTGCCGTAATTAATCCTAGATTAATTTTCTCTCTCATAATTAATCCCAGATTAATTCTGTTCGAGTCAAATGTCATCGGTGAATCTTTAGGAAGCGACCCAAGAGATCTCTGGATATGTTGGCAGTAAATACGGTCATCGGACTATCCGAACACGTGCGTACCCCGTACCACATTCTTACCGATTTACCAGACATGGTTGGCTTCTAGGAAAGCACCGTGCCTACCCAATTCTCCAGAAATATTCAACGAGGAATATATAATCTTTATCAGGCGTAGTATACAATGTATTGCGTATTACGATCCAGTATAGGATGTCACATGCTAGGCCTTGGGCTGAAATTGTGTTTGCCTCGTACGAAACATATATCAGATCACTAGCAACTAGTCTCTGTAATCGGATAATCATGACCTAGTCATATTATCCCGATAGCTGCAGCATATAAGAGTACTAGTTTTGTATCCATGCGTGATCATCTTCTCCATATGACTGAAGTGATACTTCCATCTTGACATCACACCTAATACACTACGATTCTAAGTAAATCCAGAAGAGGCGTACACAGAACCTGTTAAAGCCCTGGACGACCAAACCAAAGCGTACTGATTGTCGCAAGTATTAGCGATGCAAGTCTCAGGTTAAAACCACATACACCTACCCTGATTCGGATTCCTATAAACACATAGTCATACTACCAATGAGATTCCGAGGGGTCAATCCAGAACGAAGCTATTCCCAGTCCAACGGCTAACAAAACCTCCTATCACACTTGCATAAGTATCATATACTTAAATATATGAGAACTATGCCGTTAAGCTTCCATAACGCGCACAAGTGTAATACTAGTCTATTCCGCATTATCGATGTCCAGTCTCGATAATACCACGACTAGGGATATTTAATGATTAAACCATTCGAGGATTAATACTGTCTCATATCTTATAATTCGGAACTAATCATAAGGACTTTTATCATTTATATATATTCAAGTAATCCAATTACAAAATGATAAAATAGCAATTTCCTTTGTCACATAATTAATTTGTACAAAAACCACAATGTCTTTTACAAATAGTGATGTTGTGGGTCATAATTGTCCAACAGCCGAGCCAACCTGGTCACTCGGATAGTGATCAGTCAGCCCTTGGGCTACCCGAACAGTGCCCAGTTCGCTGGTTTCATATCTGTGACGCAGCGAGCCCGTTACGACGCGATTTCACCGTTTTCTCACATTTTCACCACGGAACAATTTCCGGATTTAATCCACTACCCAATACACATCCAAAATCATCCAAATAATATATTTTTACATGAAAAATATTTTGTTTTAACACTCAAAACCAGATCTGATCCAGTTTTAATTTTTATCCATTTTTCATGCATAAATTCAATTTGTTCACAAATTAATCCAATTAATTTTACACCAAATTTAATCCCCACAATATAAAACCTCAAGAATAATTCTAGGCAATGTTTGAGTGACAACATCACTCTAAATGACTTAAGTTGGTAGTTGTGTGTGTAATTAATCCAATTAATAAGCTCAACCACTTCCATCACAAATAGTGACAAGTTGATGTAAGTGATGTGGGTCCCACCCAATTTTGAATTCCAAATTCAAGTTGGCTTACACAACACACTTTGGGCCCGGATTCGTTTAATCCGATTAAACAAATTTTCCGTCGCAACTTAATTAAATCCAATTTAATTAAATAATAATGCCTATCAAAATTATTACGAAAATCGCTTACGAATTAATTCCAAATTAATTTACTTGCCCGAATTAAAATCCAATTTTAATTCCGCATTGAAATCCAATTTCAATTAATATATCCAATATTTTATTTTAGCCCAAATAAATAAATTAAATAGAAAAATCCAATTTAACTATTAAATTTATTTTACCAATTAATTCCAAATTAATCGCGTTCTCCCTTCTGATGAATTATCCCAGATTGATTTTTGCCACAATTAATCCCAGATTAATTTTCTCTCTCATAATTAATCTCATATTAATTCTGTTCGGGTCAAATGTCATTGGTGAATCTTTGGGAAGCGACCCAAGAGATCCATGGATATGTTGGCAGTAAATACGGTTGTCGGACTATCCGACATGTTCGTACCTCGTACCACGTTCTCACCGATTTACAAGACATGGTTGGCTTCTAGCAAAGCATTGTGCCTAACCAATTCTCAAGAAATATTCAACGAAAAATAAATAATATGTATCAGGCATAATATATAATGTATTTCGTAATACGATCCAGTATCGGATGTCACATGCTAGGCCTAGGGCTGGAATTGTGTCTGCCCCGTACGAAGCATATATCGGATCACTAGCAACTAGTCTCTATAATCGGATAATCATGACCTAGTCATACTATCCCAATAGCTGCATCATTTAAGAGTAATAGTTATGTATCTTGCGTGATCATCATCTCCATATGACTGAAGAGATACTCTCATCTTGACATCACACCAAATACACTACGATTCTCAGTAAACCCAGAAGAGGCATACACAGAACCTATTAAAGCTCCGGACGACCAAAACCAAAGTATACTGGTTGTCGCAAGTATTAGCGATGCAAGTCTCAGGTTAAATACCACATACACCTACCCTGATTCGGATTCCCATAGACACATAGTCATACTACCAATGGGATTCCGAGGGGTCTATCTAGAGCGAAGCTGTTCCCGGTCCAATGGCTAACAGAACCTCCTATCACACTTGCATAAGTATTCAATACTTAAATATATGAGAACTATGTCGTTAAGCTTCCATAACGCGCACAAGTGTAATACTAGTCTATTCCGCACTATCGATGTCCAGTCTCGATAATACTATGACTATGGATATTTAATGATTAAACCGTTCGTGGAATAATATTGTCTCATATCTTATTAATTCGGTACTAATCATATGGACTTTTATCATTTATATATATCCTAGTAATCCAATTACAAAATGATAAAATAGCAATTTCCTTTGTCACATAGTTAATTTGTACAAAAACCACAATGTCTTTTACAAATAGTGATGCTATGGGTCATAATTGTCCAACAATCTCTCACTTGGCTTGATGAGTGGTATTTATATCACTATTTCCCACTCATCTAACCTAATATGTTTTTATAGTTTCTCGGGTTTTGTGAACATTTTGATTTGTTTTGTAGATAAATAAAGTTGGGAAAGCATTGGAAGCAATTTGGGGCCAAAATAGAGAAAAAATGACAAAGGGGCATTTTTGTAATTTTCGGCGTCGCGACGTGCGCTGAGGGACACGTGTTAGAATCTAAGAAATTGGACTTGCTAACGTGCGCCGTGCCACGTGTCATCATCACAGAAGATCTGCTAAAATGCGCCGGCTGCCACGTGTTGAAATCTCATTGGACCAAAGCAAGCGCGTGCCACGTGTCAATCTCTCATTGGACCGAATATTAGACAAATCACATGTTGCCACGTGTCGACCTCTCATTTGACCGATCCTAAGCGCGTGCCACGTGTCAACTTTTCATTGGACCGAAAGCTCAGCCAATCACCGTGTGCCACGTGTCATCTTCTCATTGCACCACCTTCACCGCATGACACGTGTCATCACCAGATTCTGCCGACAAAACACGCACGGACCAAAATCGCGTGCTGGTGTCGCGACGCCAAGACCCTACGAGTCGCGACGCCAGATGCCGAATCTGCCTATAAATTCAGCTCTTCTTCACTTCATTTGGTGTGCTTTCCTTGGGATTTTTTCCCTGATTTCATAGGAAGCATCTACTTTTGTAATAATAAAATTATGTATTTTTATTTTTAGTTTTTATTACAGCTTTTTATTTATTTACTTTATGTTTTGTAGTTAAATTTCCGCTGGGGTAAAAGGTGAAACCTTTATATAATTATCTAGGTAAATCTCACTTAACTATAATTTATAAATTATAATTTAACCGGATTAATTAATGTTAGACTTTGTTACCGCCTATATGTTCGGGTTAAAAATAAATTACTTTACCGCCTATATGGCTGGTCTTTATGTGACAAATAATTACCGCCTATATGGCTGGTGTAATTGGACTAAATGGATTACCGCCTATATGGCTGGTTTTAAATGTTTAACATTATTAATTCTAGAGAAAGCAGAACATAAAATAATTTATTTTTATAATAAGTGGGATTCCTAGATAAGAAATATTAAATGTGGATCCTCTAACCCCCATCATTTTATTTTTATTCTAGGGAAGTGATGAAACACAATATCCACACTTAATAATTAATTTTCTTTTTATGTGTAATTATTTAGTTTGTTTATTGAGTCTTAAGCTTAATGCTTCTTGTTGTCTGATCACCAATAAGATTGATGTGGTAAACTTAAAATGAACTAGACATAGGGATTTTAGGTTTCAGCCTTAGATTCAATAGCCCACGATCTTCCTTGAGGATAGATAACCCTTTAATAGATTTCCTTACAGGATAGACATATACCTGTCGGGCGGGGGTAGCCATAATTGGAACTTAATCTTAATGAATCCAGGTAATTTGGTTGACATAGACATATGGTTCAATTGGGTTATACTGGGTATTTGCGTCTGACCATCGACAGAGGCTTTTGCATATTTTCGTGTTCCAGGTTAGCAAATTAATTTATTACACATAAATAAGAGAGTCAATTCATCTTTTTAATAATATTGTGTGGAGTCACGACCCTAGATCCTTGAGTCTTTTCTTTTATTTTCCTTAATATTTTCTTTTGAGTCTGTTTTTATTTTATTTTGCAAAACCACATTCAACCAACCAAAAGCAATCAATTCCCTTCTCCCTATAGTTAGATACCTGTAAATAAATAGTATCAATAATTAATAACAACAGTAGGAATTAAGTCCTCGTGGGATCGATATTTTTATACTACTTGAACGATACGTGCGCTTGGGTTATACGTGTATGTTTACGCCGGTCAAGTTTTGGCGCCGTTGCCGGGGACTTATTTTTCTTGAGTTATTAATTTTGAAGCTATATAATTTACTTGTATCTAATTTTATTTATTTTTATCTTTAATTTTATTTCTTTCTTTTGTTTTCAGGTGATTGAAAAATGGAACATTATTGGGAGATTGAGAGATCACGAGCTTTACTAGAAGATACACCCCACATCTGGGAGCAACAATCCGGTTTTCTGAGGCCTGTTGTACAGCCCAACGACTATCACTGGATGCCAGAACCAAGCAATACTACATTTGCTCATCAGAACGAAATGGGGAGATGTGTAATATGTGATGGTAACCACCCGAGCGATCAATGCATATACTTTTCAGAGTGGCAGAATTATCAGAATCATTCAAAGTACGAAGAACCATCATATTTTCCATCTTATCCACCATCTACCTACGATCTTCATCAACAATCAGAACCATCAGAAGAAGATCAGATGATTGACACGCTCAAAGATTGGTTCAAGAAACGAGACGAAGAGTTGGAAACGATGCTTGAAACATACCAGAATCAACTCGAAAGTATTCAGAGACAATCAGAATTCATTCAGAGATTGACAGATCAGAAGAGACAATTAACAGAAAACCAGAACTACATACCTCAAGAGCCAGTTTCAGATGACACTGATGAAGCCTTCAAGTACCAATCATTTCACAATAACACTTCAACATAGGAGGAGGCTGAGCAGTATCAACAACCAGAGGTATCAGTTCAGGAGCCCAAACCGACAAAGTCTCGATTTGATTTTTATATTTATGACTCTGACGATGATGAAACTGAGCTGTTTGTACCAACTGCATCAACACTTGAGGATGGAATTTTGTATCCTCAAAATGAAGATCTTGGAGATTCCATTGCACAAATGTTTGAAGAAGATTTACCTGAGCCAATCATTTCACCCAGATCAGAGGATGAAGACCTAAAATCTGACACATTTTTTCATCCTCAGGTTGACAATTTTGAAGCATGTATTTAACAGATGACAGATGAAGAGCTGAATGCAAAAAATTTCAAATACATCTGTGAAGAAAATGTGGAGCAAGAAGCAGAGCAAATGGAGGAGCAAATGTCTGACCAAATTAAAAATCCAGAGCATTCAGGAGAAACATCGTTGTATCGGGGAGTACAAATCAAAGATATCGCCCAAAAGCTTGACAGAATGGAACTCCCATTCCAAGTCAAGCACCATACAAGACCTCCTGATTTTCTTTCTTTCTTTTCAGGAACCACTGGAGCAACAAAGATAAAAAAGGTGGCACAAGCACTAAATGAGACAAAAAAATTTATGTTACCTTACCATTGGAAAAGACCATTCAAAAGCAACTCTCATAGGATTGTCTTTAATCGGACATCCAAAACGACGCTGAAACCTCATTGACAGATAGATTTCAGTCACGTATGGCTAAAGACGAAAAATTTAGCGCTAGCAGGGAGGCAACCCATGTAATTTGTTTTCATATTTTGTGTGAACTTTTTAATTTTGTGTGTTAGTTTTGCAAGCAAAATAAAAACGGAATTTTTCAGGACAAAGCAAGCCAGTGCAAGCGGGATTTTCACAAAATAAAAATTTGACAAAATCACGAAGATGTAAAGTCAATCCAGAAGAGACGACCGAGTAAGGAGTCAGCTCTTGAGACGAGTCCCAGTGGATTTATCTGTCGAAAGACTTGGTTTTGCCAAAAAAAAAAAAAATCCTGCGTCGCAGCGCTCAAACCCTTAGCGTCGCGACACCAGAGCCCGAAACACAGAACCCTAACCCTAAAAAAACCGAGCGTCACGACGCAAGAAGCAATTTGGCGTCGCGACGCGAGTTCGGTAACAATTCCAAAACCAGCAGCCACCACGCACAGATCTCACTTTCCTTCTTCAACATTTCGCCATTTCCTCTCAATCTTCCACTAAAATCCGACCATCCAATCACCAAATCATCAACCAAAACCTTCTAAACTCATCAAATCTCACAAATAATCCACACAAACTCCCATCATCTCCTTCGATCCAGCCACTGCCGAGCCTCCAATCCCACGACCGAGAAACCACTGAGCCATTCCTAGCCACCCACTACCGAAATCAGTCATAACCGAACCACCGAAGAGCTTTCACCGAGATTTCAAACCACCATCTTCACTGAAACCACCACCACAACCCACGACCAACTGACCCACAGCCTAGATCAGCTCAAAAACCAAGATCTGCCGTGAGCCACCAACAGCCATCGAGCCTTTGCCAAGACCTTCACCACCAAACCGAGTCATACTGATTCCCAACCGAAACCAGAAACCGAGACCCATCTCAATCAGAACCACTCCTCTACCGAGACCCTTCATCTTCAGATCCAGCTTTTCCCAGAAATAAGATCACCATTTTCGGTCTGGTAAAATCGTTCTTGAACTCTTCATTAGCTCTTCAATTTCCGAATTTACAAAAGGGTAAAGGCCGAATTTTTGGATACTTTGTGTGGTTAATTTTGTAAAAATTGGATGCTATTGGATTTGAAACCATTGACAGTGAAGGGGAAGACCGAAAATTTGTGAAAGTTGTTGATTTGTGTGGTGAAATTTGTTGAAACTGAACTTGGAAGTTTGGCAGTGAGAAATTGGCAGATTTCTGATTTGGGGATTGACTGATTGAATTCGTAGATTTTGGGGGCGAAGGTTGTTGTGTGGTGATAGTTTTAGGGTGAATTTTGGGGAAATTTTGAGTTTTTAGAGGTGATTCTGCCAAAATTTTTACTAAAAAATGGTCAAATAACGATCGTGGTAAGAAGCTTAAATTGGACATAGATCTTAATCGGTAATTTTTCCTGTAAAATTTCAGCTAACCAGGTATTATCTTCTAAACTCTTCTTCTATTGTTTAAGACATTGGGGACAATGTCTCATTTAGGTTTGGGGGAGGGAATTAGTTGATCAGTACCTTGTTTTTAGTTTGTGTGTAATTTTTATTTTTAGTCCAAAATTTTTCGAAAAATACAAAAAAAATGAAATTTTTTCAAAAATTACAAAAATATTTTGCGTTTTTGCGTTTTTATTTTGACTAAAAAGGTAAATTTGGTAAGAGATAGCTGAGTAAGGAGTTTCCACTCTTGAGACGTATCTCAAACCTATTTCGAAACAAGTTAATTTTTGTTTATTTCCTTTTGAATTATTTAATTTGTGAATTCTCCATAAAACTGACTAAAATGGATCTTCATATGCTCAGTTGACAGGTATTATCAACATACATAGAAACATACGGACACGAGCTAAAATTGAAAAGTTTGTAATATTCAGTGCTCTAGTTTAATTGGAGGAAGCATCTCAAAAAACAATGGAGTAAAAAAAAACGTCTGAGATTCGAGTTATTAAGTCTGTAAGGGTGTTTTAACACCTAGTGCCCTAAAACCAACTGGTTTGGGAGTCACTGGCCCAAAGCTCGTTACATGGATTATAGATGCTGCAAATATATATATATATATATATATATATATATCTGAAGTCTGAGTAATTAAATCCGTAGGGGTGTCTTAACACCTGGTGCCCTAAAGCCAACTGGTTGGGAGTCACTGACCCAAAGCTCATTACATAGATGGAAGATATTGTATATAAAAAAAAAAAAAAATCAAAGAAAAAATCAGAAAAATCCGAAAAATTTATTCCATTGCTACAAAAAGGTGTGAAATCTGATAAAACATTAGGACATAAATATTACTCTTTTATCAACTGCGCTTATGACTGTTATGGGCAAAAATGAGTTGATTAATATTTTGTTGGCTGTGTATATGGAGAATGGTAAAAATAATCGGAGAATTTACTTATTCAGTAATTTAGAATGAAACAAAACAATTGGTAACTTGGAGTAGAAGTTTCACCTGATTAGTCACTAACTTCTTTATTCTCTTTTCGCTTGTCTTTTTGCTTTTGTGTGCATTAGTTTTACTTTCTTTTTACTTTTGTAAAATGTTTGTGGGTATCATTGCTGTAAACCCTCACGAGACTACAACTCGTCCACTAGGGACACTTATGGGTTTAAAGGCTTGTTGCATATGCTAAATGCAACCGTGATCCCTACGAAAGTGGCTTAGTTAATTTTATTTTTGTTATTTTATTTTGTGTTTTGCTCGAGGACTAGCAAAATGTTAGGTTTGAGGTTGTGATGAGTGGTATTTATATCACTATTTCCCACTCATCTAACCTAATATTTTTTTATAGTTTCTCGGGTTTTGTGAATATTTTGATGTATTTTGTGTTGTTTTGCAGATAAATAAAGTTGGGAAAGCATTGGAAGCAATTTGGGGCCAAAATAGAGAAAAAAAATGATAAATGGGCATTTTCGTAATTTTCGGCGTCGCGACGCCAAGCCCTTCAGTGTCGCGACGCCTAAAGTGCGCCGACCATGCTAACGTGCGCTGAGGGACACGTGTCAGAATCTGAGAAATTGGACTTGCTAACGTGCGCTAACCTTGCTAACGTGCGCCGTGCCACGTGTCATCATCACAGAAGATCTGCTAAAATACGACGGCTGCCACATGTTGAAATATCATTGGACTAAGCAAGAGTGTGCCACGTGTCAATCTCTCATTGGACCGAATATTGGACAAATCACATGTTGCCACGTGTCGACCTCTCATTTGACCGATCCTAAGCGCGTGCCACGTGTCAACTTTTCATCGGATCGAAAGCTCAGCCAATCACCGTGTGCCACGTGTCGTCTTCTCATTGCACCACCTTCACCGCGTGACAAGTGTCATCACCAGATTCTGCCGACAGAACACGCGTGGACCAAAACCGCGTGCTGGCGTCGCGACGCCAAGACCCTACGCGTCGCGACGCCAGATGCCGAATCTGCCTATAATTCAGCTCTTCTTCACTTCATTTGGTGTGCTTTCCTTGGGATTTTTTCCTGATTTCATAGGAAGCATCTACTTTTGTAATAATAAAATTATGTATTTTTATTTTTAGTTTTTATTACAGCTTTTTTATTTATTTACTTTATGTTTTGTAGTTAAATTTCCGCTGGGGTAAAATGTGAAACCTTTAATATAATTATCTAGGTAAATCTCACTTAACTATAATTTATAAATTATAATTTAACTGGATTAATTAATGTCAGACTTTATTACCGCCTATATGGTCGGGTTAAAAATAAATTACTTTACCGCCTATATGGCTGGTCTTTATGTGACAGATAATTACCGCCTATATGGCTGGTGTAATTGGACTAAATGGATTACCGCCTATATGGCTGGTTTTAAATGTTTAATATTATTAATTCCAGAGAAAGCAGAACAGAAAATAATTTATATTTTATAATAAGTGAGATTCCTAGATAAGAAATATTAAATGTGGATCCTTTAACCCCCAGCATTTTATTTTTATTCTAGGGAAGTGATGAAACACAATATCCACACTTAATAATTGATTTTCTTTTTATGGGTAATTTTTTAGTTTGTTTATTGAGTCTTAAGCTTAATACTTCTTGTTGTCTGATCACCAATAAGATTGATGTGGTAAACTTAAAATGAACTAGACATATGGATTTTAGGTTTCAGCCTTAGATTCAATAGCCCACGATCTTCCTTGAGGATAGATAACCCTTTAATAGATTTCCTTACAGGATAGACATATACCTGTCGGGCGGGGTAGCCATAATTGGAACTTAATCTTAATGAATCCAGGTAATTTGGTTGACATAGACATATGGTTCAATTGGGTTATACTGGGTATTTGCGTCTGACCATCGACATAGACTTTTGCATATTTTCGTGTTCCAGGTTAGCAAATTGATTTATTACACATAAATAAGAGAGTCAAGTCGTCTTTTTAATAATATTGTGTGGAGTCACGACCCTAGATCCTTGAGTCTTTTCTTTTATTTTCCTTAGTATTTTCTTTTGAGTCTGTTTTTATTTTATTTTGCAAAACCACATTCAACCAACCAAAAGCAATCAATTCCCTTCTCCCTATAGTTAGATACCTGTAAATAAATAGTATCAATAATTAATAACAACAGTAGTAATTAAGTCCTCGTGAGATCGATATTTTTATACTACTTGAACGATATGTGCGCTTGCATTATACGTGTGTGTTTACGCCGGTCATGGCTCATAGCCAATCACTCAAGTATCTAACACCTGGACTATATACATGTCGCTCAAACTTTTGCTGAGAAATAGCTTTCGTTAGCGGATCTGCAATGTTGTCATCTGAAGCGATCTTTTCGATCTTGACATCGCCACGATGTATGATCTCACGAATCAGATGGAAACGTCGAAGTACATGCTTGGATCGTTGATGAGACCGCGGTTCCTTAGCCTACGCTATAGCCCTGTTATTATCACAATACAAAGGAACGAGCTCAGCTGCTAACGGAACTACTCCTAATCCAATTAGGAATTTACGGATCCAAACTGCTTCTTTTTCTGCCTCAGCTGCAGTGATATATTCCGCTTCTGTTGTTGAATCAGCAACAGTCTTTTGCTTGGAAGATTTCCAGCTCACTTCTCCGTTGTTCAAACAAAATATATACCCAGATTGTGACTTAGAGTCGTCATTATCGGTTTGGAAACTTGCGTCGGTGAACCCAGTCACCTCAAGTTCTCCATCTCCATAGATTATGAAAGCATCCTTAGTTCGTCTAAGATACTTAAGGATGTTCTTAACAACAATCCAGTGACCATCATCTGGATCGGCCTGATAGAGACTGCACATGCTCAAAGCATACGATACATCAGGTCGCGTACATATCATGGCATACATGATCGATCCGACTGCAGAAGCGAACAGGATCCGACTCATGTTATCTCTCTCATCTTGAGTTTTAGGACACATGTCCTTAGATAGAGAGACGACATGTGACACTGGAAGCAATCCCCTCTTAGACTGATCCATGTTGAATCTCTTCAACACTTTGTCAACGTACGAGCTCTGGGAGAGTCCAAGCAGCTTTCTGGATCTATCCCGGTAGATCCATATCCCCAGAATAAAGGCTGCTTCTCCCAGATCTTTCATGGAGAATTTTAATGAAAGTCAAGCTTTCACCGATTGTAGCATGGGAATGTCATTGCCAATAAGCAATACATCATCAACATAAAGGATAATGAATGTCAGTGCGCTCCCACTAACATTCTTATACACACAAGAATCATCTTCGTTTTGAATGAAATCATATTCTTTTATGATCTCATCAAAACGTTGGTTCCAAGAATGTGATGATTGCTTCAATCCATAAATGGATCGATTTAACTTGCAAACCTTGTTTGCATGTTTTGGCACGACAAAACTGTCAGGCTGTTGCATATAAACATCCTCCAAAAGGTTTCCGTTAAGGAAAGCGGTTTTGACGTCTATCTGCCATATTTCATAATCGAAATATGCAGCAATAGCAAGCATTATCCAAATGGATTTAATCATGGCAACAGGTGAAAAAGTTTCGTCGTAATCGACAACATGTCGTTGACGATACCCTTTTGCTACAAGCCTAGCTTTGTACGTTTGTATGTTGCCATCCATGTCAGTCTTCCTTTTGAAGACCCATTTACAACCGATCGGCTTAACGCCTTCTGGTGCATCAACCAGTGTCCAAACTTGGTTGGTATACATGGAATCCATTTCGGACTTCATGGCATCTTGCCATAAAGCGGAGTCGATACCTTGTATCCTTGTATCGCTTCCTCATACGTAGCCGGCTCATTATCCTCAATAAGATTAATATCTACATGAGGTGAGATCAGAAACCCAAACATCTCAGGTTGTTTTCCGACTCTCTCAGACCTACGCGGTTCTTGTGTATTAGAAGATTGTGGTACAGTCTCATCCCTGATGAATTGTTCGTGTTCCGTGAGGGAGTCTGTGCCAGGAACAATATCACTATGATTTTCATCAAGTTCTAATTTCTTCCCTATTACCACTGCATTTAAGAATTCCTTTTCGAGGAAAACCGCATGGAGAGCAACAAATACCTTGTTCTATTGTGGGTTGTAGAAGTAATATCATTTGGTTTCCCTAGGATAACCTACAAATAGGCACTTATCCGATTTAGGTTCTAGTTTGGTACCATCCAAACGTTTAACGTATGTCAATCATCCCCAAATCTTCAGGAATGAGAAACCCGATTTCTTTCCTGTCCATATTTCATATGGAGTCTGTTCAACAGACTTTGACGGAACCTTATTCAAAATAAGTATTGCACTGTTCAATTCGTATCCCCAGAAGGAAATTGGTAGCTCAGTGTGACTCATCATAGACCTTACCATGTCTAACAAAGTTCGGTTTCTTCGTTCGGACACACCATTAAGTTGAGGTGTTCCGGGAGGAGTCCACTGTGAAAGAATACCATATTCTTTCAAGTAATCAAGAAACTCATTGCTCAAGGATTCTCCACCACGGTCTGACCGTAATGTTTTAATACTTTTTCCGGTCTATTTTTATACTTCGTGTCGAAACTCTTTGAATTTTTCAAAAGTTTCCGACTTGTGTCTCATAAGATACACATAACTGTAACGTGATGCATCATCCGTAAAGGTTACGAAGTATTCATATCCATCTCTAGCCTTGCTAGACATGGGCCCACATACGTCACTATGAACGAGGGCTAACAGTTCGGTGGCACGTATACCTTTACTGCTAAAAGGTGTTTTAGGCATTTTACCTAATAAACAAGATCCGCAGACGTCATATGAATTAGGATCAAATTCGTTCAAGTATCCACTCTTCGAAAGTGTGGATATATGAATCTTGCTAAGTGTCTCAGACGACAATGCCACAGATAAGTTTCATATGTTTTACTCAATTTTAGCCTTTTGTTTGTCATGTTATATGTTTGAGATTCATTTATATTCAAAATATAAAGACCATTATTAGCATCAGCAGTACATATCTCAAAATCATTTTTATAAAAAAAAACACCCAGTGTTTCGGAATACAAAAGTATACCCGCATTGGGTTAAACAAGATACAGAGATAATATTTCTAGTCAAACTAGGTACATAATAACAGTCTGATAATGAAAGTACATGCCCCGAGGGCAGTTCCAAAATATAGGTCCCTACAGCTAAAACAGCGACTCTGGTCCCATTTCCAACTCGTAGGTCAATCTCGCCTGAAGCCAGTCTCCTGCTAATCTGCAGATCTTGCACATCAGTACATATATGAGTACCACATCCAGAATCAAAAATCCAATTTTTAAAACTAGAAATAGACATGTTTATTTCAATAACAAACATACCTGAAGCCGGAGCCTTGCCCGCCTTCACTTCCTTCATGTGCGCCTTGTACTCACGGCAGTCACGCTTCCAGTGACCCTGTTTGCCATATTGTAGGCAGACATCTTAGGAATTGTCCATTGCCTTCCCAGAAGACTTTGATGATTTGGCCTTGCCCTTTCTTTTCTTCTTCTTCACACCTCCAGAAGCCTTCGGCCAAGCCTTGGTCTTCTGAGATGTCGAAGTGAAATGCGCTCGCGCTTCTTGCCCTTCAGAAGCTCTGGCTCTGCCTCTTTCAGCATCGCCATCAACTCTCCAAGAGTCTTCTCTTGGTTCATCATATTATAGTTCATGATGAACTCGCCCCAGTAGTCGGGTAGAGACTGTAAGATCAAATCTATGGAAGTCTCAGCCTTAAATGACCTAGATGTTCGATGTCAGTAATCATCTGCGACACATAGTGCTCGACAGATGTACCATCTGACATACGTGAGCGAAAGAGCTTCTTTTGTAATTCATACTTCTGAGATCTAAGGTTAGATCTATGAAGGTCCTTAAATTTCAACATCATGTTATAGGGATCCAATCCTTTATTTTGACGACGAAATTGAGGAGTCATTGCAGCAAGCATGACGGACTGAGCAGTTGAGTTGTCATCACTGTGAGTCTTCCAAAGCTCATGATCAACAACCCGCTCATGTCCAGGCTCAGGCCCGAGAGGTTTGTCTATAACATAGAGCAACTTCTCGGCTCCCAGGATAATCCTGAGATTCATCTCCCAATCTGGAAAATTGGCGTTGTTAAAGACATTATCGCCTATGACGATGTCTCTAACGCTAATCTTTCCAGTCATCTTGATTGTAATAGTCTAACTATTCAATCAACGATATCAGGTACAATCAAATGTAATGATTACTATAGTCCAATTATATAATCAACTGCAAATGAAATTATGGTACAGTCCAACTGTTCAAAGAAAACAATAAAATATTAGTCCAACTAATATAAATATATAACGACGAAAAATAAAGCGCGCATTTAGCAAGTATTAAACGAAATTGTAAATTTAATACTGGCCGCCCACTATTTTTCGGCGAGCCTCTAACCCTCTGTTGAGTACTCGGGAAGCCCAGTTTCCTAGTGGGCTAGGATCTCCTTAAATAACACACAACCTTGACTTTGGCCAACAAGCTGTATAAAACTTAACTAAGTAGATCTCTAAGATCAATTAGATCTCATCCAATTCCTAGATCCGGTAGGTGGACCTCCAAGTCCAAATATATATCCAATATATATATCCTAACCTTTTTCCTCTGAATCAACTAAGTTTTGGCTTTGGCTCAACAAGCTTAATGATTCTAGTTAAGCGCGACCCATTGATAGTGGGAAAGCTTCGTAATCCACGTCGATGTACAGAAGTGACATTGACTTTGGCCAACAAGTCACAACTGCCCAAGACATGCGATATATAACAAAGCCTTCGTGGTTCAAACATATCCGCGTTGGACAATGATCTTGACTTTGGCCAACAAATCAAAGCCAATCTTGGATCTTGAGAAAGAGCCACTCAATGGAAGGAATATGCTTAATATTAAAGTGAGGTTTTTTCACGTAAATTAGCATCTAATTTATTATCTTTGATTAGGTCTCATCATACACCCTTAACATGCATTCTAAAAGCATAATAAGACGCGAATAAATTAATAATGATATGCGGATGGATATATAACAAACTTTGTTCCTAGAACAAATCTCTCTATTTCCTCTCTCCCGCTATCATTATACATACTTCTACCCAATTACATAATACATTAAAGAAACCTCATTTACATTGAGGGGAATTGGTGAGAAGAGAAATACAAAGAGTAAAGAGATAATAGGCTGGACACACAAGTCCAATAAGGAATCACCATTTTGCCAAGGCCAAGGCCCAATACAGAATCACCCTTTTGCCAAAAATCAATTTGGCCCATTAGGCCCAATTAAATTATTAAAGGCCCAAAAGTCATATTTGAACTTTTATGGAAATGGTTTTAGGCCCAATTGGATCCAAAACCAAACTTGGCCCAACCAAGCCCATTAAGCCCAAATACAACAAATTAGCCCAATCCAATTTTAATGACTAATTCATATTAACATAATATTCTAAATATCACATTAATTTTTATTAAAGTGTAATTAACACAATTAATTAATTAAACTAATATTTCCAAAACATCAATAAACTAATTAATCATGCTAAAATCATCCAATTCATGTCCAACACAAATTGAAGCAAAATCAATCCATTAAACATGCTCAATCTCACGGCAATGGGCATAAATAATATCCAATTTTGATTTTAATCCAATTAAACCAACAATTAATATTCATTACATGCTTTAAATTCATCCAATAGTCTAAAAATAAAAAATCGCCATGAGAACACTAGGGTCATCATTCGGCCAAGCTTAAGAATTTGGGGAAAAATTAATCTAATCAATTTTCTCAAATCCTATGATGCACAAATCCAATTAATCATCATCAAAACACAACCAAACAACCAATTTGGAAAAATAGATACTCCAAGCACAAAATCCCCAAATAAAGTCTATAAACCCTAATTACAAATCATGCTTAGATAAGGCTCATGATACCATTGTTAGTGTCATAGACATGCCCAAGGTCTCTAAGTCATGATATTGTGTGTGAATGATCAAGAAAGTTTGCGGAAAAAACTTACATTGAACGGATGTTTGTTTTCAAAAATTCTTTGTATGTTGAAGAAGCTCCAAGCTTTGTTGAAAGTTTCCAACCCAAATGTGAGTTTCCCTATCACCTCACAAGACTCCTTTAAGTGCTAGCCCAAGAAAATTTTACAACAAAAATTTCTTTTCCAATGGAGAGGCTCACGATATTTTTAGGAAGAAGAGAGCAGTTGTGTTTTTGATATTTTGTTTCTAAAACTAATACCAATAATTCTCTTTCAAAAAGGTGTATATATTTTCCAAAAGAAAAAGGCAAAGTGTGTTGAGCAAGTTTCCATTAAATGCTCTCAACCACTTCCATCAACAATTGATGTGAGGTAGTGGGTCCCACCACTTAAATTCAAAATTCAAGTTAGATTAGACAACACACTTCGGGCTCGGGTTCGTTTAATCCAATTAAACGAATTTTTCCGCTGCGACGTAATTAAATCCAGTTTAATTAAATAATAATGCCTAGCAAAATTATTACGAAAGTCGCTTGCGAATTAATTCTAAATTAATTCGTTCGCCCGAATTAAAATCCAATTTTAATTCCACATTGAAATCTGATTTCAATTAATATATCCAATATATTATATAATCGATTAATTTCAAATTAATCGCGTTCTCTCTTCTATATGAATTTTATCCCAGATAAATTCTTGCCGCAATTAATCCTAGATTAATTTTCTCTCTCATAATTAGTCCCAGATTAATTCTGTTCGAGTCAAATGTCATCGATGAATCTTTGGGAAGCGACTCAAGAGATCCCTGGATATGTTGGCGGTAAATACGGTCATCGGACTATCCGAACATGTGCGTACCCCGTACCACGTTCTTACCGATTTACAAGACATGGTTGGCTTCTAACAAAGCACCGTGTCTACCCAATTCTCCAGAAATATTCAACGAGAAATATATAATCTTTATCAGGGGTAGTATATAATGTATTGCGTATTACGATCCAGTATCGAATGTCACATGTTAGGCCTAGGGCTGGAATTGTGTATGCCCCATACGAAGTATATATCGAATCACTAGCAACTAGTCTTTGTAATCGGATAATTATGACCTAGTCATATTATCCCGATAGCTGCAACATATAAGAGTTTTAGTTCTGTATCCATGCGTGATCATCTTCTCCATATGACTGAAGTGATACTTTCATCTTGACATCATACCCCATACACTACGATTCTCAGTAAACCCAGAAGAGACGTACACAGAACCTGTTAAAGCCCTGGATGACCAAAACCAAAGCGTACTGATTGTCGCAAGTATTAGCTATGCAAGTCTCAGGTTAAGACCACATACACCTACCCTGATTCGGATTCCCATAGACACATAGTCATACTACCAATGGGATTCTGAGGGGTCTATCCAGAGCGAAGCTGTTCCCGGTCCAACAGCTAACAGAACCTCATATCACACTTGCATAAGTATCATATACTTAAATATATGAGAACTATGCCGTTAAGCTTCCATAACGCGCACAAGTGTAATACTAGTCTATTCCGCATTATCGATATCCAGTCTCGATAATACTACGACTATGGATATTTAATGATTAAACCATTTGTGGATTAATACTGTCTCATATCTTATTAATTCGGAACTAATCATAAGGACTTTTATCATTTATATATATTCAAGTAATCCAATTACAAAATGATAAAATAGCAATTTCTTTTGTCACATAGTTAATTTGTACAAAAACCACAATGTCTTTTACAAATAGTGATGTTATGGGTCATAATTGTCCAACAGCCGAGCCAACCTGGTCACTCGGACAGTGATCAGTCAGCCCTTGGGCTACCCAAACAGTGTCCAGTTCGCTGGTTTCACATCTGTGACGCAGCGAGCCCGTTACGACGCGAATTTCACCGTTTTCTCGCTTTTTCAGCACGGAACAATTTTCGGAATTAATCCACTACCCAATACACATCCAAAATCATCCAAATAATATATTTTTACATGAAAAATATTATGTTTTAACACTCAAAACCAGATCTGATCCAGTTTTAATTTTTATCCATTTTTCATGCATAAATTCAATTTGTTCACAAATTAATCCAATTAATTTTACACCAAATTTAATCACCACAATATAAAGCCTCAAGAATAATTCTAGGCAATGTTTGAGTGGCAACATCACTCTAGAATGACAATTAAAATTTTGAGATTAATTCTCTAATTAATTTTAATACACATGCTTTTAAAGAAAACTATTAAGGTTATATAAACAATCTACACCAAGTTTTTGCTTCAAATTAATATCCAAGATACATATATTTCTAAGACATGCAAAATACATATCCAATACATATTTTCATGCTTAAGAAACAAAAGTTAAGAAATTAGAAATTGGAAACTTTTAATTATCTTAATTCCAAGCTCCAATTTTCCAATTCATTCTTCCTTGGTGTTGATAAATTATTTACAAACCCTAACCCCTCTTTTCTTTGGTTTCTCAACACATGAGAATGACTTAAAGCCTTGTAAAAAATGAAACAATTTCATTTATATATTTTCTCCTCTTTGGCCGAAAATTGGGTGATTTTTTAAACAAAAAAAAAAAAAAAAATTTGTGGCCAAAATTTTGACATAATTTGATCTTATCCAAATTAATTAATTATTTTGATATTTTTTAATTAAAAACACGTGTAAAAAACACATGGTTTAGCCAATAAAAATTGGCCAAAAAATAAGAATATTCCAAAATAATATTCTTATCCAAAATCAATTAATTAACAATCAATATATTTATTTATTTTTTAATTAACAAAAACATAAAATAAATATTTGAAAAAATATTCCAAGAATATTCTTCCATTTTATTAATAATTATAATTAATTAACAAATTAATTAATTAATAATAATAATAATAAAACAAGTGTCAAAATCCAATTGATCAATAATGTGTATCTAATCTAAATTATGTATTGTATACAAATACACATAATTTAATACGCATGTGTAAATTATGAATAATCTTAATTATCCATAATTAATTGCCCAAGTGCTCAACGAGTACACTTTATATTGTGAGACTCTCTAGGTTCAAGTTTATCTGTCACGGAAACCATTTCCATGTCCGTAATTTATTCACTCACAAATTACGATGACCACAAATAATTAAGTTGAACCATCCAAGTCGAAGTTATTGCTATATATAATCCCTCTGTCATAAGTTATTCGAATTGTTCTGGAGATATAGATTAAACGTCAAATCTCCGCTATGAACAATTCATGTGTCGCGACATATTTATGATTCTTAAATAAATATTCGGAACTCATTTCTGAATCATACCTTGACCAAGGATTTCAAAGAATCACAAATTGGATACCTAAATCCCGTACACGGGACTGACAGATCCTCTCCGGATGCATCACAGGATACCATGAGTATCAGTCCATACCCAACGAACAGGCGGAGGTCTGATCTTAAAAGATCATTGACGTGACTGCCATCAAAGTATGAAGGATATCTCACATATCCACAGTGGTATCACAAGTCAAATGAGCTAATATGCTATTCGACTCGTAAAGATTCCTATTGACGTTGGTGTACCATTTATCAGTAATCTTCGAATGAGTCGTTCAGTATTATCCAATTAATACTTACGTGTTTATATGAGTCTCCCAAGACTCATGGTTTACTGAGATAAACCATTAGAATAATTCTAATATACAACACGTACCAGTCTCACGGGTTTACTAACTGACCAAGTATGTAAACCTTGACTAGGAATAATTTTAAGAATGAATTGTATTATGACATTTCTCAGTAACAATTGCGGCGCTTTTGCAATAACGTCACAACTATTCATTCTAAGGTATTTTACGCCTTTACTATATAAAATATTATATTGATGAAAATTACTAAATTTTAATTCATAATAAAACAGAAATGTACATTGTATTTACAATAAATACAATAAACTTTGGAGCGCCGAGCACCAATTCTAACATAATCAACCAAGGGTAAAGTGGCTATGTGTTTCTTTTTATAGGTATGGTTTTCCTTATCTTAAACTGGCTTCAAAACACGTTCAAAATAATACGCACGGGCATTCGAACGCCACAAGAACGTATGACAAACGCTAGTAGTTCCGCAAAACCTTATGAACGCAAGTTGAACGTGAAGCCTTTGGACAGTTTCATTCGAACTTGATGAAGAATGTGACTCGATCGAGTGCTCTCTGTAAGCTTGTGTTCGAACCGAATATCAAACGATACACTAACGTTGAGCGTTCAAATCCAAATAAGAACGCAACATGAACAAAATCTGTTATATCTTTATCTGATGTTGTCCACATATTTGTCCAATTACTCTGAAATCTTCAAGACTCATTACAACTCAATTAAACTTGTTTTGTTATGGAAGTTGCCAACACACATGGAACTAACATTTTCCACAAGCCTATATTGTTTTAATTTTATTTATAAAAGGCTGCAAGGATAAAATAGTAAATTAGTTTTAAAATCTATCACCTCCCTTCTTGAACCAAACATATATATAATTAAAAACCCTCCCCTCCCCTCCCCTCCCCTCCCATTCGTTGAACCAAACAGACCCTAAGAGTTTGATTTTCATTGATAATCATCAACACTATAAAACCTTATTCAAACCCTAACCTTCAGAGTTATAAAGTAAAGATTGAATATTTGTGTTTCAGTATTGTAAGTTCACACAGACTTTAAAAATTCTAAAGAAACCTGCTTGGTGTGAGCTTAGAGAGTTCTTTGGATTATTATAATATAAGTATTTGAGGCGGCAAAATTATTGCTATAGATTTTATAACTATCACTTAAGTTTTCTCTTATAGCAAATTAGGGTGGTAATATATATACTTGGAGTGATTTTTCTCTTCAATGAGTTTTCTAATTCGTAAATAAATCAGGTGTTAATTTTTTTTAAATAAATTGTTATTCATTGCTTTCTTTATATGGTCTTTACTTTTCGTATTAGATTAAGAGTGTGCCATTATTCACTTTTTTTTTTTTTTAATTCACTGCATATTATTTGTACATGTCAAATTCTCCAGAGTCATTCTATTCATAAACGGCTCCAAGATCCAATGATCAAACTTTTCAGAAGAGAACTTTTAACTATTTGTTCTACTACCTTTTACTTGTAGCCTAATGATTTTTGAGCTAATTTAGAAGATTTTATTGTGACAAAAATCAACAAGCTAATATGAAGATTAAACAGAGATAAAATAGTGATTAAAATAAATCATAAAATACATATAATATAAGTTAATAATATATATATATATTTTTTAAATAATACATATATTTTTATTATCAATTCTAGTCACCATTTGTCTACGTATCCCTCTTTTCGGGCAACAAAAATGATATATGCGTAATAAAAAATTAAAAATTAAAAAATAATTTTAATAATTTTTTTGTTTTTAATGTTTACATACACAATTATCTTTATTAACTTTCCAACACAAATGTAAAAAAATATCACTCTTCATAGGCGGCTTGATTGAAATCGATCACTGTACCGCCGGCGTAATTGGAGCAACCCAATTGAAAGATATCTTCTCTTTCAGTTTTCTGTTAATGGCTCAACCTTATAACACAGTGAAGGTTCTGAATCAAAGCCATGTTGCTCCGCCGCCAGGCTCAGTATCCACAACCACCCCAATTCCCCTAACATTCCTGGACGTCACATGGCTTTTTTGCTGCCCCATGAATCGCCTCATGTTCTACGAATTGCCTTCTTCCTCCATCTCAATAACACATCATCTCCAACGCTCTCTTTCACTCACTCTCCCTCGCTTCTTTCCCTTTGCAGGAAATCTCACCTGCCCTCCGCCACCCGACAAGCCCTTTATTCAATACAACGACGGCGACTCCGTTCACTTCACCGTCGCTGAATCCAACGCCGACTTTCACCATCTCGTTTCAAACCATGCACGTGATAACACAGCGTTTGCGCCTCTCGTCCCAAAATTGCAATTTCCTATATTCCCATCCGACAAGACACATGTGGTGTTGCCTGTTATGTCCGTCCAAGTTACCTTGTTTCCAAGCTCAGGATTTTCAATCGGGATTTCGTTTTTCCACGTGGTAGCCGATGGGAGGAGTTTCAATCATTTCATGAAATCCTGGGCTTCCATTCATAAGTCAGTATCAGGTGGTCAAGTTTCACTTTCACTACTTCCTTGCCATGATAGGGATCTGATCAAGGACCCAGATGGGCTCTTGTCTATTTACTTGAAAGATTGGTGGCGTGTGAAGAATTCGGGTGGCCCTGGCGATGAAAAAGCTCACGTAGATAATAACGTGCGGGTCACGTTGGTGCTGAGCCGTGACCAAACTGACAAACTCAAGCGGAGGCTCACATCTCAAATCAGAAACGACACCGAAATATTGCATGTGTCAACATTTGTCGTCACATCTGCTTTGATGTGGGTTAGTATGGTCAAGTTACAAGAAGGTAATGAAACTAGTGGTCATTTACAGGACGACCCAATTTACCATTTTGTCCCTGTGGCGGACTGCAGAGAGTGGTTTGAGTTTCCAGTACCAGCAACATATTTTGGCAATTGCCTATCGTTTCTCTTTGTATCTGCTAAACGAAGCGAGCTGATGGGGAAAGATGGGATTGTTTTTGCAGCCAAAGAAATTGGAAGAAAGATTTGTGAATTGAAGAAAGGGGCATTGATCGGGGCAGGGAAGTGGATGGCAAATTTGAACCGAATAGTGAAAACGGGGCGGGTCCTTGCGGTCGCTGGGTCACCGAAACTTGGTGTGTATGAGACTGATTTTGGATGGGGCAGCCCCAAAAAGATCGAGTTCGTTCATATGAGTGCTTATGGATCTTTCTCACTTGCTGAGTGTAGAAGTGAGGAAGGTGCCATTGAGATTGGCTTAGTAATTGGTAGAGAAAAATTGGACTTGTTCAATGTTGTCATTGAACAAGCATTGAATTTCAATTACACTTGACATGGCACTCTATATTTAATTTTTTTTTTTTGAATCGTTGGAAATCTGCTGCCAAATTACCTCTTCCGGGCTTAAACAGAACATGTAAAACTTCCGGCTGTCCCAAACTCTTACAAGAAATGCACTTTCTGGATTCGAATCTAGGACATCAAGGTATGATCATAGACCCTACACTACGCCTCTTGAGGACTCTATATTTAATTTTGTTAAAATAAAAATAAGATATAAAGATATCTAACTTGTTTTTCTGAATAGAAGAGTATAAAGTACATCACCATAGATTCCTTCACGAGTTGAATTACTGAGGGGCATATTGGGATTCTCCCTTCATTAGCCTTTTGTGAATCTGTCCTTTCTTCTCTCTTCTTCTTCTCCCTGAAAGGCCAAAACATTTTAAGAAATTGTTCGGCATGAAAGAATTATGGAGCACATAGAAAGAAGATGAATTCATGAGATGTAAATTAATCAATAGCAACCAGGAGACACAAAGAGTTTCAATTATATCAGGGATTTAGGGGTTAAACTTCAGTGGATTAAATTCGTATAAAATTTGGAGAATCCCTTTTGGATGTCAGCATTTTCAACCACATGATTCTGACAAAAAGACAATTCATAGTAAGTGCAGCACACGAAGACAAGAGAATAAAATTATGCAGGATTAAACCTCTAATCAATGGATTCTATTTTCTTGAATCTTCCATTATGGACGGAGGCAGTAATGAAGAAACCATAAACTTTAGTCGGCTTTCTCAAAATTATGTAGAAATGAGAGTACCAAGTGTAAAATATGAAATAAATAGAGTAAAAATTCAGTTTAGTCCTCTATGTTCCCTGGAAATGTTATTTGGCCTGGGGACGCTACAGCCCCCAAGGCCTACACATAGTTCCGCCTCTGATTATGGGTTATGGTTTGGATTATTTTTTTGGTTATGATATGCATTTGCAATATGATTGCTCCAACCTAAACTGATGCATAATTATCAACTTAAAATGAATCATACCAAATACTGTTTAAATAAAATAGATATTATGGTAGATATTAGAAAGGGAGAAAAACTGAAGTAGGAGTAGAGGATTGTCTTACCTATCCACATACTCCTTCAGCAACTCTTTAGCTTGGAGCAGCTTGGATAGCAAATTGCGATACACATCAAGGTCTCGATCCACACTTCTTTTGTCAATATTTAGGACTGCACAAAGCTGTTGCATAGAAACCATAGGAGAGGCTCAAATCATCAGTCAAAATGTTTTGATTCTAAGAGGAAATTCATGAAAAGAATGCATCTCCAAGTTCTCAAGTTGATAAAAGGCTCAACAATTGAAAATGTGTTTAGCAAGATAGCTTTCATCAGAATTTCAGTAGCTTTAATGAATTGATACATACTTCAGTGAAGACGTGGTGGGCATATGAAGCTAATTGTGACTTGACTCTTTAGCATATCATATAAAAATATCAACTTTCAACTTGGGGCTATGAAACCATAAATGCTACACAACTTGCCCCCCATTTCATCCAACAGAGGAACACCTAAAAATATATAATCCATGCTCATTCAGGTGGGTAGTGGTCACTTTGAGTCTGTGATTGAATTAATTAAATTGAGTTCCATGTCCTGCTAAATACAATGAATTTCTAACAAGCAAAAACACGGCTAGAATTGTATATGAAAATGGAGATGAGAGTCTTAGATATAACTGCCAAATCAGGATACAGTTGAGTTTAATCTTCTCATCTAACCAAATTCTTCAGTTTGCACTTTTCAGTTAATTAACACAGTGGTTATTATGTCTGTCTGAACTTATCATGGCATGCCAAGCTGCCTATGAACTCACAAGGAAGCCAAGAATAAGCCCAAGGATGATCAAAGATATGATACTTAGTTTCAGCAATCACCAAGATACACCATTCAAGCCCCTTTGGGTTCTTCCAGTGTTCAGTTGCCAGGTTTACATTGTTGAAATCTCTACACAATATTTCCTGGACATCTAATTTCTCCATAATCAAGAACAAAACAAGATCATTGGCTCTCAAACACTACTTGTAGATACACGGAAAACCTAATGCTCTAACTCAAGTGATGCAAACATCAAGGGTAAAAAAATAGTTTAATGTCTTTCAAGTAGGCACTAAAAAAATACATCAAGAACTGATTTTTTGAAGTGAAAAAAATAGAATAAATTAGAGATTCTTGTCATCCTCCATTTCATAAAACAATATGTTACAAAACTACATGAATCTTCAACAGGTACATTAATGTTGCAATGTTATCATAGAAAGAGTGTATCTAACCTTTTCTAACACTGTGGGTTCAGTTGCATTTGCCAGCTCAAGAAGGCGAAACAGCCCGACAGCAAAGAAACGGCTGTAGCTGAAATTCCCCTTGCCCCTGGCTCTTTCTGCAATGTCCTTTAATATCCTCTCAACTTCTCCCTCTCGAGATGAGAACTCAATTAATGAACTGGCAGACTGACACTGAGCCCATTCTTCTTTGTTATATATGTGCAAATATTCAATTCAATGTGATGCACAAGTCCTTAAAAGACCAAGAAACATTTCTAATGTAGCTACATATTTCTTAAAAAATTCCCACATTGTATCTTCTGATGAATAAAAAAAATGAATGATCAAAATTACATTCTAAGAAATTTAGCACACATCAATTTTCCAAAGGACCTGAAAGAGATTCTCAAGTAGGTCCCCTCTTCGCTTAGCCTTTATCTGCTCCATAGTCCATATAAACTCTTTCAGTAATAACTAGTAATACACACTTCATGTAATTCATCTACTTCTTATAATGCAGTCATTTTTGCTTATTTCCAGTGAAACTCAGAAGGCATCACAGTTATTTGCAAACTAACTTTTATTTTGTTTAGACGACGGGGCAGATGCATGACTCATCCACGGTAGTGTTGTTCCCTAATCTTTTATTTTGTTTTGCATTGCATTGGGGACAATGCCATGTTTAGGTTTGGGGGTGGGTTGTTTGTTTATTTTATTTCTTACTCTATCATGTTTATCTCCTGCATATTATGTTTTGTTTGATGCATGTTTGTTTTCTGCATGTTTTGAATTTATTTTTTTTTTTTTTTATTTTTAAAAAGGGTTCGATGATGAAGTTGTTTGTCTTAGTGTGAAGTTTTCGGAAGCAATAAGGGCTAACTTCGCTTTTATCCTATACTTTGAGTAGAGTATCTAGGTCAGACTCTCATGCATCAGAAAACAGTTCTATAACAGTGAGATACTAAGGAATTAACAAAGTAATTAGTTGAAAGAATCAGTGAGTGATGAATGACCGTTTGCCTGAATATCTGTTTCTGTCTGTATTTAATTATGATGTGTGGTATGATATGATTTTCTCATCAAAAAAAAGGAGACCACCTATAACCGATAAACGTGAAGCTACCCATGGGCGAGTATTAGGACCATCATGAGGAGAAATGCTACATTAAAGGGTAGGTGAGTCTAAAAATAAAATCAAGTTCAAAAAAAAAATTATAGTAAGTCGTTCATACCACACTAAGCGCATATAGATGGACAGAACAATCTTTTAGATATTCAGGTTGGTTAGACCCATCGATTACTGAGTTTTGAGACAAAATCACCAAGTTAACTTACTTAGGATCAAAACTGTGAACAGATTTATTTACACACACACACACACTTGGAGTCTGATTTAGATGGTTTATTCAAAGGAATGGATTTTAGCTATAGTATGCATTTTGAACCTAGGACATTATGTATATAACTACCATAAATATTTATTTTGTTTAGTTTTGTATGATTGCATATGCATTTGATTGACGTTTGTGGGTATCGTCGCTGTAAATCCTCACGAGACTATAACTCATCCACTAAGGTCACCTAGGGGTTTAAAGGCTTGTTGCATATGCTAAATGCAATCGCGAACCCTACGAAAGTGGCTTAGGTTAATTAATCGTAGTTTGTTTATTTCATTTCATTTTTGTTTGTTTTGCTCAAGGACTAGCAAAATGTTAGGTTTGGGGGTGTGATAAGCGGTAAATATGTTAGTATTTATCGCCCCTCTAACTTAATATCTTGTAAGTATTTCGAGTCTTGTGAGCGTTTTGATGTGTTTTGGGTTCATTTTGCAGATATAAATAACATCGGGACTCAATGAGATCAAATTAGGACGACACTGATGAAATGTGGAACAAATAGAGGTAAAATTGGAAATACAACGCACGTCGCAAAACTGAACCTGCGCGTCTCGACGCAACTGAAGCAGAACACTTGCGCGTTGCGACGCGAACCATCCAGAGAGATGCCAACTCGTATCGCTTGCGCGTCGCGACGCTAAACCCATCATGTCCTGACTTGAAACTCAGAGTGTCGGGATGCTCAACAATACGCGTGAGCGAGTCGCGACGCGCCCAAGCGTTCCGGGATTCCAGTCAGCTTGCTGAAGAAGGAACCAAAGCCCCTATATAAGAGAGCTCGTTCTAAGCCTTAACAGGAAGTTTGGAGAGAGTTTAAAACCCTACTTTCAGAGCCTCCAAGGTGATCTTTGAGTGAAGGCAAAGCACAACAAGCATCATATAGCAATTGGTTTCAACATCAAAGAAGAGGAAGGCTTGATCTTAATAAGAGTTTATTCTTTCCATCTCTTTTATGATGTTCTGTTTAACATTGTTTATTTATTTAGAAATCTTAGCTATGTGTTGTAACAAAATACATTATCTAGGGTTTTGATGAAACCCAATATTAATAATTTTATAAATTGAATTATTTTATATCTTGTGTGATGTTTTGATTTATTTATTGAATTTAGATCCTAATGTTTCTTGTTGATTGATCACCAATAAGATTGTTGTGGTGAATTTAGATAACTTGAGAAAGAGATTTTAGGTTTAGCCTTAAATTCAATAGAACACGTTCTCACTTTAACGGATTTCCCTCCAGGATAGAAATATACCTGTAGGGCGGGTGTAGCCATAATTGGAACTTGACCTTAATGAATTTGGGGTTTCTTAGTTAACATAGAAATATAGTTAATTAAGTAACTTTGAATATTTGCATTGGACCATCGAAAGAGGCTTGTGGATACATTTGTGTTCCAGGTTAATAAGCCAGCATATTGTACAAGTATAGAGTAATCAATTCATCTTTAGAAGAATATTGGGAGGATTCACAACCCTGGATGCTTTCATATCATTGATTAATTTTGGAATCTATCATATTTTTATTTATTTGTTTTAGATCAGATCATCATCCAACCAACAACTACAATCAATTTCAATTAGATACTTGTAGAAATTAGCTTCAATAATTAATAGCATAAGTAATAAGTTCTCGTGGGATCGATACATTTTAAACTACTTGAGCGATATGTGCGTTTGCGTAACGTGTGTAAATCACGATCACCGATCATATAGAGTGACAAAACCAAGGGCAAACACAGGGTCATATTGGTATGTTCTTTTGTAATTGTACCTCATCAAATGTTGTTGGACAATCAGTTCCTGTAGAACGGTGTTGTAGATACTGGGGATTGGTCTCTTATACGCCTTCAGAAAATTTAACTTTGTCTCCGACACAGTAGAAGGCACATCTTAAGATCATGTAAATTTATAAATCCAGACTGACAATCGCCTCAAAACAAAAATGACAAGATTAATGCCTAATATATTAATTTAATCCACAGTCATATTTCATTTCAGTATCATTCGGCTCAATTAAAATGCTTTAGTTGAAACAAAACCTAATATGGAAATTGCCGTAAAATAATACAAACTACAACAAAAAGAAAATGATTCCATATATTCAAGGTCAGAACAACTTAAAATGAACCGAGTTAGGCCAAACAAATTTCAACAGTTAATTATTTTTATTTCAGTAACTAATTTCAACAGGAACGAACAGATCACAGACTCACAGCAACAAACTTACTATGATCCAGCATTGCAAATACAAGAATAGTATAATAAAGATTCGACGCCTTCTCCGTTTAAGATGTAAAAACATAATCTTTAACAAACATATATTTATTTTTATTTAAAAAAAAAATGATCAAATAATTGAAATCGAAGAAGTAAAAGCTCACCACTAGCAGTGGACATGCATTGAATCACCGTACGAGAAGTCAAAGTCGAAGCTCTAACACCGAAACAAATACACAATACACTCGTACGGAAACGAAAGCCTTCAAAATTAGAAGCTAAAGAACGAGTCGACGGAACATTGACTTTCCTTTCGCCAGTTGTTTGACCGATTGCTGTAAACGCCACTAAAGTAACAGACGCCATTGTAATTTATATGTACTATTGTGTGAGTATTATTAGTAGTGCAAAGGAAGAATTGGAGAGGTTTGCATTTGGACTTGGTTTTTTGTTTTTGTTTTTGTTTTTGTTTATTGTTATTTCTATCAAATTTTCTTTTTGTGTTTCTCGGAAAGTGGGTGAGAGAAAGTGAGGCCAAGAAAGTAGTGTGGGCTTATCCCATTCCCAAGTGTATGAAATGTGAATTTTTGTGATTTTCATTAGAGAGCTCTACGTGTTGGACACGTGGCCTTTCTCTTTGTTGATTGTGATTTATGATTGGTTAGATCTTGCTTGTTTTACTTGAGGGTGTGTCTATAGTACCTGTTACTCTATGTGATATCACGTCTCTTTTTCTTTAACGTGAAACAAAAGAGAGGGTGAGAGTGTCTTTTATCTATAGAAACAGGGTGATTGAAGGTAATTTTAAGTGATAGAGAGAAACAAGGGGAGAGAGAAAGTGTGGAAAGGAGAGAGAAATAGGCTCGTTCGACGTCATCCGGTCACCGTTTCCGACGAGTAATCACACCAAGCAAATCTTTTTGACGAGACGAAGTGAACGCCACCAGTCTAAATCCTTAAAGTAATTATAAACTTTGGAATCACTAGCAGAATTCTATCCATAAATGTGCACTAAAACTTGCACTTATAATTGTAATACATACTTAAAAAGAATTTATGCTGACACAACTTGTAGAGACGATCAAGACACTTGAAATTAATCCAACTATTTACCAAAGTTAAGATTGAGATGACACTAGGTTAAAAAGATGTCGCAAATAAAAAAATATGTGAAAAGAGAAAAGAGGAAAAGAAATATTGTTTGGATTGTTTAGTAACCAGAAGTATCGTGCACCCTAAGATTATTTTTGCATCAAACGATAACTCAAATATTGAACATGCAAAGCAAGTTGAGTTGGTGAAATTATTGAGTAACAAGGGGCTCACATCACAAATGTGTAATCTTTGCGTCAAAAGAGTAGTTTGACGACTTAAGGAAGTTAGGATGAAGAGAAGCCCCACAAAAAATAATAAGTCGTTGAAAAAGAAAAATAAATCTTGTTGATCCTTAACTAAGTGTTAGATTACTTTACCAAGGAAAAGATAAAAAAAAATGAACTAAAGTATTATTACCAATCTACACTTGACGCCGACATAAACCAATATGAGTTGCATGTAATTCTTGGTAAGAGAATCACACACACACAGAGAGAAGCATTCAAAAGGTGAAACTTATGTTGGAATTGAATTTTGCATTTGGACAATGCTCAAACTTTGAAAGAGATGGAATTTTGAGAAAACTTTTGAGAACATGCGAAGAGTCATTGCATGATTTTGAAAAGCAAAATCGATGATTTGGAAATCCTGAGGGATAGTTTGAGTAGAAAATGAGATGAATTCTGACGGTACCTCCACAGAATAAGCATCACGATTCCCGAACTTCTACAAGCCGAAGAACGGGCATGCAGTTAGAGATCATTTGCATACATATATACATACATGTGTTGGGGTTGGTGCTCAGAGCGCCAATCCGGACCGTATTTATGTCTGATTCTTGAATACGAACAATCCCTTTTTTTTCCATAATATTACTTTCTTAGTGGTTGCACCTCTTGTTTTTATATACGTATTCGATCTAATTATTATTAGATTGAAACTAAATCTGATTTAGTGATATGTATATATTAGACAAAGACCTGATAATATATAATGTAGTGTGCAGTTACAAAGTAGTTTGTAATTGACATTGGGAAGTGTCACTACTAGAAATATATAATCAAATAAAGTTCCTGGTCAAGATTTACTAACACGTGTCGGTTAGTTAAATCCGTTGAGACCGGTACATGTCGTATATCGAGACTTGATCTGATGGTTTATCCCAATGAACCATGAGTCTTGGGAGACTCGTATAGACGTGTAGGTGTTTATAGTGGATAAAAACTGAACGATTCACCGAAGATTCTTAATGGATGGTTCACCAACGTCATAGTGGTCCTTCGACTTGAGATAACATTGTGGATGTATGAGACATCATCTACACTTATATGACAGTCACGTCACCGATCTATTTAGATCAGACCTCCGCCTGTTCGTTGGGTGTGGACCGATCCTCATGATATCATGTGTGTGTCAAGATAGGATCCGTCAGTTCTGTGTACAGAGCATGGGTAGTCCAAATGTGATTAGCAATCTGTTAAATCTATGGTCATAGTATACTTCGGAAGTGAGTTCCGAATGTTATTTAGAGATTGCTAATAGATACGTCGATGGGATTATACCTATAGAGAGTTGACGTTTATATCTATATCTCTGGGATAATCCGGATACCTGTGACGGAAGGATTATACGTATGTAATGACCTCGACCTGTATGATTCAGCGAGTTTATCTGTGGTCGTCATAATTTACGGGTGGGTAAATTATGGATACGAAATTGGATTTCGTGACGGATATGTCTGAATCTAGAGAGTCTCACTAGTGAAATATACTCGTAGAGCACTGAGGAAACTTTTATGAATAATACTGATTATTTATAAGTCGTTTAAAGGTTAAACAAAAAATACATGTGAAGTGACCTAATAGTCATTTCCTAATTATTGCGTATTTTTATTTAAAGATAGATTTTATTAGATACACATTAATTAAATGTCAAATTGTGATATTTGACATATATCATAAATATATATGTATTTGGATATTTAATGTAAATATAATACATATATTTAAAATATTTGTATTTAAATAATTATTTAATTGTTAAATAATCAAATTAATTAAAAATATAAATATCTTAAGTTTTGATATTTTAGGAGATGCATTGAGTTGCTTTTGTTGACTTGTTGAATTTTCATTAAAGTTATAATGATCAAATTGCAAGTTGATTAAAGTAAACTTTAAATGAAACAAAAAATTAAATATCTAGATATTTATACTACAAAATTTCGGCCAAGGCCTTTTTGGTGGAGGTATATATTGTTTTGTTTCATTTCATTAGGTTTAAGGGTTCATAAGTTACCAAAACAAACACAAAAAGAGTTGACAAAAAAGTTTGAAGAACAAAGAGAAAAGCTTGGAAATTTCTTGACTTTGTAAGTTTTTCTTTAAATCTTCCAACATAGAAAATGTTTCTAATATGCTTAGCTTCAACATGTGTTGCTAGGATGTTGTCTCTACACTTATAGTTTGTGTTTTAATTGGTTGTGAACTTGTTTGAAAGATGTATGCATGTATGGTTATAAAGTAAGCTTGAAATGGTTTCAATGGCTTACTTTTGATTATTTGATAATCATGTTACCATTCTAGAGTTGCTAAGCCACTCATTGATGACCTAGAATTATTCTTGAGTTGTTTCATGATGGTGAGACTTGTTTGGTGTGGTAAAGTTTGAATTAAAGTGTTGGATTTAATTGATTTGATAATATTTATCAATTTGAAGAAATTGTAAAATTAGGGTTCTTAACTCTTTCCAAATTTGGGGATTTTCATATATGTGATGTATTATGGTGTGTATATGATGCATATTAATTTTTTAGTTGATTGGATTTGATCTTGGCATGTTTTGAACATAAAATGACCAAATTGCAAAAACTGAAAAATCTGGGGTTGTTTCAGCAATTAGCTAAAAATTGGGGATTTTATTTCAATCTGATTTTGATGTGTTGGGCATGTTGGAAATCATTTTAGAAATGATTTAGAATCATCCAAAATTATATTTGACAATTTTAGGACTAAAATGATCAATTTGCAAAGTTGTGGGGCAATTCGGTAATTACCAAGAAATTTTATTTTTTGTGTAATTTTTCAGAATTTAATAATTTGGTAATTAAATAAATAAGTTTATTTAATTGATCCAAGAAAAATTTTGTAATCGAAAAATTTTAATTTTTCGCGATTCCGCTGCGTTACCGGATTTTCGCCATAAAAACCCTACAACATGCATACATAAAAATAGCATTCCTTTTGCAAAAAAAAAAAAAATTAAACAAGGCAAGCCCCCAAGAGTTGGAGCAAGATACCGATAGCTCAGTTGCAGTCAAGAGTTGAAGCCTCCAAACCATATAGCATCTAAAGTCAGAAGGACGAAACACTAGGGGCGAGGCCCACTTAAGAGAAAACACCGGGGTCGAGGCCAGCTTAAGAAAAATAATGGAGGCGAGGCCCGCCTATGAAAGAATATTGAGGGGTGAAGCCTCTAAGAATTATAATGAAGCCTCAGAATGAACATCAGATGACTTCGAGAATGAAGCAAGACCTCGAGAATGAGGGTGAACATCAGATGACTTTGAGAATGAAGCAAGACCTTGAGAATGAGGGTGAACATTAGACAACTTCGAGAATGAAGTAAAGTCTTGAGAATGAGGACGAGAATTAGACGACTTTGGGAATGAAGTGAATGTTGGGGTTTTATAGGGGTATTACCGGGTACCGCAGCGCAACACGGAAAATCAAAAATTTTCGATTTCAAAAATTTTTCTCGGGTTGCACAATACTTAAGATCTGAAATTTTTACCCAAGAAATTAAATTTCTTCTTAATTACCGAATTATCCCAATACTTTACATTTTGTTCATTTTGGTCGTCAAATTGTCAAATACAATTTTAAGTGATTCCAAATCATTACCAAGATGTATTTAACATGTCCAATATATTAAAACACAATGTGCAACAAAAACCCCACTAAATGCCAAAAATACCGAGAAGCCCTTAAGGTTTTCAATTTGTGCAATTTAGTCCAATCTTGTACAAAACAAATCAATATCAAATCCAATCAATCCCAAATTTAATATACATCATATATACATCAATACACAACACATATATGAAAAGCCCCAAATTTGGAAAGGGTTAAGAACCCTAATTTTACAATTTATTCAAATTGACAAATTACACCAAATTAATCAAATTCAATAGTTTAATTTAATTTTCACAACACCAAACAAGTCTTACCACTTTGAAATAACACAAGAACAATTTTAGGTCATCAATGAGTGGCCTAACAACTCTAGAATGGCAACTTGATTATCAAATAATCAAAAGAGAGCTTAATAACCAATTACAAGCTTACTTTGTTCAACAAACATGCAAACATCTTTCATCAAACTTCCAACACACCTATTACAAAATCAAGAGAGTAGAAAAACTTCCAAACAACACATGTTGTAGCTTAGAACAATAGAAACAACTTTCTAGTTTAAGAAAAGTTAGAAAAACTTACATAAATGGAAGATTTCTTCACTTTTGTTCTCAACACTTAAACTTTTTCTCTCAACTATCATTTATAATATTTTGGATGCTTTACCTAATGAAAGAAAATGAAACAAAATAATTTTATACTCCCCCCAACCACTTGGCCGAATTTTGGGAATAAAATAAATATCTAGATATTTTTTGTTTCAATTTATTAAAGCTAGTTTACTTGTTGTATTTGATCATTACAATATTTAATGAATTACAATAAGTCAAACCGTCATTTCCTAATGTAATCATAACTTAAGATATTTATATTTTAATTACTTTAATTATTTAACAATTAAATAATTAAATAATTATTTAAATATAAATATTTTAAATATATGTATTATATTTACTTTAAATACTCAAATACATATATATTTATGATATATGTCAAATATCACAATTTGACATTTAATTAATGTATATTTAATAAAATCATTCATTAAATACAAATACACATTAATTAAGAAATGACAATTAGGTCCATTTGCATGTATTTTTCGTTTAACCTTTAAAAGACTTATAAATAATCAGTATTATTCATAAAAGTTGCCCTAGTGCTCTAAGAGTATATTTCATAGGTGAGACTCTCTAGATTCAGGCATATCCGTCAAGAAATCCAATTTCGTGTCCATAATTTACCCACCCGTAAATTATGACGACCACGGATAAACTCGTTGAATCATACAGGTCGAGGTCATGGCATATGTTTAATTCCTCCGTCACAGATATCCAAATATATCCAGAGATATAAATGTAAATGTCAAATCTCTATAAGGATAATTATGTCGACGTCTCTATTAGCATTCTCTAAAATAACACTTAGAACTCATTTCTAAAATGTACCACGTGCCCATGGTTTTTATCAGATTGTTAATCATATATGGACTATCTATGCTCTGTACACAGAACTAACAGATCATATCTTGACACACACATGACACTCTGAGGATCTGTCCACACCCAACGAACAGGCGGAGGTCTGACCTTAATAGGTCAGTGACGTGACTGCCATCTAAGTGTGGAAGATTTCTCATGTGCTCACAGTGGTATCTCAAGTCGAAGAATCACTTATGCTACTCAACCAGAGAAGATTCTTATTAACGTTGGTGTACCATTCATTAAGAATCTTCAGTGAGTCATTCAGTATTTATCCGCTATAAACACCTACACGTCTATACGAGTCTCCAAGACTAATGGTTCATTGAGAAACCATTGGAATCCAATATTCCAGTATACGACATGTACCGGTCTCAATAGGTTTACTTTACTGACCAAGTAGTGTAAACTTTGACCATGAACTGTCTAAGAATGACAACGTCATGATACAACTTAATGTCAGTTGCGACGCTTTTGCATCTGTATCATAACTAATCATTCTAAGGTCAATTACGTCTTTACCATATAAAGAGATATATTATATTATAGAAAATGTTTATTTTATTCATAATAAAATATTTACAATAGTATTTACAAGGAAATAAAACATGGAATTGGCGCTTTTAGCACCAACCCTAACAGTGAAGCCTTGAGAATGAGGACGAAAATCAGACATCTTCGAGAATGAAGTGAAGCCTTAAGAATGAGGACGAGAATCAGGCACATTCGAGAATGAAGATAAACTTCAAGAATGAAGACAACTCTGAGAATGGATATTAACTTCGAGAATGAATACAACTTCAAGAATGAAGACAACAAACTTCAAGAATGAAGACGACTCCGAGAATGGATATGAACTTTGAGAATGAAGACAACTTCAAGTATGAAGACAACAAAATTCGAGAATGAAGACAACTCTAAGAATGGATACGAACTTCGAGAATGAAGACTACTTCAAGAATAAAGAAAAACATTATAATGAAGTGAAACCTCGAGAATGAAGACGAGATGACAGACAGCTCTGAGAATGAGGTACGAACCTCGGGAAAGATGGAAAGATGGAAAATGGCTCTGAGAATGGGGTATAAACCTCGAGAATAAGGACAAGATGGCATATGACTCTGAGAATCAAGTACGAACCTCGAGAATGAGGACAAGGCAGCAAATAAGGACAAGACATCAAACAACTCTGAAAGTAGGGTATGAACTTCAAGAATGAGGTTACATAATTGCATACAACTCCGAGAATGGGGTACAAACATAAGGAATGAGGTATAAGTGTCACAAACAAATCCTAGAATGTGGTACTGATGAGCGGAAAATATATCAATATTTACCTCCACTTTTACTTAATATTTTGTTTAGTTTCTCGGGTTTGATGAACGTTTTGATGTGTTTTAGTTTATTTTGCAGATAAAATAATATTGGGACACAATGAAATCATTTAGGACGAAATGTGGGTCAAATAAGGGCAAAAATTGGACTTGACATATTAATTTTGGAGATTGGAAACTTGAAAGGGCGTTTTAACGAAGTGCAGTTTTGGAAATTCTAATTTTGCGCATCTGTCGTATTTGGGCATAACTTTTTACTCCGATATCGGATTGAGCTGATTCAAGTTCCAGATTAAATAAGAATCAAATATTTACAACATTTAAAGACAAAATAATTTCTAATTCTGAAGATTTCATGCCCGAAATTGATGAACCATCCAGAAGTGTGTTGTGTGTAATTATTAAAGTCATTTTCAATCATTTTCAAAGCAAAAAATAAATTAATAAATAAATAATAAAAATTATCAAATCACCACCAAACATGATAAGAAATTAGTGGAGCAATTAATAATGGATTTGGTGGAGCAATTAATAATTGATTTGGTGGATGATTTGATGGAGGCAAAATTTTGCCTATAAATACCAAGCCATTTCATTTGTAAATTCATACTTTCTTCTAAGGAATTCCTTAAGAATACTAAGAAGATTGTATCTTGTTTGTTTATTTACAGCTTTCAGTAATTAATTTCCGCTTTCACACTTTCTTTTCTTTACTTTTCAGTTTTTACTTTCCGCAATTTACTTTTACGCACAATACTTTTCTTTCTTTAATTTTCAGTAATGGGGAGGTAACTCCCATTTGTTGGGGTAAAAGGTAAAACTTTTATTACTAATATTTAGATTAATCTCTCTTAATTATAATATATAAACTAGTTAAAACCTGACTTAACGAGGATACCGCCATATTGGTCGGTTGGTAATTATTTAAATTGGTTTTAACCTGACTAAACTGGATACCGCCTGATTGGTCAGTTGGTAATTAATTATTAATTTGACTTAATCTGGATACCGCCTATATGGCTGGTTGGTAATTATCATGCAAAGTTAATAATTATATTAAGGGAGATATCTAAAATAGAAGTAATAAAAGTGGATCTTTTTACCTCAGCATTTTCTTTTATTGTAATTTTACTTTATTACTTCAGCAATTTACTTTCAGCAATTTACTTTTCAGCAATTTTCTTTTCAGCAATTTACTTTTCAGTAATTTACTTTCAGCATTTAATTTTCAGTATTTTACTTTATGTCTTTTATTTTATTTAAGTTTTTTTTACTACCCGTAAATATGTGTCGTAACTAAGCCAGTTATCTGGGGTTGTGATGAAATCCAATATCACCGGTTTATAAGAGGTTAAATTATAGTTTGTGTAATTTAAAGGTTTACTTATTAAGTCTTAAGCTTAATGCGTCTTGTTAATTGGCCACTAATAAGATTGATGTGGTAAATCTAAAATAAACTTGACAAAGGAATTTTAGGTTTCAGCCTTAGAGTTAATAGCTCACGATCTTCCTTGAGGATAGATAACCCTTTAATAGATTTCCTTACAGGATAGACATATACCTGTCGGGCAGGGGTAGCCATAATTGGAACTTAAACTTAATGAATCCAGATAATTTGGTTGACATAGACATATGGTTCAATTGGGTTAAACTGGGTATTTGCGTCTGATCATCGACAGAGGCTTTTGCATAATTTAGTGTTCCAGGTTAGTAAACCGATTTATTACACAAATATAAAATAACCACTTCATCTTTAAAATGATATTGGAAGAAATCACAACCCTAGATAGTTTTTAATATTGAATTTTCTTAAACCTACATTCGAGCAATTTTATTTACTTGTTTTTAAATTCAAAACCTTCATCATTTCAAATCAATCAATCAACATGTTAGATACTAGTAATCATTTGACCTCATAAAATTAATAGATTAGGTATTAAGTCCTCGTGGGATCGATACTTTTTATACTACTTGAAAGATACGTGCGATTGCGTTATACGCGTGTGTAAGCACCGGTCAGGTACATACATCAAACAACAAACAAACTACTACAACGCAGCCAGGTAAGCTTGGCGAAGCCCGGTAAGTCAGGTACGTAAAAATACATACATGACTTTGACAAACATGTCATTTTCACACACTGCACAAGCCTACCAAAATGGGAGCGACTATAAACACGGTATTTTTATGCATAGCCCGATGATGAGTCTCTTACGGAGACACCTTTTGAAAATTAAGGAATTGCAAGGATGAATGTCAATAAGGAAATGAACCTCAAGGAACATAGCCAAAAGTCGGTCGGATATCACATATGTTCGTCCTACCTTTTCTCTAAACCATAACCTCCAGCCAGACATGACTTGAAAACCCTATATTCGTCCGGACATAACACAGTTGTCAGTGAACATACAAATTATCAGTTACTAAAGTTAAAGAACCAGATTACGTCCGGCCGAACATATAATTCTAATTTAATATCCGGCCAAACATGTATCAAGCTGGCAATAATTATGCACATCTTTAGTTACTGGAATCATGGGAATGACTATGTCCGACCGGATGTATATCTCAAAATGTATATCCGGCCGGGTATGTATCAACTTGTAACTGCAGATAGAGTGACAATCAACCGAGACAGACATGAGAGAAGTGAGGGATTATGTTTCCTCCTTCTACTTTCAGACCAGTCCTTTGCACTATAAAAAGTGGCTATACCACTCATAAAAAACTAATTCGAATCCGCCTTCAAAAACCCACATACTGAGATTATGTGAAGAGAGAGAAAGAATGTCGTAAGAAAGAGTGGTAAAATCCTTGGAGTTCCCTCCACTTCAACAAGCATCCAAACATCAACGCAACGATCAGATGTGTCTTCTAAGCCACAATATACACAAAAAATGTATGACCTGGGGGCACATTTTGATTATTTCTTCGCTTTGTAGCTTCTGTAGTAATACCATATCTCCGACCAGACGTATATCACATCCGAAAGGACATGCACACACCTTTGGCCATTCATAAGCTTGTCAAGTTGTGTTTACTATTTTATCTAGTTAATTGCATACTTAGCTAATTTTTTTATGTTACTCATTAGCATTAGTTTATGCTGGGGTTGGTGCTCAGAGCGTCAATCCGAACCGTATTTATGTCTAATTCATGAATACGAACATCTTTTTTTTCCATAATATTACTTTCTTAGTGGTTGCACCTCTTGTTCTTATATATGTATTCGATCTAATTACTATTAGATTGAAACTAAATCTGATTTAGTGATATGTATATACTAGACAAAGACCCGATAATATATAATGTAGTGTGCAGTTACAAAGTAGTTTGTAATTGACATTGGGAAGTGTCACTACTAGAAATATATTATCAAATAAAGTTCCTGATCAAGATTTACTAACACAAGTCGGTTAGTTAAATTTGTTGAGACCAGTACATGTCGTATATCGTGACTTGGTCCGATGGTTTATCCCAATGAACCATGAGTCTTGGGAGACTCATTTAGACATGTAGGTGTTTATAGTGGATAAACATTGAACGACTCACCGAAGATTCTTAATAGATGGTACACCAACGTCAATAAGAATCTTCTCGGGTTGAGTAGCATAGTGGTCATTCGACTTGAGATACCACTGTGGATGTATGAGACATCATCCACACTTAGATGGCAGTCACGTCACCGATCTATTTAGATCAGACATCCGCATGTTCGTTGGGTGTGGACCGATCCTCAGGATATCCCGTGTGTGTCAAGATAGGATCCGTCAGTTTTGTGTACAGAGCATGAGTAGTCCAAATGTGATTAGCAATCTGTTAAATCTATGGCCATAGTATACTTCGAAAGTGAGTTCCGAATGTTATTTTGAGTTTGCTAATAGATACGTCGACGGGATTATACCTATAGAGATTTGACGTTTATATCTATATCTCTGGGATAATCTAGATACCTGTGACGGAGGAATTATACGTATGCAATGACCTCGATCTGTATGATTCAACGAGTTTATCCGTGGTCGTCATAATTTACGGGTGGGTAAATTATAGACACGAAATTAGATTTCATGATGGATATGCTTGAATCTAGAGAGTCTCACTAGTGAAATATACTCGTAGAGCACTGAGACAACTTTTATGAATAATACTGATTATTTAAAATATTTGTATTTAAATAATTATTTAATTGTTAAATAATCAAATTAATTAAAAATATAAATATCTTTAGTTTTGATATTTTTGGAAAAGCCATGAGTTGCTTTATTTGACTTTAAGAAAATCATTAAATGGTTTGATGATGACTTATGCAAGTTGATAAAACAAATTAATGAAACAAAAATTAAAATATCTAGGTATTTTTCTTTATACCAAATTCGGCTAAGGAAATATTGGAGGAGGTATATATTGTTTTGTTTCATTTCATTAGGTTAAGGGTTCATAAGTTACCAAAATAAACATAAAAGAGTTGAGAGAAAAAAGCTTGGAGGCAAAAGAAGAAACCTTGGAAATCTTTGATTTTTGTAAGTTTTTCTTTAAAGTCTTCAACATAGAAAATATTTCTAACATGCTTAGCTTCAATTTGTGTTGCTTTGATGTTGTCTCTACACTTATAGTTTATGTTTTAATTGGTTATAAAGTAAGCTTGAAATGGTTTCAATGGTTTACTTTTGATTATTTGATAATCATGTTGCCATTCTAGAGTTGATAAGCCACTCATTGATGACCTAGAATTGTTCTTGAGTTTTTTTCATGATGGTGAGACTTGTTTGGTGTGGTAAAGAATGAATTAAAGTGATGGATTTAAAAGATTTGGTAAGATTTGTCAATTTGAAGAAATTGTAAAATTAGGGTTCTTAACCCATTCCAAATTTGGGTCTTTTCATATATGTGATGTATTATGGTGTGTATATGATGCATATTAATTTTTGGGTTGATTGGATTTGATCTTGGCATGTTTTGAACATAAAAGGACCAACATGTAAATAACCGAAAATTTGGGGTGTGTTCGGCAATTAGACAAAAATTGTGGGTTTTTTTTTTGCAATCTGATTTTGATGTGTTGGACATGTTGGAAATCATTTTAGAAATTATTTAGAATCATCCAAAATTATATTTGACAATTTTAGGACTAAAATGATCAATTTACAAAGTTGTGGTGCAATTCGGTAATTACCAATAAATTTGATTTCTTTTGTAATTTTTCAGAATTTAATAATTGGGTAATTAAATAAATAAGTTTATTTAATTGTGTTGGGGTTGGTGCTCAGAGCGCCAATTCCCGGTTGTATTTCTTTTGAATACTTCTGTAAAACATTATTATTATGAATAATATATGCAGTTTCTATAATATAATGTATCTTTTTATATGGTAAAGACGTAATGACCTTAGAATGATTAGTCATGGTACTGTTGCAAAAGCGTCGCAACTGACATTGAGTAGTATCATGACATTGTCATTCTCAAACAGTTCCTGGTCAAGGTTTACACTACTTGGTCAGTATAGTAAACTCATTGAGACCAGTACATGTCGTATACTGGAATAAATGATTCCAATGGTTTCTCAATGAACCATTAGTTTTGGAGACTAGTATAGACGTGTGGGTGTTTATAGCGGATAAACACTGAACGACTCACCGAAGATTCTTAATCGATGATACACCAACGTCAATAAGAATATTCTCGGGTTGAGTAGCACTTGTGATTCTTAGACTTAAGATGCCATTGTGGGCACATGAGACATCTTCTACACTTAGATGGCAGTCACGTCACCGATCTATTTAGATCAGACATCCGTCTGTTCGTTGGGTGTAGATAGATCCTCAGGGTGTCATATGTGTATCAAGATAGGATCCGTCAGTTCTGTTTACCAGAGCATAGGTAGTCCATATGATTAGCAATCAGATAAAACCACGGGCCCGTGGTAAAGTTTAGAAGCTAGTTCTAAACATTCTGTTAGAGATTGCTAATAGAATAGTCGACTGGATAATCCCCGTAGAGATTTGACGTTTACATCTATATCTCTGGGATTTATTCGGATACCTGTGACGGAGGAATTATACATTTTCCATGACCTCGACCTATATGATTCAGCGAGATTATCCGTGATCGTCATAATTTACGGGTGGATAAATTATGGACACGAAATTGGATTTCGTGACGGATATACCTGAATTTAGAGAGTCTCGATAATGAAACATACTCGTAGAGCACTAGAGCAACATTTATAAATAATATTGATTATTTATAAAGTCGTTTAAAGGTTAAAAGCAAGATACATGCTAAAGGGACCCGATAGTCATTTACTTAATTATTGTGTATTTACATTTAATACTTGATTAATTTAAATACACATTAATTAATAGTCAAATTGAGATATTTGACTAATATCATAAATGAATATATGTATTTGATATTTAATGTAAAATTTTTACATATATTTAATATATTTGTATTTAATTAATTAATTAATTAATTAATTGTTAAATGATTAAATAAATTAAAATATAAATATCTTAACTTTGGATATTTGATTTAAAATGATTAAGTTGCCTTTGTTGACTTAATATAAATATCAATAAAGTGTTTTAGATATTTATGTCAAGTTGAATAAATGAAATTGCAAATGAAATTGAAATTAATATTTTTTGTATTAGCCTTTACCATTTTCGGCCAAGGGCTTTTCCAAACAAGTATATATTGTTTTTCATTTCATTTCATTTCTAACCTAATACACTTTTCACACAAAACTCCATTAAAGAAAGCAAAAGAAGCTGGAGTGAAAGAAAGAAAAACAAAGGAAAAAGCTTGGTTTTAGTAAGTATTCTCAACTTACTATTAGAAAGGAAATTGTTCCTAAGGATCTAGGCTACATCTTGTGATGTTCTTATGTTATTCTTTTCTTTATTCTTTGTGTTTTTGATGATGGAAGTTTTGTTAAAAGTATTGAGCATGTATAATGATGGAAGCTTATGACTATTGTAGTAATAAGTATTCTTTTATGGTTTTGGAAACCTTTTTTGCTAATCTAGAGTTGTTGACCCACTTTTAGATGACCTAGATTTTATCTTGAGTTGTTTCATTGTGTTGAGACTTTGGTTGGATGGAAGAATGATGATTGAAGTAATTGATTTAACCAATTTGGTCTAATTTGTCCAATTTGAAGAAATTGAAAAATTAGGGTTTAAGACATTGTCCAAATTTGGGACTTTTCATTTATGTTATGTATAAGGATGTGTATATGATGCATATAAAGTTTCATATTGATTGGATTACATATTGATGTGTTTTGAATCATGAAATCACAAAATGCACATACCCCCCCCCCCTTTTGGAGCTCTCGGCCAAATGGCCAATTTTGGGTTCTTTGTGTTGCCTTGGTGTTTTGATGTTTTGAACATGCTAAGTTCATCTTAGAAATGATTTAGAATCATTCAAAATTGATTTGATCAATTTCGGATTAAAATGAACAAAATACCAAGTGTAAGGGCAATTCGGTAAATTCACTTAAATATGATTTATTGAATTTTATTTTCATAATTTGATTATTGGAATATTAAATAAATATTTTTATTTAATTAATCCGAGAAAATGTTTTGAAATCGGAAAATTTGATTTTCCTCCACTTCCCATGCGTTACCGGATTTAGCCCCTAAAACCCCTACAAAATGGTATCAGAGCGAGTCTGATTCTAAGCCCCCTAAAATGATTAGCTTTAATTAAATCAATGTTTAATCATATTTTCTTGACTTTATGCATGCTTATTAGAATCTAATTTGGTTAGATTTAGGGTGTATGACACTTAGCGGAAAATCCCTAATTAATAAGGTTTTAATGTAATTATGTATTTGATGCATGTTATGTGGTCCGTCTTGTCAATACGGTTTATGAATACTTCTCTGTGACTACATCCGAGACCGTGCCTCTGCTGTGAGGGTGTAGCCGATAGAGATTTATTTATACCGGATGTATATTAGATACTAGATAAATTCAAGCGAAAGCGGAATTCTGAACATGCCCTAGCTGTCAGGATTATGTAAGTAACTTGAGTTTATCATTGACGAGTTTAACCTTGGTACGTCTCCTTGTGGGCCTGCCTTCGCAGCGACAACGAGAAACGACCAGGACTGGAAACTAGGAGTCACTATTGAGTGATTGACAAATGAGTTGTCTACCTGATGAATATACGTAGGCGAGACCGTGCCTCTGCTGTGAGCTGAAATATATTCACGGGATCCACTTTTCACTATTTGTATTTAATTTAATTATTAAATCTTTGTATTCTGTTTGGGGATTACAGTATTGCATGATTTAGTGGGAGGGGCATTTTTAGATTAAAATCCATGATCTAGTTTATTCTGCTTTGATATTATATGAAACTGCTTAATTTCTGCTAACCTTTTTTCGTGATCTATATGATAGATTGGCGATGGCGGCACAATCCACAAATCAGTTTGCTCGTATGCTTGATGCGAACAAACTGAAAGGCGATGAGAACTTCGCCGACTAGGAATTGGATTTGAGGATTGTCCTCGATTCCGAAAAGCTGGGATATGTTCTTGAGGGTCCGTTGCCCCTTGCTGTGGGTGCGGACGCAACGGAGGAGGAACGCCAAGTTTTTGAAACTTGGAAGGATGATGATTTAAGGGTTAAGTCATACATCCTTAGTTCACTGTCTCTGAAACTCAAGAAACAATATTATGGTATGCTAGATTCGTATAGTATGATGACGCGATTGAGACAATCGTTTGAGAACCAAGAACAAGTGATTGTTCAAAAAGTCGCAATGGAACTGTTCCATGCGCGTCTGGATGAGGGGCAAGATGTTAGCCCACATGTTCTTCATATGATCGATTTGATCGATCAACTGAGGCAACATAATCTCATCTTGAATGACATTCTCGGTAGGAGTGTCATTCTTGGTTCACTCCCAGCTTCATATCGCCAGTTCGTGATGTACTTCAACATGAATGAGACTGTCTGTACCTACCAAGAGCTACATAGGATGTTGCTCACAGCGAGTACCGACTCGCCCTCCCAGATCTATTTCTCTCTCTGCTTCTTCCCAGACATGGTCAAAGGGAAAGAAGAAGAAAGGGAAGAAGAAGGCTTTTGGTCTCAACAACAGGCAAAGATAGCTAAGCCCAAGAGGGCTTCTGAAGACAATGCCACCACTGCGGCAAGTGGGCAAAGGGGCATTGGAAAAGGAACTGTCCTGATTACATCGCCCAGCTGGGAGAGATAGAGCATCTACATCAGATACATTTATTTTTCCAGTTATTGATTTATCTTTGGCTTGTGAAGCCGTTACATCCAACTGGATTTTAGATTCTGCTTGTCTCATTCACATTTGTAATTCGTTGCAGGTGCTGAAGGAAAGTAGGAGGCTGAAGCCCGGAGAGATGCATTTGCGATTCGGGAGTGGAGACTATTTGGATGCAGTTGCAGTGAGAGTATGCGAGATCTCATTGTCGAATGTGACACTTTTGTTAAATGAATGCCATTTTGTACCAGGATGTAGACCCGGCCAAGGTTCCGGTCGGAACCGGAACCGACCGGTTGGAACCGGACGGTTCCGGTTCCGGTTCCGGAACCGAACCGGAACCTGACCGGTTCGGTTAGGGTTCTTACCCTGACCGGTTCGGTTAGGGTTCTTACCCTGACCGAACCGGTTGGAACCGCTGGAACCGAACGGTTCCAGCGGTTCCAACGGTAAAAAAAAAAAAAAAATTATTTTCTTGGAACCGTAAGGTTCCTCAAGTAAATCTCAATTTTTTTTATTAATAATTATGACTTAATGAGGTTTAAAATTGCAATACTAAAACATGAATATCCATATCCTTTTTATAACCAACTCTTGGTTATTGACTTCTTTATATAAGCAATGTGGGACACACTAGCCAAGTAACAAATATCTCACATCGCTTATATAAAGAAAACACAAGCCAAGAGTTGGCTATAAAAAAGATTATATGTTAAAAGAATTTTATAAAAAAAAGATTCTATAAAAATGATGTGATAGTATGAAAAAACATTACGATTATAAAATTTTTTCTATTTTAAAAAATTTATTATTATTAAAAAAAAAAAAACCGGAAGGGGAACCGTAAACCGAACCGGAACCGACCGGTTCTTTTCCGGTTCGGTTTACGGTTCCGGTTCCACTTAAGTGTGGAACCGGAACCGAACCGGAATTAACCGGTTCGGTTCCGGTTCCACACTTGGGGAACCGGGAACCGGCCGGTTCGGTTCGGTTCCGAACCGGAACCGAACCGGCGGCCAGGTCTACCAGGATGTGTAGCTAATATTATATCACTTTTTGTATTGAATACAGAAGGCTTTTGTATTAATATTAAGAACAGTTCTTTATATTTATATGATAGAAATAATATTCCCACTGCAACTGCATATGCGGCATGGTCATTATACATTGCAAACTTCAAAAGATATTTTAAATATTGGAGTTAATAAACTTAGTTTACCTGTAATTAATGATACTGAAATTTGGCATATGCGGCTTGGTCACATTGGCGTTAAACGCCTTACCCAATTGGTTAGGAATGGTTTGATACCAGATCTTACCATTGAATCCTATCCAACTTGTGAATCATGTATTCAGGGTAAGATGAACAAAGCCCCATTTTCTGGTGTTGGACACTGCGCCACTAACTTACTGGAACTCGTACGTTCTGATGTATGTGGTCCACTAAGTCAGACTGCTCACAGTGGTTATTCGTACTTCGTTACCTTTACCGATGATCTGTCACGGTACGGTTATGTCTATTTGTGTAACATCCCGGGTTATTATAGCAAGTTGCGTGAATTTTATTTTTCGCGCGTAAGGCGGCGACCGAACGCGAGGTCAATTTTATTAAGTAATGGGAACTTTTCACAAATTAATTGTAAGTTTATATTAAAATAACTTGAGGGGTTAAATTGAAATTTAATTAATTAGTATTTAAATACATGTATATATATATATATATATATATATGCATATGCATCTAGATTTCTCTACACATATCTAATTAAAATACATACACCACACAAATCAAACACACTCACACGTGTATTACATATACACCACACACACACACGTTCACAAATACACACACGCACAGAATATGCACACGGAGAGAGACAGAAAGAGCGGGAGGAATCGAGAAGAAGGAAGCAGATCGAGAAAGAAACTAGAAGAGGAAGAGAAGACCGAAAACATGAAGAAGAAGGAGAAAGATCCAGCAAGAAAGGGGAAGACCGAAAGGGATGAAAAGCTGAGAGAGAGAGAGAGAGCAGGGGAAACAGAAAGAGGAGAGACGAGAAAAATTGAGAAAGGCCGAGGGAAGTAGAAGCCGTGAATAGCAGAAGCAGTAGAAGGAGAAAGAGGGGCTGACCGAGAGAGAGTGAGAAACAACTTGTAAGTATACTGTATCCATAAATTCCTTGGGTTAAGATTGATTGAGTTCCAATTATTTATCTTCCACTTTGAGCAAATTAATAATTAGATTAGAATATAAATTTTAGTATGAAATTGGAACCAATTATTAAGAGAAATAGTTAAAAGGATCGGCCAAAGTAAATGAGAATTAGGTTAACTCTCTGGTGTGATGGCAGCGGCAATTTTGGCAGTAAGAGTATGAGTAAAGAAATAGAATGGGAAGATTGGGATAATTGAGATGATAAGAAACATTTCTAAGTATTTAACGTTGATTATTAATTATGAAATTTAGGAACTGTTTGGAATTTCTTGAAGGGTGTTAAATATTATGAGTGGATTTGATGTGCTAGTGAGGGCTAGAGAAGCATGAGTCAGAATATTAGGATAAATAAATAAATTGGGGAGACTGGGTTAAGTTAGATGGTTAAAGTATATTAAAATCCTCGAATTTGGTTTTTAATTATGAAACTAAAAATGCTCGTTGGTCGACTTCTTGATGTGGTAAAATGGAGATTTATTTATTTTGATTAGGTTTATTTAGGTGTGTATTATGTTTCCAATGGATCTATGATGATAGACATATTTAAATTATTTTAAAAGCTCAAGGATTGGAAAAGTAAGACTATGGTCAAATTAGTAACTTAATAATTTTAATGGGTGATATATTCGAACATGTTGATGTCGATTCTTGGTAAGGAGAATTGAGTGATGCATAAATGATCTAATTATGCAGGATGGATAATTAAATTCATAGCTAATTGTGAATACATCTTAAATATGTGTTATGAAAATAAGTTTATGGTTTAAGTTAAAATTTTAAAATTGAGCTTTATACCTTGGCAATGACTATGTTTTAAGAATACTTAACATGTTTATGTTCTATATATATATATATATATATATATATATATATATATATATATATATATAAGTATGTGATTCAGGTTTAAATTTTACATGTGTTTTATGACTTCGAAAATTCAGGAATGTTTCATGCTTACGATTTGCATATATGCTCTGTTTATAATTTGAGTACACATATATAATTATGAGTTAAGTTATAAATCTTACATTGATAGCTTAAGTTGTGCGCATATTGATTGAATTTGCATATGACAATAAATTATGTGCTAAAGTGGATTAATATAATTTTAGTATCATGTATGTATTGAGTTGAGCATGATAAATAAGTATGTAGAATATAAAACACTTATAGAATGAAAGCATGAAAAGATGTAAAATTCAGATGTCATTAATTTAAAGATATGCATGGACATCTGCATGTGCATATATGATAATATAAAAATAAGCATATAAGGAAACATGGCTAGGGTAAGAGAAAACATAAGAAATACATATGCATTTGTGTGTTATTACATTCAGAAATTAAGAAGAAATTAAAAATGATATGTTTTTGAGATTTAAAGTGCTTTGAAGAAAAGTTTCAAATTCTTTTGAAAGTATCGTGTTTTAGAAAATGTTTTAAAGTTTTGAGTTACAGACTATGGTTTTATGGTTTTCGGGGCATGAGGTAAAAACTAACTCCAGTATGTAACTTGAGATACAGTTCGGAATTGACGGATAATTTGGAATTGACGGATATAGACGCATGTGCACATGTGGAGGACTGAGGGGACGCTCTCAGATCCTCGAGCATGACTAGGGGCTACAGGGCCCCGAAATCCTGATTTCAGAGCTGGGTGGCTACACTGCAGTTGAGTTATGGTCCTGGGTGTAGAGCTCTACGTTGCAGTTGAGTATTGGTCCTGGACGTAGGGCACCACCAGCCTCAGAGATGTCGCAGTTGAGTTATGGTCCTGGGCATCGAGTACACCCAGTTGAGTTATGGTCCTGGGTGCAGAGAGACGTCCAGTTGAGTTATGGTCCTGGACGTAGACCAGTTTTCAGTTTTCAGATTTTCAGTACACAGTTTTCAAAACATCAGTATATAGCTTTCAAAAGTCAGAATTTAGAAAACGGTTTTCGGAGATACAAAATTCAGAGAAAGTTTTCAGTTTTCAAAGATACAGATTTCAGACAGAAATATCATTTTCAAAGTACAGTTTTCAAAGAGATTTTCTGAAAAGAAAAGGTAAAATGGAGTTTCAATAAAAAGCTTTCAGAAAGAGTTTTTATAAACAAGATTTCAGAAAAATGTATTTCAGGAAAATGTCTTCATGCATAATAGGAGCATAGTATGGGTAAATAAGATTAGTTTATAAAGGTAGAACATATATCTTAGATATTACTGGAGTTACATATAGTTTATGTCAATACATGATAGTACTTTTTTACATCCATATGCATGTGTGATTGTATTGGTTTATGATTGATATTGATTTGAATTGTATGCTCTCATATGAGAAACTCCTGTGAATGGTAATGTACAATAATATGATTATATATATAAATATATATATACTGTTGATGATTGTTTAAGGAAAAAGAATAAATTTATAGATCCGATTTGATGATATTTCAATGTGATAAAGGAAAGATAACTATAGTAAAAGTCCGAATTAAAACTAGTGGAAGAGTAAGTAGGAAAGTAATAAGATATCAGAGTAGCGCGGCGAAAGCAAGTGTTTTGAGTTTTTGCAGGTTGATGGCCTGATCGGTCGACTACAAATACCAGAGCTTGAGAAGCCGGATAGCAGCATTGCAGTCAGCCTGTCACCAGGTCTTGGGAAGTTTCAGAAGTCAAGTTGTTATTTGTATTTGTACAAATTTAAGTTTGTATAAGAGTGATCGTAAAAGTTTATATATATATATATATATACACGTATTTTCGGGCACAGAGCCCAGTTGGATTTGTCTTGAGTTGTTTATTTTAGCAATATTTTGTGTCTGGGCCCTATAGGTTGTATTGTGGTGCTGGACCTTGATCCAGGTTGCATGACTTTTAGCAAAGATTATGCCGAATTTTCGACAAAGTCAGAGGCTTATGGAGACAGGATTAGCCTGTCTCCTGCCGGTAGCATCCTGGCTTAGGCGGGATGTTACAATTTGATGCGACATAAATCGGAAACATTTGAAAAGTTCAAAGAGTTCCGAAATGAAGTAGAAAAACAAACTGGTCAATATATTAAATGCCTTCGATCTGATCGAGGCGGTGAATATATGAGTGGTGAGTTCACGGATTATATGAAGGAGAATGGGATTCTCGCTCAATATACTCATCCAGGTACCTTACAGCACAATGGAGTATCTGAGAGGAGAAATTGGACTTTATTGGATATGATCCGATCAATGTTGAGTTTCACATATTTGCCCTATTATCTATGGGGCTACTCTCTTTTAACAGCTGCACATCTTTTGAACAAGATTCCTTCAAAAGCTGTTCCTACGACTCCGTATCAGATATGGTTCGGTAGGAGACCAAATCTTAATTACATTAAGGTTTGGGGTTGTCCTGCCTATGTCAGGGTGACTCAGCAAGATAAGCTTTCGCCTCGAGGGCTAAAGTTTAGGTTTGTCGGATATCCTTCGAATACGAGGGGATATTTGTTCTATGATACCGAGCATCGAAATGTGTTCGTAGCTCGCTTCGTAAAATTTCTAGAAGTAGAATTTTTGTCAGAAGGTGGTAATCATAAACAGGTTGAGCTTGATGAAGTCCAACCTGAAAACAACGAACCAACGGAGGAACCCGAAGTTCAAGTAGATGATGGACCTTCAACACACACACTCCGTAGGTCGGAAAGGGTATCTAGACCTCCTGAACTCTTGTATTTGATACAAGAAAAGAGTCTGGATGTTCTCTTAGTTGAAGAGACAGATTCTTTCACCTATAGAGAATCGATGTTGGACATCGACTCCGTGAAATGGCAAAGTGCCATGAAATCCGAGAAAGACTCCATGCATGAGAATCAAGTTTGGGACTTGGTTCCGCTTCCCGAAGGAATTGTTCCTATCGGTTGTAAATGGGTTTACAAAAAGAAGCGTGGGCCTGACGGTAAGGTTGAAACTTACAAGGCCCGACTGGTAGCAAAAGGTTACACGCAGCGACCTGGCGTCGACTACGATGAAACTTTTTCGCCAATAGCAATGCTTAAGTCTATTCGAATTTTGCTTTCTATAGCTGCGTATCATGACTACGAGATTTGGCAAATGGATGTCAAAACGGCTTTTCTAAATGGATTTCTTGATGAAGAAATCTATATGGAACAGCCGGAAGGTTTTGCGTCCAGCGAAAACTCGGGCATGGTATGTAAGCTTAAGAAGTCCATTTATAGACTTAAACAAGCTTCACGAAGTTGGAATCTTCGATTCGTCGAGATTATTAGATCGTTTGGTTTTCTCAAGAATTCGGAAGAATCCTATGTGTATCAGAAGGCCAGTAGGAGCATGGTCGCATTTTTAGTCCTATATGTTGATGACATCCTAATCATTGGGAATGATTTAGGTATGTTACAAAGCGTCAAAACGTAAATCTGTAAGAATTTCTCCATGAAGGACCTGGGAGAAGCTTCCTATGTTTTAGGGATAAAACTCTATAGAGATAGACAAAGGAGGCTGATTGGGTTATCCCAATCAACGTACATAGATAAGATCTTGGAACGGTATAGTTTTGGTAACTGTAAGACAGTAAACATACCGTTCAGACATGAGATTCATCTTTCCAAGAAGATGTGTCCACAAACAGAAGATGAGAATGTTAGAGTGTCTAACCAACCTTATGTTTCGTGTTTGGGTAGCATAATGTATGCCATGTTATGTACGAGGCCTGATATCAGTTTCGCTGTTAGCCTAACTAGTCGGTATCAGTCCAATCCAGGTAATGACCATTGGATGGCCATTAAACATATCCTCAAGTATCTTAAAGGTACTAAGGATAAGTTAATAATTTATGGAGGAAACGAACTGCAAGTTAACGGGTATACGGATTCTGATGTCCAATCGGATCTCGATGATAGAAAGTCTACATCTGGATTCGTATTTACCCTTAACAGAGGTGCAGTTTGTTGGAAGAGTTCCAAACATGGATCGACAGCAGATTCCACCACTGAGGCGGAATATATTGCAGCTTCTGAAGCTGCAAAAGAGGCTGTGTGGATAAAGAACTTTATCACAGAATTGGGAGTTGTCCCAAGTATCGAGAATGCGATTCCATTATACTGTGATAATACTGGAGCCATTGCGCAAGCAAAGGAACCGAGGGCGCATCAGAAGTCGAAGCATGTGGAACGCAAGAACCACATCATTCGAGAGATTGTGTCGCGATGGGATATTGTCGTCTGCAAGGTACCGAGTGAAGATAATGTAGCAGACCCGCTGACGAAGGCCATACCTCCGAAGCTGTTTGATAAACACGTGGAGTCGATGGGTATTAGATACAATCGATATTGGCACTAGAGTAAGTGAGAGATTTTGTTTGGGTTGGTGCTCAGAGCGCCAATTCCCGATTGTATTTCTTTTAAATACTTCTGTAAAACATTATTATTATGAATAATATATGCAGTTTCTATAATATAATGTATCTTTTTATATGGTAAAGACGTAATGACCTTAGAATGATTAGTCATGGTACTGTTGCAAAAGCGTCGCAACTGACATTGAGTAGTATCATAACGTTGTCATTCTCAGACAGTTCTTGGTCAAGGTTTACACTACTTGGTCAGTATAGTAAACCCGTTGAGACCAGTACATGTCGTATACTTGAATATATGATTCCAATGGTTTCTCAATGAACCATAAGTCTTGGAGACTAGTATAGACGTGTGGGTGTTTATAGCGGATAAACACTGAACGACTCACCGAAGATTCTTAATGAATGGTACACCAACGTCAATAAGAATCTTCTCGGGTTGAGTAGCACTTGTGATTCTTAGACTTGAGATGCCATTGTGGGCACATGAGACATCTTCTACACTTAGATGGCAGTTACGTCACCGATCTATTTAGATCAGACCTCCGCCTGTTCGTTGGGTGTAGATAGATCCTCAGGGTGTCCTATGTGTATCAAGATACGATCCGTCAGTTCTGTGTACCAGAGCATAGGTAGTCCATATGATTAGCAATCAGATAAAACCATGGGCCCGTGGTAAAGTTTAAAAGCTAGTTCTAAACATTCTTTTAGAGATTGCTAATAGAATAGTCGACTGGATAATCCCCGTAGAGATTTGACGTTTACATCTATATCTCTGGGATTTATCCGGATACATGTGACGGAGGAATTATACATTTGTCATAACCTCGACCTGTATGATTCAGCGAGATTATCCGTGATCGTCATAATTTACGGGTGGATAAATTATGGACACGAAATTGGATTTCGTGACGGATATACCTGAATCTAGAGAGTCTCGATAATGAAACATACTCGTAGAGCACTAGAGCAACATTTATAAATAATATTGATTATTTTAAAGTTGTTTAAAGGTTAAACGCAAGATACATGCTAAGGGACCCGATAGTCATTTACTTAATTATTGTGTATTTACATTTAACAATTGATTAATTTAAGTACACATTAATTAATAGTCAAATTGAGATATTTGACTAATATCCTAAATGAATATATGTATTTGATATTTAATGTAAATATAATACATATATTTAATATATTTGTAATTAATTAATTAATTAATTGTTAAATGATTAAATTAATTAAAATATAAATATCTTAACTTTGTATATTTGATTTAAAATGATTAAGTTGCCTTTGTTGACTTAATATAATATCAATAAAGTGTTTTAGATATTTATGTCAAGTTGATTAAATGAAATTGCAAATGAAATTGAAATTAATATTTTTTGTATTAGCCTTTACCATTTTCGGCCAAGGGCTTTTCCAAACAAGTATATATTGTTTTTCTTTTCATTTCATTTCTAACCTAATACACTTTTCACACACAAAACTCCATTAAAGAAAGCAAAAGAAGCTAGAGTGAAAGAAAGAAAAACAAAGGAAAAAGCTTGGTTTTAGTAAGTATTCTCAACTTACTATTAGAAAGGAAATTGTTCCTAAGGAGCTAGGCTACATTTTGCGATGTTCTTATGTTATTCTTTTCTTTATTCTTTGTGTTTTTGATGATGGAAGTTTTGTTAAAAGTATTGAGCATGTATAATGATGGAAGCTTATGGCTATTGTAGTAATAAATATATTTTTATGGTTTTGGAAACCTTTATTGCTAATCTAGAGTTGTTGACCCACTCTTAGATGACCTAGATTTGATCTTGAGTTGTTTCATTGTGTTGAGACTTTGGTTGGATGGAAGAATGATGATTGAAGTGATTGATTTAACCAATTTGGTCTAATTTGTCCAATTTGAAGAAATTGAAAAATTAGGGTTTAAGACCTTGTCCAAATTTGGGGCTTTTCATTTATGTTGTGTATAAGATGTGTATATGATGCATATAAAGTTTCATGTTGATTGGATTACATAATGATGTGTTTTGAATCATGAAATCACAAAATGCACATACCCCCTCTTTTGGAGCTCTCGGCCAAATGGCCAATTTTGGGTTCTTTGTGTTGCCTTGGTGTTTTGATGTTTTGAACATGCTAAGTTCATCTTAGAAATGATTTAGAATCATTCAAAATTGATTTGATCAATTTCGTATTAAAATGAACAAAATACCAAGTGTAAGGCCAATTCGGTAAATTCACTTAAATATGATTTATTGAATTTTATTTTCATAATTTGATTATTGGAATATTAAATAAATATGTTTATTTAATTAATCCGAGAAAATGTTTTGAAATCGGAAAATTTGATTTTCCTCCGCTTCCGCTGCGTTACCGGATTTAGCCCCAAAACCCCTACAAATTAATCCTAGAAAAATTTTGAATCGGAAAATTTGATTTTCCGTGATTCCGCTGCGTTACCGGATTTTCGCCATAAAACCCCTATAAAATAATATCAGAGCGAGTCTGATTTTGGACACTTGATATGATTATGTCTTTTAAATTCAATGTTTAATTTAATCTTTACTATATATGTGCATGCGTTTATTTAATTTGATTGAATAAAGTAAAAAGCATCTTTTGCAGAAAATCTCTAATTAATAAGGTTTATGTTAATTATGTATTTGATGCATATTACATGGTCCGTCTTGTCAATTTGGTTTATGGATACTTTTCTGTGACTACATCTGAGACCGTGACAATGCTTTGAGGGTGTAGCCGAAAAAAATTTATTTATGCCGGATGTATATAAGATATTAGATAAATTCAAGCGAAAGCGAAATCCTGAACGTGCCAAAGCTATCAAGGTTACGCAAGTAGCTTGAGTTTATCATTGATGAGTTTAACCTTGGTATGCCTCCTTGTGAACGTGTCAAAGCTGTCACAACAAGAAACGACCAGGACCGGAAACTCAGGAGTCACAAAGAGTGTGATTGACAATGAGTTGTCTACCTGTGAATATAAGTAGGCGAGATCGTGCCAAAGCTGTGAGTCGAAATATATTCATGTGGTCCACTTCCCATTATAGAATTCGATTTAATTATTGAATTCTCGTTTTTCGTTGGGGATTACGATATTACGTAAAATAATGGGAGGCACTGCTAAGTTTAAAATATTCCATAACTTGAGCAGTGTATAATATTATGAAAAATTATCGCTTGTTTATTTTTCTTATTCTATAGTAGATATAATTAATCTTTTAATACACTACTTACATATTTTAATATGTTGTTTCTGACTTGACTTATGGTTGCCTTTTCTAGAATAAGTTCTAGATACTATTAAATTAGGATATTGTTAGATTAGTCTAAACCATTGGGAACTGTTGTTCAGTTTTTCTTGAAAAATCAAGATGGTTAGTGACTTAGTTACTAAGTCATGATAGATAATCTAGATAGATATCCGTTTTAGGATATTATTCCGTAGAGAGAATACTTTCTTGTGCAGTAAGAATTGACACGAATCAGTTCATGCCTCGAGATTATTGACTGACATTAAGAAAACCTCATTAGGTATTTGTTTATCTGATAATGACATTTCTTAGCTTTAGTTACCTTTTGAGGTAATGTGTATGACATAGTTTGCTAATCAATTATCAGTAAAGTAAACCCGTTGAGACCAGTACATGTCGTATACTGGAATATATGATTCCAATGGTTTCTCAATGAACCATAAGTCTTGGAGACTAGTATAGACGTGTAGGTGTTTATAGCGGATAAACACTGAACGACTCACCGAAGATTCTTAATGGATGGTACACCAAAGTCAATAAGAATCTTCTCGGGTTGAGTAGCATTTGTGATTCTTAGACTTGAGATGCCATTGTGGGCACATGAGACATCTTCTACACTTAGATGGCAGTCACGTCGCCGATCTATTTAGATCAGACCTCCGCCTGTTCGTTGGGTGTAGATAGATCCTCAGGGTGTCCTATGTGTATCAAGATAGGATCTGTCGGTTCTGTGTATCAGAGCATAGGTAGTCCATATGATTAGCAATCAGATAAAATCCATGGGCCCGTGGTACAATTTAGAAGTTAGTTCTAAATGTTCTTTTTGAGATTGCTAATAGAATAGTCGACTGGATAATCCCTATAGAGATTTGACGTTTACATCTATATCTCTGGGATTTATCCGGATACTTGTGACAGAGGAATTATACATTTGTCATGACCTCGACCTGTATGATTCAGCGAGTTTATCCGTGATCGTCATAATTTACGGGTGGATAAATTATGGACACGAAATTGGATTTCGTGACAGATATGTCTGAATCTATAGAGTCTCAATAATGAAATATACTCGTAGAGCACTAGAGCAATATTTATAAATAATATTGATTATTTATAAAGTCGTTTAAAGGTTAAACGCAAAATACATGTGTAGGGACCCGATAGTCATTTCCTTAATTTTTGTGTATTTACAATTAATACTTGATTAATTCAAATACACATTAAAATACACATTAATTAATTGTCAAATTGAGATATTTGACTAATATCATAAATGAATATATGTATTTGATATTTAACTTAATATTATACATATTTTAATATATTTGTATTTAATTAATTAATTAATTATTTAATTGTTAAATGATTAAATTAATTAAAATATAAATATCTTAAGATTTAGATATTTGATTAAATGGCTAAGTTGCCTTTGTTGACTTAATTAAAATATATATAAAGCGTTTTAGATATTTTGACAAGTTGATCTAATTAAAACTAAATGAAATTGAAATTAAAACTTTTGTATTTGCTTGTGGCCATTTTCGGCCAAGGCCTTTTTTTAGGCAAGTATATATTGTTTTCATTTCATTTTGGTAAATTAACCTAATACACTTTATCACAAACTCCATTAAAAGAAATAAAGGAAGCTTGAGAGGAAGAAAGGCAAAAACAAAGAAAAGCTTGGATTTTAGTGAGTTTTTTTAACTTGTTATTAGAAAGGAAAATGTTCCTTATGTTCTAGGCTACATCTTGTGATGTTCTTATGTTATTCTTTTCTTTATTCTTTGTGTTTTTGATGATTGAAGTTTTGATGAAAGTGTTGAGCATGTATGATGAATGAAGTTTGTAACTAATGTAGTTATAAGTGTTCTTTTTATATTTTTGAAACTTTGTTGCTAATCTAGAGTTGTTGACCCACTCTTAAATGACCTAGATTTGATCTATAGTTATTTCATTGTGTTGAGACTTTAATTGGATGGAAGAAACATGATTAAAGTAATTGATTTAACCAATTTGGTCTAATTTGTCCAAGTTAAAGAAATTAAAAAATTAGGGTTTGAGACCTCATCCAAATTTGGGGCTTTTCATTTATGTTGTGTATTTGGATGTGTATATGATACATATGAAATCTTATGTTGATTGGATTTCATCTTGATGTGTTTTGAACATGGAAATTGAAAAATGCACAAACCCCCCTTGGTGCTCTCGGCCAAATGGCTAATTTTTGGGTTCTTTGTTGCTTTTGGTGTTTTGACATTTAGGACATGTTAAGTTCATCCTAGAAATGATTTAGAATCATCCAAAATTGATTTGAACAATTTCGGACTAAAATGAACAAAATGCCAAGTGTAAGGGCAATTCGGTAAATTCACATAAATTTGATTTATTGAATTTTATTTCATAATTTGATTATTGGGTAATTAAATAAATATGTTTCTTTAATGAATCCGAGAAAAAATTTTGAAATCGGAAAATTTGATTTTCCACCGTTTCCGCTGCGTTACCGGATTTAGCCCATAAAACCCCTACAGTTAAGCCACTCATTGATGACCTAGAATTGTTCTTGAGTTTTTTCATGATGGTTAGACTTGTTTGATGTGGTAAAGAATGAATTAAAGTGATGGATTTAAAAGATTTGGTAAGATTTGTCAATTTGAAGAAATTATAAAAATAGGGTTCTTAACCCATTCCAAATTTGGGGCTTTTCATATATGTGATGTATTATGGTGTGTATATGATGGATATTAATTTTTGGGTTGATTGGATTTGATCTTGGCATGTTTTGAACATAAAAGGACCAAAATGCAAATAACCGAAAATTTGGGGTGTGTTCGGCAATTAGAAAAAAATTGTGGATTTTGTTGCAATCTGATTTTGATGTGTTGGACATGTTGGAAATCATTTTAGAAATGATTTAGAATCATCCAAAATTGTATTTGACAATTTTAGGACTAAAATGATCAATTTGCAAAGTTGTGGGCCAATTCGGTAATTACCAAGAAATTTGATTTCTTGTGTAATTTTTCAGAATTTAATAATTGGGTAATTAAATAAATAAGTTTATTTAATTGATCCAAGAAAATTTTGAAATCGGAAAATTTTGATTTTCCGCGATTCCGCTGCGTTACCGGATTTTCGCCATAAAACCCCTACAGTTAAGCCACTCATTGATGACCTAGAATTGTTCTTGAGTTTTTTCATGATGGTTAGACTTGTTTGATGTGGTAAAGAATGAATTAAAGTGATGGATTTAAAAGATTTGGTAAGATTTGTCAATTTGAAGAAATTATAAAAATAGGGTTCTTAACCCATTCCAAATTTGGGGCTTTTCATATATGTGATGTATTATGGTGTGTATATGATGGATATTAATTTTTGGGTTGATTGGATTTGATCTTGGCATGTTTTGAACATAAAAGGACCAAAATGCAAATAACCGAAAATTTGGGGTGTGTTCGGCAATTAGAAAAAATTGTGGATTTTGTTGCAATCTGATTTTGATGTGTTGGACATGTTGGAAATCATTTTAGAAATGATTTAGAATCATCCAAAATTGTATTTGACAATTTTAGGACTAAAATGATCAATTTGCAAAGTTGTGGGCCAATTCGGTAATTACCAAGAAATTTGATTTCTTGTGTAATTTTTCAGAATTTAATAATTGGGTAATTAAATAAATAAGTTTATTTAATTGATCCAAGAAAATTTTGAAATCGGAAAATTTTGATTTTCCGCGATTCCGCTGCGTTACCGGATTTTCGCCATAAAACCCCTACAGTTTATGTATGTTTACTTATTTTATTTTCGTGCTTTAGTTGATAATGCACATATGTCTATTTTACTGTCTAAGATAACATGCATGTAATCCTTACTGTGTGATCTGCGAATGAAGTCTGGCTAGACATGCTCTATGTCTGGTCGGACATGTTTAATATTCAGCTGTATAATCCCTGTGGTATACAGGATGGAAACCTGGATGTAAGTTTCATAGCAGATTATGAATCGACGGTAATATGGTTCGCATTGGGGATAGAACTCCACGTACCACTGAGAGATGGCCATTTTATCATTGTGATATCCATAATGCATGTTTACTGTATCTGTAATCATTGGCCTATGTTTTTGCGTTTCTGGTTTACACAATATATCTAGCTAGACTTCTAGTAAGTCTGGCCAGACATGAAAACTAAACACTATATCCGGTCAACTTTAGACCATGTCCGCCCTGGCCTCTCCGAGGCCCAACCCGCCTAGTGCATGCTTTAGCCTATTTAATCGTTGTTGTAATAGTTTATTCTTGCATTTAAACTTCATTTGTTTACCAAATTTTATTATATGTTTGCACCATGTATGTTATTTAAATTATTCTTGTATGATCTTGCATTATAAGACATATAGATACCTTTTTTAAGCGTAAATATTATACTGGCATCAGTAAATGACCATTCTGAACCCAATGTGATTTAAGGTTGGACCTTGCGATGGGTGAAGTACGGCCTTAAATCATTCCCGGTGTCTCATACCAAGTGGCGACTCCATTATTCTCCGATTAGTCCCCCGCGGGACTATCTGCACTCTTTACGGGCTACAAACTCAACAATACAGTGGTCGCTAATATCATAGGCATAACGGTAAATCCTGTTTCTCTCCTGCACCTATTTAAATATAAATAGGTTGGCTAAACTATAATATGTGTTGATTGATCAAACTTCAATGTTGAGTCTCCAATTAGAGTAATGTAGCGGCCATTAAGAAGAGTTTGAAAGAAACATAATCAAAATGGTTTAGGCTAGTTTAGACCTCTAAATGTTTCAATCAGAAAACGCAAGCAAATGATATTGGCGTGTGTCAAGTGGAATCATAATTTTAAAAAACCTATGAAGGATGTCTGTTTAGGGGTAGTCATAGGCATGCACACAGTTACGATTTGAAACTGTAACTGAATCGTTGACCAATCGTAATCAAACCATTGATCAAAAATCATAACCATAAACCGTAACCGAAATCGGACTCGTCCAGTTTGGTTAAGGTTGGCTTAAAAACCAACCGTCGGTTTAGGCAGTCGGTACGGTTGAATACGTAACCATAACGATTATGATTTCAACTGTTAGCAAAGCATACAGTTGACTAGATAGCCGTTACAGTTGAACGGTAGAACCAGTAGGCTCAAATCATTTGAGCCTGATGACTCTAATTTTTTAGCCTAAAGTGCTTTTGTAAGTGTGCATTTTTGTATCCTTGATTGGTGGCAAAGACATTCAGAATTGTTTCCAATCATGTCTGTGATTGCAATGGAGGTATTAGTGGCACCAGTCTCAACTGTATCTATTGAGCAGACGTTTAGTACGGGCGGTAATATTCTTGAAGATAAAATATTAAGGTTGAAACCGGAGACGTTAGAAGCTCAAACGTGTCTTTACATTTGGTATAGGGTGGATTGTCGTCAACAAGAAAATGAGCATAAAACTTTTGAAGATTTGTATGATAATACAGACACAACTAATACCAAAAGCTCAAGGACGAGGCCGCCTTCCTCAGGTCAAGATGAATAATAAAAATTGGACAAATTATTAAAAATAAAATGTAACAGAACTACGTGGGCTTTGATTCCTCTACATACCAAGAGAATACGTAAGCAACTTAATTAAGTACAAGTTTTTTTTTTCCAAAACAATAAATAAATGAATTTTACATTTTCTATTTTCCCATCAATCATTAATGTATGATTTAGTAAATCTTTAATTTTTTTTATTATTTTATAACACTTTAAATTATTTTATTTTATAAAAAAATTACGGTTCAACCTTTAACGGTTTGGTATAAAGGCTGAACCGTAAACCATATGGTTCGATTACGGTGTCTAATCGTATATCTACGGTTCGGTTGTGGTTCAGTCCCGTAAGGTTTGGTTACGATTTTCAACTGTAACCGAACGTTGTTCATGTCTAGGTAGTCCTGATGACAGCCGACACAGATGGCCGACTATGGCCCCTAAATTTAGCCCAAAATTAGGGTCCCTAAATTTAAGAAAAATAATACTCTTTAAAAAATTTTAAAAAAAAAATCTCATTTTTATTGATAAAGAATTACTTAAGTTATAAATTCGTTTAGGGTTACCAAAATCTAAGGGATGCCCCACCAATAATCAATTTGACAAAACCTACCATTCTATTTCCTGGTTGGCCATTCCTATATATATAGGAGTACTACAGTTTCAAGTTAACAAAGTGCCTCATTCTTGACTAAGATCTTTCTTCTTACCTTTTCTCTGACAAAAAAAAAAAAAACACAAAAAACCTGAAGAAAAGGACTCTGAAACTAGAAATGATTAGGAATATGAACAGGGAACTCTTCCAAGGCATCAGGGACCAATCTAATCAACTCTTCCAATGATCTTGATGAATGTAAACAGAACAAGTTAAGTACTTTTGTGCAAGTCCTTCCAGCAAAACATATAGTCTTGGTTAAAATTACCAAAGATTTCATCACTTGGAATGTGTTCTGTTTAAGGCCAATAAGAAGTTTTCTTTTGCCTGGAAATTTTGTTAACCCACAATCATGAATCATGGGGAATAGATCCGGCTACGGTTCTAGTTCAGAATCAAAATCGATAACCAGTTTGCTTCTACAATCAGAACCGAACTAAATTCTATTTCGGTTCGGTTATGGTTCCAAATATTTTGGAACCTTAAGGTTTGGTCAAGTTCCGATTCGGTTCGAAACCGGAACCAAATCACATTTTTCCCCCAAAAAAAAATAAAGAACCGTTCCGGTTCGGTTACGGTTCGGTCAAGTTCCGACCCGGCCCGACAGACGCTTCTAACAATGAGTCTTGGAACCAAGCTCAAAGAGCTTGAAACTCTTGTGTCCAAGCTGTGGATAACTAAATTATTCACCAACGGCATAAGTCTATTATCTCGAGGTCCGCCTCTGCAGAGAGTATAATCCATTAAAATTCAAAACAAGCATTGACAAGCAAGAAAAATGCTCAGTATTGTGTATGTTCCCTTGTACGTCTCCATGTATTTATAAATTATCAAATACTTAAATTATAGGATGAAGCGATCCACCTATTGGTAAAGATAATATGCAAACTAACATTCTAATTTTGAAGCAACATAATGCGGGGCGGGGTGGGTCCAAAAATGATTTGACTTGAGTCAAAAGATATAAATGGGAAATGAGAAAGTTACTTTAAGTGAAGGCTGTTGGATTATACACTACCAATTTACTTTTTTATTAATTTATTGTGTGTTGATTGAAAAATATGAGATGCTTTATATATAGCAAGAGAATTAGTGGCCATTCTTCTATTCCCTTCACCTTGTTTTGTTATTTTAATGTCACCCATTTTTTACTCTTTTTTTAGTTCTAATTTGTCCATTTTTAAACTTTTTTTTTTATTTATTTATTGTTTTTTATTATGTAACAAGGATTTTCATATATATATCTGGAAAACTACAAGCTTTGACTCGATAATTTCCATTGTATTAGTTGATGAAACACTTTATTCTTGTCCCCTTATAAAACGACACTATTATCCTCTCTTTTTAAAATAAATTATTTTTTTATTTAATTATTTTATTTTATAATTTAATTATTTTATTTGACTTTTCTATTTAATTTTTTAATATTTTTATCCCATTTATTTTTTTCTTTATATTTATATTCTTTTCTCTTTTATTTATTTAATAAATCTTATATATATATATATTATTTATTATTTATTTCTTTATTTATTTAATTTTTTTTATTCTTTATTAATTTATTTAACATTACTTATGTACAATAGAGAATGTTCTCTTTTATATTAGTAATAATTTTTCATTTGTGACTAAAATGATTATATGTATAACTTGCGAATAAATATTTTTCCAAATATTGTGTTTCAGGTTGTCCAATTTTAGGGTGCGTCATGTCCGTTTTTCGTTATTGAAGCATAGGGAGATGAGTTATTCATGTCTCCTGCCGATAGCATCCTGCCTCTGGCGGGATGTTACAATTAATGGACTTGATATTATAAATGTTTCTCTTTCATGTAATGAAATTTATGTTTTAAAAAAAAAAAAAAGCGGTTGTCGGTTCAGGACTCATTTGATACAAATAAACAAACTGTATTCTTATTTATAAAACATTAGAGAGTCAAAGGACCCTCAAGTGATTTATCCCAAAAAAAAAAAAAAAAACTATTTATAACGGCCCCAACCTTATAGTAAAAACCAGTTGTCCCTTTAATTAATAAAATAACTTCCTTGTACTTGGAAAACATTACTGAAATTATTAAACTAAAAAGCATGAAAAATATGTATTGAAAACTTAACGTACATAAAAACATATAAGTGGAATGAAACATGCAAGCATTCTACTTGAACTATAAATTTAAAAAATGAAAATTTACGCTGTTGAAGTAAACATGAAAACATATTTATGAAAATAATGTCTTAGAGTCTAACAACATAACATGAATTGAAAACTATGTACATGTCTTAAAACCTAAAAATACATCGTAGGAACTAAAAAACATATGCAAACCTAAACAGGATTCTATCCGTAAATCTGATATCATGACTTAATTGTTCTACATGAACTATAAGCGGAAGAACATGACATTACATGAACATGAATTATGACCTAAGACTGTAACATGGCTTACAAGCATGAAATGTGACATGAAAATGTGGCATGAAATGTAAAATGAAGGCATGATGCAAGATCTTAATAGTAAAGTATTAATAAAATATAAATATTAAATATTAAATATAAATAATAAAATATTAAATTACAGGTCTAATGGTAAAAGTTGTATATTAATGGTTGAAAATTTCATGTCAGCAAAAATTTCATATTTATTAGTATCAGTTATATGTTTAATAGTTAAAGTGCATATTCAATGATTTTAGTTGCATGTTGATTTACAAAGATTTAAAAAGTTGTATGTTAATGCTCAATAATTGCAGGTCAATGATCCAAATATCATGTTAATGGTTGAAAATTTCATATTAGCAACGGTTTCATATTTATTAATATTGGTTGCATGTTCAATAGTTAGAAGTTTCATGTTCTATAAAGTTTCATATTTTTTTATTGTGATAATTACATGTTAATTGTTGAAAGGTTAAAAGTTTCATATTTTAGAAGGTTTCATATTTATTAGTATTGATTATGTTTTTAATGGTTGAAGTTGTATGTTCAATGGTTAGGAGTCTCATATTTTAGAAAGTTTCATATTTATCGGTTTTGATAATTACATGTTAATGGTCAAAAGTTTCATGTTCTTGAAGGTTTCATACTTATAAGTATTGATTACATGTTTAATGGTTAGAAGTTCCATGTTCTAAATTGTTTTATATTTATTGGTTGTGATAATTGTATATTAATGGTTAGAATTTTCATGTTGTAGATGGTTTCATATTTATTGGTATTAGTTGAATGTTTAATGGTTAAAGTTGTATGTTCAATGATTAGAAGATTCATGTTCTAGAAGGTTTCATACTTATTGGTTGTGGTAATTGCATATTAATGGTCAATATTACATGTTAATATTAGAAGTTTAATGTTTTAGAATGTTTCATATTTATTAGTATTGATTGCATGTTTAATGATTAATGTTGCATGTTCAATGGTTAAAAGTTTCATATTCTAGAAAGTTACATATTTATCTATTGTGGACATGTGGTAATTACATTTAATGAATAAAGTTGCATGTTAATGGTTAGAAGTTTGATGTTTTAGAAGGTATCATATTTATTAGTATTGGTTGCATGTTTAATGGTTAAAGTTGTATATTCAATGGTTAGAAATTTAATGTTCTAGAAGGTTTCATACTTATTTGTTGTAATAATTGCATGTTAATGGTCAAAATTATATGTTAATGGTAAAAAACTTCATCTTCTAAACAGTTTCATATTTATTAGTATTGGTTGCATATTTAATAGTCAAAGTTACATATTTAATGATTAGAAGTTTAAGGTTTTATATTTATTGGTTGTGGTAAATGCATGTTAATGATTAAAGTTGCATGTTAATTGTTAATGTTTCATATTTATTAGTATTAGTTGTAGTTTAATGGTTAAAGTTGCATGTTTAATGGTTAGAAATTTCATGTTTTAGAAGATTTCATATTTATTGATTGTAGTAATTGTATGTTAATGGTCAAAATTACATATTAATGGTTAGAAATTTTATATTTTAGACAATTTCATATTTATTGATTTGTTTGCATGTTTAATGATCAAAATTACATATTAATCGATTATGAAAATTACAAATTTATTATTTAAAATTTATTGTTTAATTGATAATTTAAATCTGACGGTCAATTATTAGGTTACCCAAAATATATGATACTCTGGATATTATAGACACGCCCATTTATAACACGATATTGCAAACTAAGAAATTCAATTTATGTCGTCAATTTTTTATTCGGACAAAGCAAACGACAAACGACAAAGTCAATGTCAATGTCAATTTTTTTTAAAGATAAAATTCATTCATTTATAAAAATATTATAAGGAAGTAAATACATGATCATAAGAGCTCGAATACAAACTTAGAATACCATAAGATTCAAGCTAAGGTATGATGAAATCTAACAAATAAAATAATTTATGTATAATGTGATTCTCATAATCAGCGGAAGTACATATTCACACATAAAACTACTCAGATACATGAGAAATTACGGGATCAGCATGTTCTCACCTCATCTTAAACACAACGTCAATGACCATATACTCCTAACTAGAAGTGCACCAATATAATACATATATTGTATAGAAAACTTTTACAACAATATTCAATTAATTTAACACATAACAAAACAAATATATGAGATTGTACAAACGACTCGAACCATTTTTCGCTCGCATAGTCAGATCTACTCATTTTGTTTGCATCAAATCTCTTATGTGTTGAAGAAAATATTGAAAATATAAAACCAACCCATGTTTAAAATCTACCACCGAAGAGTGGATCCCCATAAGTAAATTTGGGAAATAAAACCACAAAAAATCTAAAAATAGATGAGGCCCATCTGAAAATCTACCACTGACAGCAAAAATATTTTAGGGCAGAAAAAAGTAGCTAAAGCGAAAGGGAAAGAAGTGACGGTGTCGAAATTTAACAAGAAAAAATTGCAAGTACAGAAAAGATCTCAACTGTAAAAAGCCCGGGAGTCCCATTAAAAAAAAAAAATAGAAGGCAATACTGAAAGCAAAAATGCCATCACTAACATAATACAAGTTACAACAAATTAATAAATTATAAATATAGATATAAGGATGGTCCAAAATCTTCTCATACTGCTATTTTTTTATTATTAATTATTTTTTGAAATCGTTGTAAATCTCACTGTTAAATCACTCATTTCGAGCTTAATCGAATCAGATAAAACTCCCGGTTGTTGCAGGTTTTTACAAAAAACGCACTTCTTGAATTCCAACCCAAGACCTCAAAATGAGATCATGGATCCTACATCACCAAATCACATACGGACACTTTTCATACTGTTATATATATATATATAGCTTTACCCTTATTTTTCCGTAAGAAATTGTTTTCGTTTTTTGTCCTCCAAATTAAAATATAATAACTTTACCGTTGAATAAAGTCTCACCATAGTAAATATAGACATAAAAGATAAATAAAAATGGCTGTTGATGAGCAGCAACAAAGGGCTGGAGGAAAGGTTTGGAGTCTTTGTAAAATGCCATTTTGGCAATCAAGAAACGGTTCTTTTGCTTCTTCATCGTCTTAGATGCAAAATAATAATAATAATAATAGTAATGTTTATGAGCAGAATCAGAGTAATTTACAAGTGATGGGGAGATCAAGTGTTGTATTGAATTCTTCTAACGTTTCTTCTATGGCTAAGTCTTTGCTTCCTACTAGAAGGAGACTTAGGCTTGATCCTTCTACTAAGCTCTTCTTTCCTTGTAAGCCTCTCCTTCATGGCTTTTTTTTTTTTTTTTTTATAAAAAAAAAAATTTCTTTTGGGTATTTGATGGATATTGAACTGTTTAATTAGCCTTTTTGTTATCTGGGTATTTTTGTTACATTTATTAGAAATTAGATTTTGTATTGTGTTGTGGAAATTGTTGATCTGGATCTTGAGTTTATTATTATGTTGTGTATTTTTAGCTCTTTTTTTTTCCCTTGATGTTCTATAAATTTGGTTATTTTCTGAATTGCTGAGGTTCTAATTGTTCTTTGCTGATTTGATTGCTTTGTTCAATGGTTTCAACTGCCAATGACTGATATGGGCTTCTGTAATTGACATTTTAGACTGAAGATCTGTTCGTTTGAGCTGAAAGTGTTTTTTTACCCCTTTGTTGCTAAGTTGACTTTCCTAAATTCATTTACCCTCTTGAATTGTCTTTTTCCTTTGGTCCCTTAAGCTGCATGATCTGCTTATTTTTCCACTGAGAATGCTATTTTTTCTTCCTTTGACTGGTTTAATTGATTTTTGCGGGTCAATATGTGATGTTGTTGATCTGGGTTGTATTCATCCAGTCTCCATATTGAAAGTTTTACTTCAGTGTTTGTAACTTCTTAGTCATCTAAATTGAGGTTTTTTCTTTTTCTTTTTTAATTTCAAGTGTTTTTTTTTTCTATTTTCTTATCAAAGTTCCATTTTAGAATTTTGGTCAATAATTGGGAGCCAAAATTTTTGTTCTAGTTTCATCTCTTTGTTTTTGCAAGCTGGATATTTCCTTTTCATGCCCACTGATTTGTTTAATTTCTGTTGTATGCAAAGATGAACCTGGTAAGCAGGTGAGGAGCGCTATTTCTATTAAAAACACAAGCAAGTCCCATGTAGCTTTCAAGGTATGGAAAATGCATTCTTCTATATATATCTTTGTTCACTGCTTTTGATGTGGATGTTTGATTTGTCTTATACATGGTTTTGTTATGCTTTTGTTTTTATTGTTAAAGAATATCAGGAGGTTAAATTTTGCTATCAGGCATGGCTAGATTATCAAATTCAATTTCCTGGTACTCATTATCAAATTTGGATTATATTCATGTAAAAGCTGTTGGTTTTATGTCCGGGTTAAATCTGAAAGTTATTATTCCTACAAAGCAGAAACTTTTCACTGGCGAGCTGCTCTAAGTAGACAGAAAATCCATGTTTCATTACATTTCTCTTCTAACTCGTCCTTTGTTTTAGTGTCTATCTACCATGTGTCCTTTGCATTAATGCTAATCATCAAATTTAACTCTCTGATTGACTATGTATTTGTTGTATAGTTTCAAACAACTGCACCAAAAAGTTGCTACATGCGTCCTCCAGGGGGTATACTTGCTCCTGGTGAAAATCTGATTGCAACGGGTAATTCATCCTTCTGATCTACCCTTTTATTTGTCCCACCCTCTCTTCCCTTGATTTTTGTTTCTTTTTTGGATTTTTGGATAGTCGTTCAACCATTTATGTTTTAGTGGTTCTCTTCTGAATTGGTGACTTGAATGACAGTATTCAAGTTTGTGGAGCCTCCTGAGAACAATGAACGACCTGTAGATCAAAAGAGCAAGGTCAAGTTTAAGATTATGAGCCTGAAAGTGAAGGGAGATATGGACTATGTTCCAGAAATGGTATGTTGTGCAAGCCCACATTCTTGACCTATTTCAATAAATTTTTGTTTCTCTGTCTATTTGTTTTGGTAAACTTGTGGTAGTTATATTCTTAAGAATTTTATTATCCTTTTTACAATCATATTTCTGTCTTTGAAATCTCTAGGCTAGTGGGAGAATGTTATTCTAATAGTGAAAGGTTGACTTTATGTTGGAAATTACTAATTTAGTAAATAAAGGAACATTTCTGCTGAACCAAAGGGCATTACGCTCAACTTGAGAAAAGCATTATTTCTTGATATGCTGTCTGTATGCCAATTTAAGTTTTACTACATTAGAAGCAAATATTTTCTTCTTTCTGAACTGAGGTTCACTCCTCTCGATTCCTTCTTGAAATAGTATTGCCAATCCATGTTATTGTGCCTTTTTTATTTTAGAACTATGATGCTATAGTTTCCACTTTCTGGATCATTATTTACATCAAATAATTTCCAAATCCTGGATTTTGTTTCTGAATCATCAAGGATACCTTTAAAATGTATTCATGTTTGGAAACCGCTCACTATTCAAATGTGTGCATGTGTTCTTTCCCCATTTTTTAGGGCACTGCTACAATTTGAGTGATTATTGGTGTTTCTGTTTCTCATGCTGAATTTGAGGTGTGGCTGATGGTTCTTACATATAATATAGCTGAGGAGTTTGGCTTTCATAAATATTGGACATTTAGCACTTGTAAAATCAGCGGCTCCATTCAAGGTTAAATTCAGCCAAAAACTACAATAGAAATGCATATTTATGTAAAAGAACTTGGTTCTGTACAGGATTTAAATTTAAGAGGTCATAAATGTTTGCTTGTGAAAAAATTTCACATGAATTCTGCTCAAGATTTCTTTTTTTACCCCTTCCTTTCCTTGTTACAAAATTCTTTCCTGTGTTCTATAAAGTTGACAATATGTGTTATACCAATGTTTTCACAGTTTGATGAGCAAAAGGATCAAGTGGCAGTTGAGCAAATTTTACGGGTTGTTTTCCTCGACCCAGAACGTCCTAGCCCTGTGAGTAGAATCGAATATTTCTTACATGTGTTCCTTGTTCATTGAGTATTTAATTACTTGCTCCATCCATGCTTAAACATTTATCATATCGCTCCATAATCGCTCTATTGTGGGGTTTATTTGTGCCAAGGCTCTGGATAAACTTAAACGACAGTTGGCCGAGGCAGAGGCTGCACTGGAGGTGTGCAAGAAGCCTCCAGAAGAAACTGGATCCCGTATTGTAGGGGAAGGACTTGTTATAGATGAATGGGTGAGACATTGAACTTGATGGAGTTTGTCTTACACTAACTAATCCGTGTACATTCTTTAATATTTTATTCTGCTCAAATATCTTACCAGAAAGAACGAAGGGAAAGATACCTGGCCCGGCAACAGGTTGAAGGGGTTGATTCTGTGTAAAGTGTTGTTTCCTCTTCTTGCTTTAAGCACTTACTTTTCTACCGCTGGAATTTCCATCATGCAAAGTCATATTCTTTGCTCCTCTGTCATTGGAGGATGTCTAAGCAATCAAGAAGGATCAAGAGGGTGATTTGAGATGACTTGTATTTACATGAATGTTCTGGGCTGGTACCCTACTACTTGTAGATAGTGGGATTTTGTTTAGAATGGATAATTTGTTCATTTTGTTTGATAACATCACTTATGCTTTATGTAATTGCTTTTCTGCTTAATTTTATGAAGTTCCTTGGTGATTTTCGTGTTGGAGAATTGGAGAATTACTTGGCGAATTAAGTCAAGCTTTCTGGGTATCATTTTTTGTTAAACCTGAAAATTTCCAGCTTTATTTTCCATTTTTAGGCAGTTTTAAAACAGATGTGAGTTTGAGTTCAGATGGTTTATTTCTTATAAGAGCTTGAGACAATCGGGGGTTTTACCTGCTTAGCATAAGGATCGGGTGGTTTGAGATTTTCAACGTTTCCGAAAAAAAAAAAAAATGGTGGGTTGAAACATTTACTGAGAACTTGATAACAAACCTTTACGAGTTTTGAAGAGCCAGTGGATGCTAAGTTAACAAATTTGTAATCTTGAACTTTTTGTTTCACTTATTATCTCCAATCATATTGTTAACATATTTAGTTTTAACATCTCATGTGCATTCTTCTATTGGCAACATCTACAGTCTTTATTGTAATTTTTGTTTTACTTAATTTCTCCCTTCACACATTGAGGGGAAAAAAATTACACGTGCTGAAATTGTTGGTCATAAATAAATTGTAAAATATAAAACTCAAGAATATGTGAGGTAGGAGAAGTAACTTCTTGTTGAAGGATTATTCTATATAGTACGAGATTTGTGATGTGAAGTTTTAAGTTGTAAGAAAATATAACTTGTAGAATCCGTATCATATTTTATATTAAACCAAGAGAAAATTAAAAAAAATAAAAAATAAAAAATTGCCCACCATAAAATTCCATATACTATATAATATTTACATTATTGTATCAAAAGATAATTGATAATTAATTAAAGGTTTGATTTGTTGTCACATCACATGTAATGATAAGCCCCTATTATTGGTTTCATTATTGTTGCTTAGCTGGAGTTTTGGCCACGAGAATAAATTTGTTTGATTTGTCAAACTAAGAATGCTTCCTGGATATGGTTCTGATTCTCCTTGCTCCACAATACTTATTTTAACTCCTTACTTATTGTATTGCATATATCATATTCATATATTGACTAAATAAATGTAATGTAGTATGGTAAGTTTGGTTTATGTAAATATAGTTAGTGTTCAAAGTTATTATCCTCGATTTCGTTTCAAATCAAGTTCGGTTATATGAATCTTTTGACTCCATTGTATTCTATCCGAAAAAATATATCTTCGAGAAATAAATTGTTTCCATTCAAAACAACAAGATAAATAGATTGGGGAATGAAAATAAGTTTAAAAGCTTACTGCAGCAGCAAAACCACAACCCTTGAAGGAAACAACATTTTTAATTGGTCCTGACCAGTTATCTGGCAAACCCTAAGCAAACAAGCAACTTGAACACATATGGAACTTGTTATACAGGTAAAGAAAGGCTCTTATGGTTACCAAGGTTATTATGTGGTTTTATCTCCCATGAAGTAACCTGCTGCGCTTCCTCAGGAGCGATAAATGGCAAAGAGATCTCACTGATCATCAGGTCACCGCAAAATGGGCACTCGCTGGCTATTGCATCATCTAATTGTGATCGAAGCTGCCCATCAATTCAAGAATAAGAAGTCGTCGAATCAGTCAATTTCGTTCAACATTGAAAAGCTTTACTTCATAAATCAACTAAAAGCATGAGAAGGTCACTACGAAAGCCATATTTTCCATGTTACCATGTAGAATTTTTACAGGAACGATGACAATAAATTAAAAAATGAAGGTCTTAATAACGAGATAAGCCAACTATACTGTGGAACTCATCAAAAGCAATGGAACAGAAAATCCAATGTAACGTCGTAGGCAATCAGACAAAGAATCATATTCAGACTTTTCACATCCAGTGATATGTGTTAACCCAAGTGCAACTTAGAAATGAGAAAACAAACCTTATCTGTTGGGGTCATGCTAGTTATGGAATCCTCAGTTGTGCCGCCATTCAAATCCTTCCTGGCTTCGCTACCCAGTAGAGTTAGTTTTTCTTGCAGAATCAGTATATATTCTGCCTGCAACAATTTTACAGAAAACAGTTTAAAAGATAACGAAATGAAAAACTTGAAATGAGAAAAATCATCCTATAAATCCCCAAATGATAACCCGGTTGGTTGGTCTCTTGCCGTAGAAGCAAAAGGTCAAGCGTTCAAATCCATGATACATTTAGTTTGGATGGGGTGAGGCCGTGAGAATAATCATCCTCTAACTTGAATATATCTCTACATACAAATAAACTTATTCTGATTGCATGGGCATCATCTAATCAATCAAAATATTATATTTTGCATCAATATGACCTTATGAGCAGTCCAGTGAGACTTAGACCATAAGAGAGAGTTTATTTAAATCGTAACCCAACAAAAGTTGTGACAGCTGGTCACATCTTTTGGTGTATCGACTAAATTTCTTCTGCTGATATTCTTATAGAATATGTATTGAGACTTGCAAATCTGCCAATACACCGTATAAATTTCTATATAAATTTCTTCTGCAGATATTCAGTGGCAAATTTGCAAGTCTCAACATATATTGATCCCATGCTATTGCGTGCATCCATATTTGCCGAGTACCAAATTTGTTTACATCTTTTTGTGTGGCTAATGAGAAACCAACCAGAAGCCATGATATTCCATTCCAACCACATCCACTAATAACCTATATGAATAAAAAGATATCACCACCACTGACATGAGTTATATTGGTGCACCGGGTCACATGGGCAATCAGGCAATGTGCATGAAAAGCGTGTCCACACGGAAATACATAGAAAGGAGCCATTGTCCCAACTGATGTGTAACTCCGAGCCATGCGATAATCCCCACCTGCGATCAAGATTTTACGTCTGCAAACCTAATGATTTAAGAGTAAGATGTCATAATCAAAATATAGGCATGAAGCTAAATAATGGGATTCAATAAACTGGACATAAAAATCCAAAACGAAACCGATAAGAATTTCACTCATAATCTGGAAAAAAACTCAAATGAAATGAAATGGTAGTCAGACTAACAAGGAAGAAAGTAAAAGATGGCACCATGGTGGGAACAAATCAAGAGCTCTTGGCAAACTATATGGTGCAACTTCAAAGATGAATCAAATTGAGCACTATATTGGTTTAGTTCCAGTTGAAACATGTCTAGACAAAAGTATGTTTTTAAACAAATAAACAGAACATGAAGTTCAGCTTCCTTCATCAATGGTATCAAATAATAGCAAATATTAGTAAGAGCAATACCCCACATTCCTCGTCACGATCTATGACGGCATATCTTTGAGCAAGTGCACTGATATCATTTCTGATATTGTCAGCACCATGTGTTGCCTCATGCATCTCCTCTTTAAGCTGTTCAATTTGCTTGTTGTAATCCTCCAGCGATGAGCAAATCGCTTCCTACATACACACATAAGAAAGTTAGCATTCACATGTTAGATGAAAGAACAAACTTCAGAAAGAGCATACATGTGAATTACCACAAAGAAACTAAAGTAAATGTGGTCTTCCATACAAACTAGCAAAAATTTTGTGAACACAAATAACGCAGTAATACGTGATTATATATATACACGTTTTTATATGCCAAGAATGGCTAAAATATACCAATTCAATACAGTTGTAACTAGGGGTTAAAGCCAGAGCCTTGCCTAGCACAGCCCGATGGCAAAATTTTAGGCCCGGACCCGGGCCAGGCTTAGGCAATAAAACCCGAGCCCGGCGGGCCCGGTTTTTATTAATAAAATAATTTTTTAAATTATATAAATTAATTTTTAATTCTAAATACATACAATTATAACTAAATTTGTAAGATCCAATCCAAAAAAAAGACATTCTTAATTTTAAATACACAACAACACAACTACCAACTACACAATTAATGCTTAGTTGAATCTAACACCATATTAAATGCTAATTAGCTTCTTAACTAATTCAAACACTCCCCCTCAAGCTGGAACATACATGTATGCACCAAGCTTGTTACAGATGAAATCAGCACAAGAACCATAGAGAGACTAGGGTGTTTAAAGCGATGCTGGAGAATGCACAGCAGGAACATATATGGTGACTTGGTTGTTTAACGTCGTTGGAGAATGCGCAACGAGAACAGATGTGGAGGTTTGGATGGTTTAACATCGCTGGAAAATGCACAGCGGGAAAAGTTTAAACTATTCCAGAACAGCTCAAAACATCTAAAGAAAACTTGCCAAATCACCCCATAACAAAACCCCGAAAAAAGTCAGATGTGGAACTTGGTGCAAATAAGGGATAAATAATCGATAAGAATTGAGCATTTCGTCGTCACTGATATTGTCAAGATTGCCAAAGAAGATGCGGCGCGTGAGGCTCACACATATATAGCGGTGTGTGTTCCCCACGAGCCGACTTGAACGACGACTCTAAAAGAGAGATACTAGAACCCAGAGAAAGATTGGCTCTGATACCATGTAAGAATTTGTGAAGAAAATTGTGTATTAAAATTTGCTTGATATAAAACTTACAATGAGAGGCCTTTATATAGGCATTATACAACTACCATATTAAATACACAACTACCAACTACACAATTAATGCTTGGTTGAATCTAACACCATATTAAATGCTAATTAGCTTCTTAACTAATTCAAACACATACAATTAAAACTAAATTTGTAAGATCCAATCCAAAAAAAAGACATTCTTAATTTTTTTTTTTCATTTTTAGGTATTAAAAAATTCAAAAAAAAAGTTATTTTATTAAAAAATTAAAAAAGATTGGCTCGGCCCGAGCTCGATCGGGCCCGGGCTCAGATCGACCCAACCAATTGCCACTCCCAGTTGTAACCTAAGGTACGAGTGGATAAGATTACTAAACACTATAACAAAACCCAAAATGATAGAACATACTTTGAAGTCATCAATCAAAGCAAAGTCTGGAAAGAATGGTAATATATCCTCAATCTTTAAAAGTCCATCAGTTTCCTTTAGAAATGCAATCGCCTTCCGAATATTCTCCCTTTTAGCTCCCTTTTCCTGCTCAATTACATGCTTTGCAACCATGAGCCAAAGCTTTTTCCTCAAGTCTTCGTCATCTTCAACCTTATCAGCTTCAGCCATAGCTAGCTCCGGATCAACCTAGTACTCAAAGTAGAAGTGTAATTAGAACACCTTCCAGAATGTGCTTCAGCAATGTAAACAGGTAGAGAGAGAATGAGCCATATAGGCAGAAAGAAAAGCATAAAAGTCTACATTGTTATCGTATGGAATTACTAAAGAACTAGTACAAGATATATAAGGTTAAACTAAAAACAAATATGGAAAGACAACTCGATGATTATCAACCTATTACTCAAAGTAGAAGTGTAATTAGAACACCTTCCAGAATGTGCTTCAGCAATGTAAACAGGTAGAGAGAGAATGAGCCATATAGGCAGAGAGAAAAGCATAAAAGTCTACATTGTTATTGTATGGAATTACTAAAGAACTAGTACAAGATATATAATGTTAAACTAAAAACAAATATGGAAAGACAACTCGATGATTATCAACCCTAACAAGCACCAACTAATGGCACTTCACATATTCCCACTTTAGCTTTAACAAGCAAGAATATCATGAAAGAGATTTACAAATTTGTCTTGTCCAAAGATCCATATAATGTAAGTTCCAAACTTTTGACGGGTACTTTTGATAGGGTATAATTGAAGTCACTTAAATCCAATCCCCGTGAATTTGAAATCAAAGAAAATTTACAATGAATCAACTATGAATATTATATGCCTCCATCAAAATTAGCCAAACAACCCCCGTGGAAACTTCCCATGAGAGAGACCCGTGGGAATCTTTTTCCCGGTCCATCCCGTAATCTCCTATCTATACTTGGCCACCGGTTCGGTTCGGTTCGGTTCAGTTCCGAACCGGAACTGTTCCGAACCGGAACTGTTCCGGTTTTTTTATAATTAATTTAAAATTTTAATTTTTTTTAAAATAAAAATGGGATTTCAAATTTATTAATTTGAAATTATTAATTTGAATTTATATTACATTAAATTAAAAATAAAATAAAATAACTTGAATTTAAATTTTTAAAAACTGAAGTTGCCACCTCTTGGGTGAGAGGAATCAAAGCTCACGTAATTCCATTACATTTTTTAGATAGTTCCTCATTACAATTATTTATTCATTATCATTATATGTGCATGTTGTTGATCCTTCAGCTCCTGTTCCGTTTGCACTTGCAGATGCATTGTTGAACAAGTCTTCGAAGTCATCAGGGGCATCTTCTTGTTGCCTCAGATCAACTCGGTTCTAATCATCCACACATGTTGTTGCTTCTAAAGTGCTTGGATGTAATGAAAACCGTCTCGCTTCCAAAATATTGTCTCATAAGCTGAAGGCTTGTTCAACAGCAACGGTGGAAACAGGTGCTGTCAGCACCTCTTTAGCAATAATTGATAAAACAAGATAGACATTTTGATGTCGGTTCCACCGTCAAGTACTTGAAAATTTTTACTTACTAAACTTCCAGGAGAAAACTCAAAATTTATTGATAAATAATTACCTAATTTCGGATTGTTAGTCGTGGTTTCCCTCTGTTTTTTATTTCGTTGTCGTAACCAACGATCACCTACGCTAAGTCTTGAATGTATTATGGGATCGCTACTAGATTGTCCAGTGGATCGCAAGTTATATCTACTGACATAATCATTAAATCAATCTATTAAATCAATTTTTATTTCAACTATTATTTTTCTAACATTAATTTCATCATTTATTCCTAAAAATGCATAGTAAGTTATTTAAACCTTCTAATTTAAATCTAGGATAAAAAACCGTGACAATAAGATAAAACAATGAAATGTCTTTAAAATAAGTCAATCATTTTCTCTTCATAACAGCAATAGCTTCAATTAAAACAATATCATTAAAATTTGAACTTTCAGCATGCTCATGTAGAGTACCAACAATATTCAAATATTCAACAAGAAATAAATTTATTGTAGGATAATAAACTCCACTAAAAATATTTGTTGCATCATTAAAAACTTTTAAAAGTTCTAAAAAAATTTCACAAATATCTCATTGACTAGGCAAAAGTGCTATATATTGAACATATTGGGAAAAAGAAACTATATAATACATATTTCATCTTTGTATTGAAAAGCTTGAATTAAAAGAAAATAAGTTGAATTCCAACGAGTTGGAACATCTCTTGAAATTTTACCAATTTAACACCATTTAATTTACAAAACTTTGCTCAATCTCTCCTGACATTAGGATATGACTAAATACAATTATGTGCAATCTTAATAGGATTAATGTGATGTTCTAAAAATGTCGGACCATTTTGAACACATAAATTAAGGACATGGCATGTGCAACGGACATGGCATGTGCAACGGACATGAAAAAATCGACCCCCCAAATTTGGTTAACATATTTCTTTTAAATCTCTAATTGATGCAGTATTTACATATGCATTGTCAAAACCAATTGTTAAAACTTTACCTAATAAACCATATTCATCAAAAATTACTTTAATCATTCTATAAATATTGTGCAGTATGATACTCATCAAAAACTCTAAATGCAATTAGTCGTTTTTTCATGTTCCATGATGCATCAATCTCATGACAAGTCACACCCATGTATGAGTATGTTTGTCAATGGTTACTCCAAATATCAGAACAAATAGAAAGACAACTTTAATATCTTTAAATATTTCATATAAAATAATTTTATCATCTTTGTATAATTTAAAAATTTATCGTTTTGTAGTATTTCTAGGCATTTTACAGGCAACAGGATTTAAAATATTTCGAACATAATTAGTAAAAGCAATTTTTTCACCAAAACTTAAGGAAATATGTGTCATACAAGTAAATTTAGCAAATACTTCTCTATTTTTAGCATCATAATATTTAAATAAATCTAAAGAACTCTTATCTTTACTAGATGAAGCGTACCTGCCCATTTGAGTTTGTGTTGTATCAAGTCTAATTTCAGCGGCATGATGTGTATCCAAGTGCTTGTTAATATTGACATAGCCGCCAGTAAATTTGTAAGATACACCACAATAGTTGTATATTACTCTTGAACCTTCATTTTCAGTCTCGACTAAATGAAAATGAATTTTGAAAATATCGCAAGATCGAGACTTAACTTTTTTCTCCGTGTACCGATATTTTGGCCCCTCTCTTGAGTTGGCACATTGGACATGATGTTCTCAGATGAGTTTTTCATTTTTTGTTAATATCGAAGAATTGCAAAATTAAATCAATAGGAGAAATTGAAGATAAGAGAATTAAAGAAATTGAAATAATTGAAAATTGGTGTGTTAAAAAAATGAAATAGGACCCTTATTTATACATTTTTTGATTATTTTTGCGAAACCTAAAATGTCATTAAAACTAGTCATTTTATTAATGTTATTAAGGGTAATTTAGTAATTAAATTTTACAAAAAAAAAAAAAATTTAAAATTTAAGGCAGTAGAGAGCCGTTGCACCCTGCTGCCTGAGGCCCAACGGCTAGTAGCCGTTGGAAAAACGGTTCCGGAACCGGAACGGGAAGGTTCCTACCGGTTCGGTTTTGGTTCTGAACCGGAATCGTAACCGGGTCTACTCCTATCCCCTGCAATGAGAAATTGATAGAAGCCCTTAGTATATGTCTATTGCAGTGGATGTGCTGCATTTCTAAATCACATTCATCCATCTAAAATTGCAAGTAAAGGATTTGAACAACTCAAGTACATGTGTGTAGACATGCACATGGTTAAGATTTCAAACTGTAACCGAACCGTTGACCCCGAACAGCAACCGTAAATCGAAACCGAACCGGACGAGCTTAAAAACCAACCGCCGATTTGGGCGGTTGTTGAAATGGTAATCGTTACAGTTACGGTTTCAACCGTTAACCGTTAGGTATTTATAACTTTTTTTAATTTTTTTTTAAATTATAATAATATAAAATAATAAAAATTCCTAAATTGCCCTCCTAACAATGTATGGTTTAGTAAATCTTTAATTTTTTATTATTTTATAACATTTTAAATTATTTTATTTTATTAAAAAAAATTTAATTACGGTTCCAATCTTAACGGAACGGTTTAGTTCGGTTTAAGGTTACGGTTGGGTTCAGCCTTGGCTGAAACCGCAACCGAACCGTAGACTGAACATACGGTTCGGTTGCGGTCTGAAACAGTAACCGAACCGTATGCATGCCTACATGTGTGGTTTTGAGTAAAAATTCCAGTAACAATTACATTAGCTACAAGCAAAATCATACATAATATGAGAGGACTATATAAAACAGCTATGAACAAAATGAAGTACTTGGATACACAATATAAAGTGGAACACAAAAACATAAGGATAACATATAACCTGTAAGGCAAGCGCAACTGCTTCTTCATGCATAGACATCATGCTATATATATGAACGCAGGCACGCATTCGCTTTTCCTTGAGGCAGAGACGCAAGGCATACTTGGGATCATAGAAGAATTCAGGGCCATTTTCTCGTCCTTTCCCAAGTTTGCATTGTAGGAAACGCAAAAGAGCACTATCATCTTCCTAATTTAATACAAGAAGGAAAATTAAAGAAATGCCTTAATAAACAAACAGACAATAAGACTTAGAATAGTGTCTAATATGACTTCCACACAATCACATCATCTACAATATGCATAAATCAGATATGCACACACAGATAATATCAAGCATTATTCCTATTTTGGCATTTCTAATTTCTGCAGTTTTAGCCCTGATTAACAAAGGGCCAGAGAAACTTTCTAGTTTTGAATCGGGCGATGCTTGTTACAATTTCGAATCGGATATTATATATTTGGTCTAGTTTTTGTTGTTTTTGATGTTGAAACCGTTTTCCTTATCCATGAGCTGACATAATTTCAAATAATCTAAATGTTTTCACCAATGATATGCTCAAGTAGTTAAACATACCACAGAACAGAAACAATGGAACAGGTCATAAAATGTCATCATTTTTTCTGGGGTTCACACAAAACAACAATGTTAAGACATTAAGATAAGGATGTTCAGAATAAATATCTAATGTATGGCGTTCAATTTTGAGACATGGATTCACAGATATAAAGAGAAGATAAACATTGATAAACAATACAATCAATTATGTTATGTGATAAGAGCATGTGAAACACAGCATACAACTATAATTTGGTAGTGTTGCTTCAGAAAGTAATCTAAAAATACTATAGTAAGCATCTCGACCTGCTTGGCATACAGAGAAAGCAGCAAGTTATGAACTCCAGGATCCTCATTATGCAAGCGATGAACACAGAACTCTAGATATTTGATGACTTCATGGGTTTCATTCCTGCATGTTAATGAGTTGCATCAATAAATAAACTTCAAGTGTCAAATTGAAGTTATAATGTCAACCGTTAGACAGAATAAATGCCTCCCTAGTGAAATGAGAAACAATAGCAATTCACACAATTAACAGAGCCAAAACCTAATTTCCATAAGGGAAAGAAAATATATTAGTTCGACATCTCAGCCATGTCAGTAACAAAACACAAACTAAGTTTACGATTTTTTTCCTAATAACCATTTATACAATGACCAAAGTAGAACTTTTCGAAAACAAAATGTGCACAGCTGCAATCTCTAACAAGATGAATACAGTGAAAAGCCTAAGGGGTATGGAAATCCTGTAGTGGCCCTTGTACTGTATTAATACACAGTTATGAACTCAGCTGCATCTGCTTTGAACTCTGACACATTCACAGAGGAGATGCAACTTAACCATGCAAAAAAAATAAAAAAAAATCACACGCAAATAGATATCTGCAGATTACTTCGCATGAGGTTCACTTGAATAACGCATCATTGCAGGAATCAGTTTCCTTGGATTTAGGTTGTTTGTGGTCATCCATGACTCCACAGTTTCATATGCATCAAGCATGATAAGATCTGGTGCAAATTTGTACTGCAAAGTAAGCAGAACATCAGTAATTGCCATTTCAAGAATAATGGTCTCTGACAAACATGAAATGTCAGCTCGCTCATTTGGTAAAGATGAAGATAAATTACTGGTGATTTGAGTATAATGAAGAAACACAATAGGAGGAACTAGCAACCAATAAGCTGGATGATGGGCAAAGCCTAAAACATTTTATGTTCAAACTCAGAATTTGAACTGTACCTGAAGGTCTATCGGGACAGCAGGTTTTCGAAGCACTTCCAATGCCTTTTTCGCTTCTCCTTGCTGTACGAAACAAATGCATAAGCAAATAAATCGAAAGATCGCTTCAAGTCAAATCAACCAATTGAGCAAGAATAGAAAATCTTGCTAGACTGTAAATAAAACAGTAATGAATCATCTTAATCTCCAATCTCTTAACCATATAAATGACTTCCTCCTGTACCAAATTGGCTCCTCTCTTCTATTAACAATACATATCTACTATCAACCAAAATCAATATTGTTTTCCATTAAAATTACACACTAGAGGAAACCCAAAAAACAAAACCAAAAGAAAAAAATCCAGATGTATTGCACAAAAGAAACAGAACACCAGATAACTTTATGACGCAAAATGTTATAAAGTGTTGAGGAAAATATCCCACATCGGCTGAGATAAACAATTAAACTCAAAATATAAACATTGGGCAACCCTCAACTCTCAAGCTGGCTTTTGGGTTGAGTTAGGCCCATGAATTTCAACATGGTATCAGAGCCACACTCATGCACGGGTGGGCCCACACTACCTGTTCACGTGACATGAATCAGGCAAAAGACCGATTTGCACGTGAGGGGGAGTGTTGAGGAAAATATCCCACATCGGCTGAGATAAACAATTAAACTCAAAATATAAACATTGGGCAACCCTCAACTCTCAAGTTGGCTTTTGGGTTGAGTTAGGCCCATGAATTTCAACATAAAGAAAAGAAAATATGCCCAAATACTGAAAATAGTAAGACAAGGGAAACGAACTTATGCAAAGTTAAGTACAGAGAATCCATGAGGAGAAGAATGGGTGATGAAGAGAACAGAATCCCACAAGAAACTATTTCAAAACGGAAATGAAACGTACCTGGATGTAATAGTGAACAACAATCTCGTGTTGCTCCTTTAAACTAGCAAAAAATACCAGTTCTTCGACCCTACCATAGCTGCAGAATATTGTACCAAAAAATGAAGTGTTTAGGCTACTTTTGGGTACAAAAGCAAATTAACGCCAAATGAAATGCATAAGAAATAGGTATTAATCTTTGAGACGGAAATTATAAGATAGCAACATCAATACCTAAAATGATTGAAAAACTGAACAAGAAAAAGTGAAATATACTTCAAATCACCAGATGCATAAGAAGCCTAATAACTTCCAAAATCCATGTGTTTGATTAAGCAACTAAAAAGGGCCTCATTGTTCCATGAGAATTCAAGAAAGGAAGAGGCATACTCACTGAGAATACTGAATACTATTGACATTTGCAATTTAATTACCTTTCTAAAAGTTTCATTGTAGTTGTCTCATCCAATACATCCTTGCAGTCACTCAGAAAAGCACGGAACTCTTTAATAATTGATTGGTACTCTGAACTTCGATTCTCCAAAGCAGTGTCATCTTCCAAGAGTAGCCGATTTATCTAAAAAGTTGAAACATTATCATTTATTTTATAATGGCAAATATATGTATTACTGCTTTATAACTTATTTTGCAAAGAGAGAACAATCATTTTCACACAATAATACAAGTGAAACAAATTGAAGATCTTAAGGCATGCTTGGTTTTCTACATTATTATAATACTTGACTGGCAAAATGCTCTTGGAAACAGTTATCAGGAATATTTTTCCAAAAGCACCCATGTTCTCACAAACAATTCAAGTTCTTTTTGGCATTTTTTGTTGCTCTTACTCAGAAATTTTCTTCATTTTGCCACCATTGTGTAAGAGGTATAAAAAGCATAAAAAAGATGTTCAACACCTTGAATCTCAAGATGCATTATATGATCAAAAGCAATTTATAATTTAATTTATTCTAATTTATTCAATCTTAGGAGCCATCTAGCACAGTGTAGGAGGCAAAATAGTAGCCATGCTAGTTATCCAAGAGTTGGGCATAAAAAGAAGCAAAAACCTTGTCCAAGTACAATTCAGTTGCCCATGTGGAAATCATTGTTATTTGGCATTTGTCATCCTTTGCAAGATTATCAAGCTTCCGCAATAGGAAGGTTCTCAAAGCATCCTGCAAGTAAAAGACAGAGCATAAGTTTTTAATGAACAAATTCAAATCGAGACAATCTAATAAAATGTATATCAGAAATCCAAAGTAACTTTCAATTAGATCTACTCTTTGTTGAGCTTAGACCTATTTTTATAATTAAGAACTTCATATAATAATCTTTATAAATAAGTGCAAAATCAAAAATGAATACTGCATGAATTTCCCAATAATGATAATTATTGAGCGGTTACAAAAATGTATGACAAGGTCAAGGATATTGTTAATCTAGGAGATCAAATAATAGCTCATGAATTCGCAAGTTTGGACAGCAAAGCAGGTCCAATTTCTACCCAAAGTTTCCAACATGACATGTGCTTGAGTAAAAATAACAAAGCCATCACAGACTGAAGAACTCATAAAGCTAAAAACATGTATGGTGATGTATTTACCTGCTCGCTTACACTAATAAACTTCAAAGTGATCTCCTCAAAGGATAAAATATAGTTAATCTGCAAAACACCTTCCATCAGTTACAAGGTTATACATTATATAGAAAAAACAAAAAAAACAACATTATCTTCATCTGATATCTTTCCAGAATAAGTCTACAAAATAACATGCATGTGTGCATGATAATACATTCTCATATACCAATAGATTTTGACTTCTCTTTAAAGGTATCATTGGCCAATAAATAGTATCATATAGTTCATATTTATGTATTTCAACAACATATATTTGCCTCCAAGGGCTTTGATCGAGTGGTATCAAGCAGCTTTATTTGGCTGGCAACTTGAGTTCGAATCCTGGGAGAGGTAGGGGATAAAAATAAATTAATTTGGGTCCTACCCCTACCTTTAAAAAAAAAAGAACATACATTTTTCAGTATCAACAGCGCCAATTATAAAACTGTGAGAATTTGTGAAGGAAAAATTGTGTATTAAAATTTGCTTGATATAAAACTTACAATGAGAGGCCTTTATATAGGCATTATACAACTACCAACTACACAATTAATGCTTGGTTGAATATAATCTAACAATAAATACTAATTAGCTTCTCAACTAATTCCAACACTCCCCCTCAAGCTGGAGCATACATGTTGTATGCACCAAGCTTGTTACAGATGAAATCAGCACAAGAACCATAGAGAGACTAGGGTGTTTAAAGCGCTGCTGGAGAATGCACAGCAGGAACATATATGGTGACTTGGTTGTTTAACGTCGTTGGAGAATGCACAACGAGAACAGATGTGGAGGTTTGGATGGTTTAACATCGCTGGAAAATGCACAGCTGAAAAGTTTAAACTATTCCAGAACAGCTCAAAACATCTAAAGAAAACTTGCCAAATCACCCCATAACAAAACCCCGAAAAAAGTCAGATGTGGAACTTGGTGCAAATAAGGGATAAGAATTAGCATTTCGTCGTCACTGATATTGTCAAGATTGCCAAAGAAGATGCGGCGCGTGAGGCTCACACATATACAGCGGTGTGTGTTCCCCACGCGCCGACTTGAACGACGACTCTAAAAGTGAGATACTAGAACCCAGAGAAATATTGGCTCTGATACCATGTGAGAATTTGTGAAGGAAAAATTGTGTATTAAAATTTGCTTGATATAAAACTTACAATGAGAGGCCTTTATATAGGCATTATACAACTACCATATTAAATACACAACAACACAACTACCAACTACACAATTAATGCTTGGTTGAATATAATCTAACAATAAATACTAATTAGCTTCTCAACTAATTCCAACAAAAACCAACAAGGATAACCGAAACATAGTTATTAAAAATGTCACAGTAAACTTAATCCATATACATAATATAAGAAAGAAACAGAGAAATCACTTTTGCATAGAAAGATGCTGCTCTAAGAAAATCCTTGGTGGCAAATGCAGCTTCAGCCTGCATCATAAATAGCTCTGGTTATACACTAACCATTATAATAAAAGATTCCATAGAGAAAAGTATAAGGCTAAAGGGGAAAATTAATAAAATTTCACTATAAGAAACAGAAGTCAATGTCTCAACAGCCATTTGTGTTAACATCAATAAAGTGAATAAGGCATGACCTGAACTAAATATACTTGGTCTCTCTGGAGTGGGTCACGACAATTTGCTAAAGCTGCAACATACTCTTTCATATCCAGATATACCTTCCACATATCTCGGCCTTCATCATTGACAGACACCTAGAAGATATTCATACATCCAGCCACAAAAGAAATAATAAAATACAATAAAATAAAAAGTAAATAAATAAATAAATTCACTGACTCGGGCAACAAGCACCACTAATAGTAAAAATAAGCCTCGTAAGAAACAAACCTGAAAAATAGAATTCTGGTCATATGCATAGAACACCCCAGCAGTTGCATCACTGCACACTCCAATGATACCCCTTGAAATGGAGTCTGATGTTTGATCAAACTGAAGTTCCTCTATGATTTGCTCGCTGATTCTATTTACAACCTACAAAAAGTTGAAAAGAACAGTATATGAGTGTACAAATTTGGGGGAAGAGGGGGAGGGGATTGCATTTTGTGGGGAATCTCAAGTAAAAACCAAGAATCTGTGAATTTGATTTTCATCAATCCTAGAAAATGAATTGCCATGATTTACAGGCCTTGCGAAATTAAAGTGCCTTGTACTTAAGACCAGCTAGTCTCAAAAAACATAATCCCTAATACCATCATATGTGTAGTTGTATTTAACAAAGAGAATCATCAAAGGTAAAAAAAAAATAGCACAGCATTAACCACAACATACCTTAACCTTATTCCCCATCAGCAGCAGGAAATGAAATTCAGACACCACCATAGAACTGGGTTTAACTCCTTCAGCACCTTCAGACAATTTTGAATAGCTCAATAGAGCCTTGTTTTCCACAAAATTTTCATCACCATTTGGAGAACTACCCAAAATATTCACAAAAGACAAAGTAAGCAATGATTTCACAACATATCTGTATTATGTACATAATAAACATGAACAACTAATACCCTACATATTTCTAGAATATATCATTAAATTATATTGAGATGAGAGCCCACATATGCAGCATCACTGCATGTAGCAATTAAAATGTACATTCAGAGAAAAGCCAAAAACAATTTAGAAGATTGTTCTACCGATATGGAGGAAGAAAGCATAAAGAAAATTCTTTACCTACGTTGTGCTCCAAAGTTTAGGCCACCATGATATATACCTGCTCCAGAAAGCCAGGCAAAATGCACTGCTCTTCTTTGCTTGATAAAGAAATGCAATTCACTGAAAATGTAGACCACCATAACAAGGAAAATGTTATACGAAAATAGCACATAAATTTTTTCCAGCCAATATGAAACCATTTATGGTTGATCATAAAAGTAGGATAACAGTTTTCACTTTATAAATAGTTTTCCATTTCCAAATTTTTTTCGTTTCTTTCTACAATTTCCCATAGCTTAAATACTAGAATGAAATAACATGAAAGGAAGCACTTGCCTGTTTGGTATTTCACCAGGAAGTTCCATGAAATGCACAACACGATCTAAATAGCTAGCAAAAACAGTCTACAAAAGCAATGCAAACAGTAAGCATCAATGTCATGCTGCATAAGTAGACAGAAGGCTGTGTGCCAATAACTATTTCTTCAGGTCACTTTAAGAGATTCTAGTAATTGATAAACAACTCAAGAACATGACACAAAAAACAATAGTCCAATTAAAATGTAGAAAGTAATTACTTTTTGAGCAACAAGCATAAGACAGCAAGAGTATGGCAAATACATACAAAATTTCAGACAAAATTTCAGGTATCTGATCTGAAAGAGAAAAGTTGTACAGACAAATCTAACTCTTTTGAAGACAAAATATCTAAGTAATGAAGTTCATGTGAGAAGCAAGGGAAGGACTGGTTTTAACTGCAGTTGGCTAAGATCGAATTAATTTCTATCCTTACTAACTCAATACAAAGGACAATACATGCCCTTACTGCTAACTGTCATGAATCAACAGATTAAATGAAAAAACAAAATTATCTAAATAATTTATGGCCTTGGACGATAAGGATGCCCAAAGTGCCAAATGGAAACATATGATTTTACAGTAATACATAAATAAATAAATAATAGTGTAATCAAGCTATTCTCCAGAAAAAAATAAATCTGCCTCTTAGGCACACGCCACAACCCCCAACAGACAACATGCAGATTCAGCTTGCATTTTTAAGGAACCCCTAAATTCAACGGTTTAAAAACAAAACCATTGACCTACCGAAAGCAAATCCAGGAGATTATCATCAAAGTATTCACAAACTGTGTAATATGCATTAATAAAATTACCTTATAGAACAAATGAGCACTGGAAAAACCATTTAATTATCTTGTAACCATTTGGATTTTATTTTCCTTATTGGATAATGCAAGTGTGGCACAATGAAAATGGTTTACTTGTTCATTCTCTGACACATCGACCAATTTCACTCAAGCAGGAAGAAAAGAGACCAGAGCTAAACTTACGTCAAGTGTTCCAAATCCAGTGAAAGAATAAAGTCGTGTAGGAGTAACAGCCATCAAGTAATATCTTGTACCATTGCTTAAGCTAGCAGTTTCCATCTGCAGAGAAAGAATAGGACCAAGGCGGTAAATACATTAACTATGTTAATGGGTAAATTCAATCCAAGAATCAAGATAAGTTTAAGTAAAATTAATTGAAATCCTAGTTATGAATATATTCCAGTGTTCTACTACATGCATTTCTCTGACAATATCAACATCATCAAACCAGAACAACCAGAAAGGTCTGCCGGCCTGCATATCTTGACAAAAGCTTAAACTGTTCTCACTGATTCATATCAGCTGCCAGTGTTCTAAAACACACAGCTAGGGGTGCCTAGGTGGCGCGTTTTCACTCGGCGGCCTAGAACATTGTGATAACTGCATATTGACTAGAAGGAAACCAAGGCTGATAGTCCATTCGAGTCCACTCAGCTGGATTCATACAACAAGCCCACATACAAGAAGGTAAAAATACACAAATATATAACAAATTTGACCATCCAAAAAAGACTTCCAGCTGCATCTATAGTATTCAAAACATGTAAGTGGTAGAAAGTTATGTATGTGCAAGGAAGAACGAGGAAGAGTATACAGGCAGAAATGAAGAGTGCATTTATCCAAAGAAAAGAAACAAAAAAGGAGAACCTGCAAACCCATAAAAGCTTCCGGAAGTTCATTCAATTCAAATAAAAGCTTTACGTATTTCTCCCTCTTGTCCTTCTCATCCACAGCCATCTCATGAAGTTGGCCATTATCTGTACCGACAATGATTTCCTTCGTAGAAGCTGAGTTAAAGCAAATACAGTAGCAGAAATCAATAAATATACACAACCTTACTATCTAAACAACATGCAAACAATTTCCACTGTCAGCTTAGTTGACAAAATCTCTTGTGGAAAGAAGAGGTTTGGGGTTGAACCCCAGTCACATGGGTTGGGAGGGAGGGAATTGCATTGGCATCAGGCTATAACTAAAATAAATTTCACAAAAATTGATAAACTACCTTCTGTTATCTGCTGTCTATTCCAGGCAACGGTATTTACAACAAGACCTTTCAGTTTACTTAATACACGGGGCTTGCTCCACTTTGCATGAGTGTAGAAAGTTTCAGCTCCACCACTACCAACTATGGTGGCTATACAGTGACTGCCTCCAGGATCTACAAAAACTCTGTGTATGGATTGCTCCCCAGGTCGACCCACAGAAAGATCAATATCTATATTTCAAATAGACAGAGTGATATCAGACATTGCTTCATACCAAGACCAAGTTGAACTGATACTCGAAGTGGGCTAATTAAACTCCATATCCACTCAAAAGAGCAGAAAAAACATCAGTACAAGCTCAAGCCAAAACAAGCCAGTAGTTTGATTCAAATTGACATGGATAAAAAAATTACCCAACTACTGGGTCATAGTCCAAAACCAAGCTTAATTTAAGTGATTAGTGATCAAATTATGTTTCCTATTCAAAGCTCAAGCCTTTGGTGAATCAAGCTCAGGCATAGAGTATAAAATTCATAAATCAAGCTCGATCAGCTCGGTTTATCTTACAAAGAGGATTTTACATTCAAACATTCAGATGAAAAAACAACAAAATCATATCAAGAAATCCTGTCACCACCTAAATTTAATGTAAATGCAACAAAATTCTATCACTAGCTGAGATTATTAGCAAATTAAATTAGACAACATTTATTTGTGAAAATTAAAGGTAAAAGTAAAATCGAAAATAGGTTTTTTTTTTAAAAAAAAAAAGATACCATAAGAATCTCCGGCGCCGAAATCATGTCTAATAAGCCATCCTTTACTAGTTCCCAATACGATCACATCATTTCCAGCTGACATGCACGTGATTACACCTCGCCCTTTCGCCGCGTATCTTTCAAGAACATCAACTTGGAATACTTGCCGCATTTGATCCATAGCTTTTGCCCTCCCAATTTGAAATTCTCAATTCAGTTTTGCGATCAGAAGAAGAAATTACGAGGCCGGAGATCAGACCGGGACAGCGCCCAGTCAGGCATAATCGAAAAGCTAAACTTCTAAAAGGACTAAAAAAAACCATTAAACGCATCGTTTAATGGTTTTTTTTCCCTCTTAATTGATGGGCCAAGATTGAAGCCCATTCTGTATAGAACGAAACAACGCTCTCTTTGGACCCCACTGGTTAATCAAGAAAACAACCGAAAATTTATTTTGCAAGTAGTAAATCTTTAAATGAAATCGGAGCGTCTAGAGGAGCCGTTTAGAAACTAACGGCCGAGATTTCACCTACACGCTAACGTCAACTTTTTCCCCAACGGTCAAATATCTTCTTCTTAGATTTTCAAATAATTCCCAGATAAAGAATTTTCCTCTCTCAAAGTTGCTCTCTTTCCCTTATACAAAAACCAAAAAGAAGCCATTGCTTTTGAAGGATCGCCTTTCCCCTGTACGCTAAAATGAGTCTTCTTCAATACCCAGATACGTTTAATGGGCAAGAGCTTCAGATTTGGAACAATGCGGCGTTTGACAATGGAGAATCTGAAGACTCTACAGCAATAAAAGGTTCTTGGTCTAATTTGCAATCTTTTTACGTGAATCAGTCTCTTGAATCGGATTGCAGTAAAGAGAATCTGAGTCCTTGTTTAAATAAATCCCCTGTTTCTTCAATCAAGAACTCAGAAATGAAGCCGTTGAAGAGTGTTTCTAAAGAAGAGGAAACGCGTGATGAGAGAAAGATTGATAGTGAGATTGAGGAGATTGAGAAGGAGATCAGTCGATTATCATCAAGACTCGAAGCTCTTCGACTCGAAAAGATTGATATCAAAACGAAGGCTATTGAAAAACGAGCAAGATTTGTGCCTGCAAAATTCATGGAGCAGAAACAGAGTTTCAACTTGAAAAAGAGCGATGAAAATTTGCTTTCAAGTGCTAAATCAAAGCTGAATCGAAGGGGGATGAGCTTAGGGCCAGCAGAGATTTTCTCTGCGTCAAAATCAAGGCCATCGATGGGGGGGAAGCCAGAAATTATAACCCCAGTTCAATCAATACAGAATCGGAGGAAATCTTGTTTCTGGAAGCTGCAAGAAATAGATGAATTGAAGGTGACGAAAGAGAGGGGAAAGAGTCTGAGTCTTAGTCCAAAATCTCGCAAAAATGCCTCGTCCAAGATTCAAGCTTCAAAACCAGCGGTGACAACAGTGGGTTCTAAAAAGATTATCAAGAAAGAAGATAATTTGCTTTCACTTATTCAGCCAAGGAAGCTCTTTAAAGAAGGAGAAAAATCAGTGAGTAAAAAGCCATTGAAACCTGGAAGAATGGTGGCTAGCCGTTATAATCAGATTACAAATGATGCTGCTCGTAAAAGATCTTGGCCAGATAATGATCAAGAAGAGAGCAATAGGTGTGATAAGCGACGCGCTTCACGCGAAAATTTGGCCAATTTGGGGAGAAATCAGAAGACAGCTGAGACGGTTAGAGTGAAGAAGAAATGGGAAATTCCTAGTGAGGTTGTGGTGGTGTACAAGGGATCTCCTCCATCCATTTCTAAGGTGGGTGATGTGTTGCCTAAGATCAGGACCGTTCAATGTGTTGATCAGAGTCCAAGGGATTCAGGGGCCGCGAAAAGGGTGGCTGAATTGGTTGGTAGGAAATCATTCTTTTGTATTGATGAAGAGGAGGAGGAGGAGGCAGAGGAGGGTTTTGTTTGTCAGGCTTTGAGGTTTGATGATGATGATGGTGATGGTTTTGAGTAATAATGATGGAGAATTTTTTTTCAAGTTTCTTTGTAAGTAACTATAACTATTGTTATGGTCTTTGAATTGTGTTCATTTGTGTTCTCTGATATGGGATATAAATAATATTGATAATGATAAGCTCTTCTCTTTCTTTCTAATATTGATATATGTGTTTAAGTTCTTGAGAAAAGTGCTTGTGTTGGCAATTCACTGGTTAAATTTCATAACAATCTGGATTCAGGAAGTAGTTTTTTTTTCATATTAGGCTTCTGATTTAGCGGTGATGATTCTTCTTTTAATGGCAGAATCACAAATGTTATCAGGCAAATTGGAACCAACTGGCAATCAGGTTAGTTGATCTTAAATTTCAACTCAAGTAACAGTTAAAAGATGATTTTGAATCATTATACCACTTTTCATTTGATTATAGTTCCTAAATTGTTTGTCATGTTGCTAATCATCTGAAATTTTTGAATCATTATACCGCTTTCATTTGATAATAGTTCCTAAATTGTTTGTCATGTTGCTAATCATCTAAAGTTTGATTAGAGAAGGTTTTGGTGTTAGATGATACTTGATTGCCAAACCTCACGTGCCTTTTCTTGGAGTCAAAAAGTAGCTTCTGCTTTTGGTGGTAAAGAGAAAAAGTAGCTTTTGAAACTATAAGGATTGAATTTGGTAGCGGGATTTCTAATATTTCCGCAGTATGTTGAAAACAGTATAAGGGATCTTTAGGCTTAAATTTGGAACATACATGAACAAAAATGGCTGATTTGTAGTCCTCATGGGACTTTGCTGATGGCCTGATGCCAGCAACAAAAATTCTAGCTCTCATAATAGTTGAAGCTGATTGAAAGTTTCTCAGTAGTGTGCAGATCCATGGCAAATTTCATGAAGTTCAAGACCATGAATATAGGGCTCATTTTTAAATGGAAAACAAACTAGAAAGAGAGCATATTTTGTTAGAAATTAAAAAAATTCTTGCAAGCCTTATTGTGTCTGTTATGCAATAATGTTAAGCTGGAAATAGTCTTTCTAAAAAAATAAATGCAAGGTTGCGTACATCCCATCCTTCCTCGGAATTTGTTTATAGCGGGAGTCTTATGCACTGATTATGAACTTTGATAATGTTAAGTTGCACTGCAGTCAATCGTTTGTTTCATGTCATGGGCATATTTACGGTACTTAAGGGTATCTGTTGACGGTTATTTCTTGTTCCAAGGGTAATATAGGAAATTAACCCCTCGAACAAACTTCCATCAAGCAGTGAATTTATTTGTTTAGTAGGGAACCAGAAACAAATTTAGCAAGCAGACAAGAAAAAATAGAGTTTACATGGTTCGGCATAAGACTACAACCTATATTCATGGCAATTAGTGGAAGTAATAGTTGAAGCTGATTGAAAGTTTCTCAGTAGTGTGCAGATCCATGGCAAATTTCATGAAGTTCAAGACCATGAATATAGGGCTCATTTTTAAATGGAAAACAAACTAGAAAGAGAGCATATTTTGTTAGAAATTAAAAAAATTCTTGCAAGCCTTATTGTGTCTGTTATGACTTATGCAATAATGTTAAGCTGGAAATAGTCTTTCTAAAAAAATAAATGCAAGGTTGCGTACATCCCATCCTTCCTCGGAATTTGTTTATAGCGGGAGTCTTATGCACTAATTATGAACTTTGATAATGTTAAGTTGCACTGCAGTCAATCGTTTGTTTCATGTCATGGGCATATTTACGGTACTTAAGGGTATCTGTTGACGGTTATTTCTTGTTCCAAGGGTAATATAGGAAATTAACCCCTCGAACAAACTTCCCTCAAGCAGTGAATTTATTTGTTTAGTAGGGAACCAGAAACAAATTTAGCAAGCAGACAAGAAAAAATAGAGTTTACGTGGTTCGACATAAGACTCCAACCTATGTCCACAGGAGAAAGGGGGTGTATTTAATTATTATTTGGGATCAAGACCGATCCGAACTACAAACAATGGAGGAATACAAGAATACAAAAAATAAGCACGTCAAGTCTTGCAACAAGCCCGGAATAAATTTCTCAGGTGGTCGGATGCTAACCTGCTTTCTCTATCTATCACTAACTCTTCACCTCTCAGTTTATCTCTAAGTTGTGAGATGCAAAATTTGCGAACTCTTGAATTTGAGATTTCAACCCCTTTTATATAGGCTCTCAAATCCACTATTCTACCAACTCATGATGTCAGCTGTCGTCACCAGGCCATCATCGCCCCCATGCTGCTTTCTCTAACCACTCAACAAACAATTGTACTGCCACTGGGTTTAACCACCTCTGTCAGCAGAAATCGTTACAACTTTTTAACCACTGCTACACACTTTGTTAATCAACGACTCTCAATGGAAGAAGACTTAAATAAAGAATGGTCTGTGCTCTCACCTTCGTTCACCGGGTCGGTATACCGAGGTGTTGTAAAATTTGTGTCATTAAACAGTAATATAACTTGCAAACAAACAGATCAAACGGCAAAAGTAGATCTAGATGCATGAAACCCTAAAACCAGAAAACCTTTAACAAACAAACCAGAAAATGGAGATTGCAGATTTGTCCAAGTCGAGATGATCTCTGTCCTTAAGAACTTATTGGCTCCGTCACAGGTGCTTTACGGATTCGTTTTGCCAACGTTCTCCCAGGATTACTTGGATTCTTCTTCGTTCAAGGACCTACCCTTCAAGTGTATGAACTTGGATCCAAATGGTGGATCTCTCTCTCAAAACAAGAAAACAACACAATGCCTTTTCCATTCTTGGATATAATTGTATATCTTGTGTATCTTCTATTATCTATTGGAATAAAAGCCTTCTATATATAAGGCATGAAGGGATGCCAATAGGGCACCCCTTGGGGTGGGTTGCAACCCTCCAAGGATTGCAACCTCCCATACACCCCTTGGGAATTCCAATTGTACACATATACATATACATATCATATTTAATGAATTTGAGGAATTTACAACAATCCCCCACAATTCTTCAAATATTCATTCAGGCACGTGAGAGAGATACCGTGAGCTAAAGCTGCATCGAAATAGGTAGCTTTCGCCTTGAACCTTTCCTAGTGAGTGACAATCGGATTTACTTGGCAAACCAGTGACCCATAGTCTTGAACTGTTCTGCCGTTGGTGTAAACCAAGACAATTGCCAACACACAGCTTTAATTCGACCATTTACCCGTTCTACGGTTGTGTTCATTTTGGCCCTGAACAACGGTCCTGGATTCATCAAGCACTTTAGGGTAACCCGCCTTTAAAGGTTCCCATGGAAGCGGCCTCACTTCTTACTTGAAATAGGTGATACTATGAAGAGGTAATCTGTCTTTACCCCCATTAGGACTCATCTCCTAATATAGTGATCATAAAAGCCTTAGCTTATCCTAACCAATGACAGACAGCACTCAGCGTCATTATCGGAATGGGAAAGAGTACGAAACTCTTCAGTGCTCGTTTTGAATTGCACAAAGTTTCTGTTGTCCCTTTTGAACCTAGATCTTGGGATCTCCAGTCAACTAGGTTGGGTTTCCACAGTGACAATTCTTAGATTATAGGCTTCAAGCCCATTCCCCTCGATGACTTCTCAACTTGCTCTCGAGGTAAACCTTTAGTTAGTGGATCCGCTAGGTTTCCTTCGACTCAACATAATCGATCGATATTATGCTACTTGAGAGCAGTTGACCTATGGTATTGTGTCTCCGACGTATGTGTCGAGACTTACCATTATACATTGTGTTTCGGGCTCTCCCAATAGCCGATAGGCTTTCACAATGTATGCTAATCGTTGGCACCGGTTTGGCCCAACTAGGAATATCCTCCAGGAAGTTTCTAAGCCATTCTGCTTCTTCCGCTGTTTTGTCTAATGCTATGAACTCTGATTTCATAGTAGACCGGGCAACACATGTTTGCCTCGAGGATTTCCATGACACGGCTGCATTACCAAGTGTGAAAACAAATCCAACCGTAGATTTGGAATCCACTATATCAGATATCCAGCATCGCTGTATCCCTCTAGAACAGCAGGATATCTCTCGTAATGTAGCCCATATTTTGAAGTTTCTTATACCTCAAAAACACTTACTATGGCTTTCCAGTGGTTATGTCCTGGATTGCTAGTATATCTGCTAAGCCTATTCACAGCTTGAGCGATATCACTTCGTGTGCAATTCGTGAGATACATCAGACTTCCGATGATCCTTGAATACTCTAATTGCGATATGCTTAAGCCAGTATTCTTTGATAGAGGAAAAGTTAGGTTAGCTACTCCCAAATCTTTCATATCAAATTTGCTGGTTAACACTTTCTTGGTAAACTGAATCAATTCATGATTATTACCAATTATCAGCATATCGTCTACATAGAGACAGACAATGACATATCATTCTTGAGTTGATTTGGTGTATATACACTTATCAAACTCATCGGTTTTAAACCCACTTGACAACATCTCTTTGTCAATGTTCTCATGTCATTGTCTAGGTGCTTGTTTTAATCCGTACAAGGATTTTACAAGTTTGCACACCTTCTGTTCTTATCCAGGAACATTAAACCCTTCTGGTTGTTCCATGTAAGTCTCTTCAGCCAATTCACCATTCAAGAATGACGTCTTTACATCATTTTGATGTATTTCAAGACCAAATATAGCTGCTATGGCTATAAGCATTCTACTGATGTGATACGAATCACTGGTGGATATGTGTCAAAGTGACAAGGCCTTCTTTCTGTCTATAATCTTTTATGACAAACCTCGCCTTGTACTTATCTATTGATCCATCCATTTTCATCTTTCCATTTGTAGCCCAGTGGCTTACAACCTGGTGGAAGATCAACCAACTCCCAAGTATGGTTCTGTAGGATTGAATCATTCTCATTGTTCATAGCCTCTTTCCACAGAGGTGTCTCCGTAGAAGACATAGCTTTCTCATAGCTTCGAGGCTCATTTTCTAACCAGTATGTCAGAAAATCGGGTCTAAATGACTTAGACGACGTCTAGGTTCATTTGCCTCAACATTTCCATGTTAATTTGACTCTTGGTCAATCTGATCACTATCATTGACAGTATCAACAGTTCTTTTGAGAGACTCTCTTCTTCGTCTTTCCCTACAAGGAAATGTCTCTTCAAAAAATATTGCATTCCTTGACTCAATCATCACATTTGGATTGATGTCAGGAATCTGATTCTTGTGTACCAAGAATCGATACGCACTACTGACTTTGGCAAGACACCCCCACAATTTGAGGTATTTGTAGGAAGGTACGAAACATTTCCACAATTCATATGGTGTCTTGTCTAGTCTTCTGTGAGGAAACTAGTTCAGAACGTAGTTCGCGGAAAGCAAGGCTTCCCCCCACAAGTTCTGGGGCAGACCCGAACTTGTCAACATGGCATTCATCATTTCCTTCAACGTTCGGTTTTTGCGCTCCGCACTTCCGTTATGTTGAGGAAAATAAGGAGCAGTGGTTTCGTGAATAATTCCGTGCACAGAACAATATTCACCGAATGGTGAAACGTATTCACCACCTCTATCACTCCTGATTCTTTTGATTTTCTTGCCAAGTTGATTTTCAACTTCGCTCTTAGTGTATAAAGCTCTCAATAGCTTCAGCTATGCTCCTCAGCAAATACACTTCACTGAATCTTGTGCTTTCATCGATAAAAGTGACAAAATACTTTTTACCGCCTCTTGTTTGCACAAAATTCATGTCACATACGTCAATGTGTACAAGTTCCAAGGGTTCAGAACTTCGTTCTATGATGTTCTATGTATTTTTGCTTCAACACATGCCTCACACTCATGTTGGCTATCAATGCAAATTTAGGTATAAGGTCATGTTAATTAATGTATCATAATTAACATGTCCTAACCTCTCATGCCATACATTTTGTGACTCAATAATATAAGCAGAAGCTTCAGCTTTATTAATAGCACAATTGACAGTCATTGAAAAGACCCTCAGCGAGAGGTATCATTTTCCTACATAGACATCATTCTGGTCAATACAATCTTGTCAGAAACAAATACAAACCCGAGACCGAGTTCTTCCGAATATCTGGAACATGCAAACATTGTTATATGTAAGCTCCGTTCCGGATATCATTTTCAGAACTACTGTGCCTTGTCCAACCACTCTAGAGGTAGACGAGTTTCCCATTGTCAGATGATCGCCGCCATCGACCTTTCTGATACGAGGAAAACATCTTGCTATCAGCACAGATATGACGAGTAGCCCCAGAGTCTACCCATCATTCTCTCGGATTCCCAACCAAGTTGGCTTCAGTTACCACTGTTGAGAGATTCATTTCTGAAATCTCATTAGTTAACTGCTCATCTTCAGTGACATAGGCCTCATTTATCCTGCCATTGTCCTGAGATATCTTGTTTCTGCAGTCCTTTGTCATATGACCGCTCTTTTCACAGTTGTAGCACTTCCCATTGAACTTCTTGTTCGCTTGGGAAGAATCAGCTTCACTGTTCTTTCTTTTCTTGCTACCCTTTACATCCTCAAAGATGTTGGCCTTAGACTCCATAATCTTGTAGCTGGCCTACTCGGACATCATGTTGTCCTGTTCGATTCTCAATCGAACTCCAAGGTCTTCAAGGCTCATCTGCTTCTTTTTGTGTTGCAGATAGCTCCTGAAGTCCTTCCATGATGGAGGCAACTTTTCAATTATGGCGGCAACTTGAAACATCTTACAGAGTTTCATTCCCTCATCCAGTATTTCATGAATGAACAATGGCAGTTCACCCAACTGAGACATCACCGTCCTTGAATCTACCATCTTGTAGTCCAGGAACCTACCCACGACAAATTTCTTTTGTCCGGCATCTTCGGTTTTGTACTTCTTCTCGAGAGATTCCCAGAGAACCTTCACAGAAGTCATGCCTTTGTACACATTGTACAGGGTATTGTCAAGACCACCCAAAAGGTAGTTCTTGCATAGGAAGTCTCCAGACAACCAAGTCTGTTTTCGCTCTTCCTTGGCCAATTCAGATTCACCATCCACAGGACCCGGAGGATCTTTGAGGAATTTAGCCAACCGGAGAGTTGTCAGGTAGAACGGCATTTTGCTCTGCCACTGTTTGAAATTTGCCCTACCAAATTTCTCCGGCTTTTCTCCGTGAGAGACCGGTATTCTTTGATATTTCCGCTAGCCATTTGTAACTGGAAATCCAACAGGGTTCAATCAGTCTACGAAAGACGAATTGCACAACGATCAACGAATGATCTTGTTCAAAGTGATGTACTAGGTAGTCACTTGTTGTTCTAATGGACGAAAGTTCCAATAAACACAAGTCATTTAATTTCAACTAAAGATACTTAAGGAAAATTGAATGAACGAAGATTCTTCGAACATCTTTTCCAATAGGATCTTTTAGCAATTCACAACCCAGTTTTGCACTCTTCCAATAGCACAATTATTACGATAAGTGTAGATATATAAATGTCAATCAAGATTGGATGGAATTACTTGTGCAAAATTACACTTTAAATTCTCAACCAATTATGCAACAACCAATCAATTTCAACTTTATCACTATGTGTATGCTTGTGATAATTGAATAACCTAATAATAACTTGAATCTATACTACCAAGATTAATGTTATTTAAGTTTGCAGTTTCTAAGAATTACAGGACTATTTCGTTAGTGTCGCGTTCGTATCTACGTTCGAACGAGACTGTCCAGTGCGTGTACGTTCGTGTTGCGTTTGATAACGCGTTCGAACGAAGTGTTTCCAGAGAGTTCACGTTCGAGTAGCGTTTGATAACGCGTTCGAACAGAATGATTCCAGAGAGTTCACGTTCGTATAGCGTTCGTGAACGCGTTCGAACGGAATGATTCCAGAGAGTTTGCGTTCGAGTTGCGTTTATTACGCGTTCGAACGTTCTAAGGCAGAAGGCTTGCGTTTGCGTTCGAGTTGCGTTTGAAGACGCGTTCGAACGTTCTTACGAGAATTCAAATTTTTAGTCTTCGCGTGCGTTGGGCGTTCGAACGCCCTACGGGTTTTTCATGCACAGTTCGTATTTTCCAGAAAATATTCAAACCCTAACATGCAAATTACTATTTAATAACACGATATCAATAAGTTCTTAAGATTGTTGTAAAATTTGTGTCATTAAACAGTAATATAACTTGCAAACAAACAGATCAAACGGCAAAAGTAGATCTAGTAGATGATGAAACCATAAAACCAGAAAACCTTTAAAACAAACACCAGAAAATGGAGATTGCAGATTTGTCCAAGTCGAGATGATCTCTGTCCTTAAGAACTTATTGGCTCCGTCACAGGTGCTTTACGGATTCGTTTTGGCCAACGTTCTCCCAGGATTACTTGGATTCTTCTTGTTCAAGAGCACTCCTTAACAAGTGTATGAACTTGGATCCAAATGGTGGATCTCTCTCTCAAAACAAAGAAAACAACACAATGCCTTTTCCATTCTTGGATATTAATTGTATATCTTGTGTATCTTCTATCTATCTATTTGGAATAAAAGCCTTCTATATATAAGGCATGAAGGGATGCCAATAGGGCACCCCTTGGGGTGGGTTGCAACCCTCCAAAGATTACAACCTCCATACACCCCTTGGGAATTCCAATTGTACACATATACATATACATATCATATTTAATGAATTTGAGGAATTTACAACACGAGGTAAATGATACTTGTCAAAGCTCCTCTAGCTTTCTCAACCAAGTCAGGTCAACGTGCATGGACATTATTAGGTCATGCTCAACAAATTCTCTAATAACCCTAAATCCATCGTTCTTTCACTAGGTCAGGTCGATATGATAACTCACTTTATCCCTAAAACGTTATGCCCTTTGGGTGAACTACTCCATTTAACTACAGGCCGGGCGGTTTGGCAGCGGGTTTCCAACATTTCTTTAAAAAAAGATTAAAAAAAAAGGTAATCAAGTTTGAAGCTTACATGGATGATGTATTTCATGTGGTCAATTGAAAAAAAAAAAGGTTAGTGAAATTGGCTTTAAATCTTACTTGCAAATTTCATGAATATGGTCTATTTTCAGTTTTATGGAATTTATTTATGCCTTTTAGTTTAAATATTAGAGCTTTTGAGTTGTTTTCTTTTTGTTTTAAAAAATAAAATAAAAAATTAAATGCATTTTTTGGAGCTTATGGTTAGTGACTGTACTAGATTCTAATACAGAATTGTATCAGCAGCTCTTTACAACTGTAAATAGAATTAGTGGCAATTATCAGTCACTTGTCACACGAGTATCTCTTTGATGAAGAGGAAGTAACAGATGAAGAATTAAATCGAATTATTGCCAGTGTTGAAGAGGATTCAAAGTCTGCCAAGGAAATGTGTACCGCATATGTTGAGAAAAAGCTTTGTAAAGCTGGAAATATTTCTGCTGCAATACTTGCGTGATAAAAATAACTTCCTTCCCAATGCGTATAATTGCTTGTTGGTGGCATTGGCTGAGAGAAATGATATCCATCTTTCGTTTCAGGGATAAAAATGATTGCACCCAGCTACTGAGTTTTAATTGATAGCTTTGGAAAGTGCAGTATTAAATATGAAGTGCAGTAATTCATACCATTATCTAGAAATTTAAAATCATTGACATTACAAGATTTCAAGAAATATTAATATTACAAGATTTAAAATCAAAATCTTTGCAATGAGAGCCAGATACATCAAGCAGGGCTGAGCCAGCACCACCAGGCAGAAAAGCAAAGCATCAAGAACAAATTGAATCGAGATCGTGACGACATCTAGGCCTACCTGGGAAAAACCCACCACTGCACTGCACTTGCACTAGAATGTGGTAATCGAATCCCAAAACCATTTAATTACCAGAGTAATTGGTGAAACTCACATCAGAGATTTGCAAATATGTTATAGATTTATAAGGAAACTGTTCAACATCTAAAATGATTATATAGCAATCAAATGCAAATGCAACTGTAAAAGATATTAAACAGTTTCCCCACATAGCTTTTTTCTTTTTGAAAATGTTGGAAACGCGCCGCCAGAAAAACCCCCGCTGCCTCAGACAGTAACAAGAATCAAGAAATGAACCCATATAACCAAGTTATAAATGCTTTACCACCAAACCACACCTTTAATGACAGTTTCCCCACATAAAACAATTCTTCAACAACAGCCATTTTACTGAACACTCAAAAGGATGATCTAGTAAGAATCTTGTAACATAAAAATTTAAAATTGTGCAAAAATTTATTGTAGTGCTGTTATTTAACTCCACACTCGTTAAAATCCAAGAGAAGAAGCTGATGACAACACATTCAATTTCTGAGTTTTTTCAGATCCTATACACGCAAGAAAGTGCAAAGGCTATAGTTAAAACTCAGTAACACATATCATTCAATCAAAACAATTTTACAAAAACAAGAACTAATAAAATCACACAAATTGTAAAGCCTCAGTTAAATCCAGTATTATCAAAGTCATGTAGCTTCAGCCAGGTAGGTTCATCCTGTTTCCACTACACCTCAAACAAATTGGATTGAATCATCAATGGCGTAATTCAATCAAACAATTGGAATTTTTTTTGACAATTCAAATTAGAGGCTCAGAGTATGAACAGCTTTATCAATCAAGAATTTTCTGAAGCAGAACTGGCATATAGCTGTAAAATTTAATCATCACTGCCAATAAACTATCAACTAACATGCATACAAAACAGCAATATAACAAAAATCTCATCTGGGTATTGAAATCTAACTACAAAGCAGGCTCATATCAAGAAATTCAACCATTTTTTTTATCCTTTTACTTCATAGATCTCTCTCAGAAGCGCGGATAAATATATAATCATAGCCGAAAATTGAAAAAAAAAAAAATTATTTATAGCGGATGATTTTAGAGGTAAAACTATTAAAAAAGATATACCCCCACGTGAACAATCGCCGAATTGAATGTTTGCCTCTATGACTAGCCTAATTTTCGGAGAATTTATGCTTTCGAAAACCAGCTAAAGGTGTGAAGAGGCAAAAAAATAAATTAAAAATACAAACTTTGTGAGTAATTTAGCCGTTATTTTGACACAGATATAAGCCGTGGAAGAGAAACAAAGGCTAAACTGCAACACTAAACGGCGGCGCTTTAGCACAAGCATTGGGGCTTCTTCGTCACCTTTGAGATTCGGAGAAGCCCGGGGTAGCGTCGTGCAGATGCAGATTTCGAAACCCTAATTGAAATAAATTGAAAGAAGCGGAAGGAAAAAAAAAACCCTAATTCTACCTCACAGCCTCCAAAGATGTCGATAGACGATGTGAATTGATAAATGGACGACGTGTTTATATAGATATTTTGAAACCCTAAAAACCCGATTTACGAATCGGATTATTCGGCTCTTTTTCTTCGGGTTATATTTTCAGGAAACTCTAGAGCCCATGTTTTGGAGAAAGAATTGTCTAGCAGGGCGTTAATACGTCCGCTATATAAATAAAATTTAAAATTACTCAATAATAATAATAATAATAATTATTGATTAATATATATGAATAATTCCTTATTAATAAGAGAAAGAGAAAATTTTATATTCACTAGACGAAATTACTATAAAAATCACATGCTTTTTACTAGAATGACATTTTTTTTTTAACAATCTTCTTAATGTGCCCTTAATTGGTGTGATTTGGTAGCAAATGACTTAGAGACTTGATTGTCAAATCTTAAGTTCGAATCCAAATTATTCATTTCTTATAAGAGCCTATGATAATCAAAGATTTTACCTACTCTGTTTAAATCCGAATAGGGTAATTTGACAATGAGATTTCCAATATTTAAAAAAAAAAAAATTGTAAATGTCTTAATCTTAATTTAATCTCCTTATAATTTATCAATAACATTTATTTGGTACCCAATTGAACTTCCTTTCAAGTAATTTGAACCATAATTCATAATTGTTGAGTCATAAATTGGGGCTTTGTTTCTGTATTGAACCATAATTATGACATTGAATATTAAACTTGTATAATATAATCTTGTTATATAACAAAATTTGGTGATATGAAATATAAAAATTGTAACATTTTTACAAAGAAATCACCAATTAGCTTAGAAGGCATGATGTGAAAAATGCAAAATAACAACCAACTAACCTACAGATTATTATATCACTTTAGTACATATAGCTTTAGAAATAATATGTCCTCGACGTGACTTGATGGTACCTTTCTCTTTGCTTTCAAAAAATATGATTACGAGAATCAAATGATCATGAGTTGTTCTTTGCTTTCAAGTTATCATCCAGCTCACTTGGCAGCAACTCCGATACCAATGGTGGAGCCAAAAATTTAATATAAGAAGACTAATTTCAAATAATAAAATAATTTTTAAATAACAATAATAATAAGTATTAAAATTTTAAATTTTATTAAAATATTTTTTATAACCGTTCTTGAAGAATTTTTATTTGTTAAAAATGTTAAATGATAACCCTATTATTATCAATAAAAAAAATATCTCTGTCTATATATACAAATAGACTATCATTCAACCATGGATCTCTCATCTGATTTCACAATCAATTTTTCATAAAATGCATAGCTGAAAATGTAATTTCTAATGTAGTTATGACAATTAGTAAAATCAATAATGTTAATACAACCAATAAATAAATTAATAGAAACATTTATATTCTTTAGTCTCAATTACCTTTCTTGCAAATTCAATAATTTTCTTTCAATCTTAAAAACTCATTGTCAGAACCTAGATATGTGATGTAATTTTCAAGATAAAATTCAAGTGATTTGAGATCCATTGGAAAAAAATTATTTGAATGAAATTTACCAAGTCTGTATTAAACAGTACTTAGTTTTCTTTTAATAAGATTGTGATTTAAATTTTCTAAAATCACAGAACTCATAATAATTATACTAATTTTACCCTAATTAATCAAAAATAAAAATAAAAATCAAATAGAAGTAAAATTTATATTCTCCATACAAAATTAAGAAATTTTCAAAGAAACTATAATGGAGATTCAAATTATTTCAAAGAACACAATGTACTTCAAGTTATGCAATTTTATGCCATAAGTAAATTAATTCAAAATTACCAACAAAAAAACAAAATCAACATTATCGACTTTAATTTCATTGATGCGAACGACAAAGGCTTATATTCACAAAAGCATCTAAATAAAATGATTTAAAGAGGGGAGATCTCGACCTTTTCGCTTGCGATAAATTTTACAAAAATAAGAAAGAAAGAAACTGAAAATTTAGACAATTTCCACACGGGAAAACATAAACAATGATAAAAAATATTACCCTTAAAAAATAATGAAACAAATTTATTTTTATGGGCAGCCCCTGCTGGGCCCAGTGTTGGCAGTAGTACCTTTCTCTTTGCTGCCAGGACTTCTTTGTATTATTAAAAAAAAAGCTAGAGCTAGATATGCAGCCATCGCCGCCACTCTAACCCAGGGCTCACCGACAGCTACTAGCACAGCTGCCGCGGGTAAAGCAGACGTAACATCGTCCCTCTTTTTAATTAGCCATGAGAAACTATAAATACCCAATAGAAGTGTCCAGAAGAATGGCTCGGAGATGTGGCCTCTCACAACTGCATATCCGATTAGGCCATATAATGTAAGAAGATATGGTTGGCAGCTAATGGCATTTGGAACCGCAGCTTCTACAATGGAAATAACAGCTGATGCAAGGATGATTATGAGGGTCAGGTCACTGATGGGAGTATATGCCACTATCCCAGAGTAGAAAGCTCGAACAGAGTAGATTGCAGTCTCCAAATAGAAGATCAATGACATGAATCAAGGCATAGTCATATTTGGAGTATCAAGAGGGACATGACCAAACTCATGGAACCATTGCAAGTATCAGAAGAGCCGATCATAAGATAGAAGGTTTAATTCATGCCATAGTGGAATTCGGCCAAATCATTATATTTTATATGTTAACTGTAATATCTCATTTTTAATATACCATTATCATTTCAAACCTAATTAATCCTCACCACCTTATTATCCCCCCCCCCCAAATTCAACTAACCCACCATCATTTCCTTTTGTTAATCAAACCAACTTTGCATTTTATGTGAGTGTTTTATGTGAGATTAGAGGAGAGGGTGAGGTGTATGTTGAAGACACTTTCAAATAGTTGTGAGAGCAAATTCCAAGGAGCTTTTAGAGAGAGAAACAGTTAGAGAGAGAGTGCGTCCAGAGAGAAAAATGTTGTGGGGACGGATGTAGAACCCTCGGACTCCAGCGCAACGGAAATGGGTCTAACGTGTGGATATCTAGCATGAGTGCATATTAATATATTTTATGTAAAATTACATTCCGTTTTGAGTCCGTAGGACTAAACGGGGACCAAAATGGAGTCTTGAAATTCCGGAACGGAGAAAATAAAGTTTTAATATTCATCAGCCCTACGCGTCACAGTACGGAGGCTTGGGAGTCGAGACGCCCCAAACTGTGAGAGTTGAACGTCTCGATGTCGCGACGTGGAAGGGCGAGCGTCGCGACGCTCCTAGATCTGATGCTCAGTGTCGCGACGCTGCTCTGTGTACAATATTGGCAGAGAAAATTTTCACATTCAAACCAATTCTAAACACTTTCAATTTTCTCCTAATACTTAAATACACATAAAATCCAATTTTAACATCAAAACCACCATCAACACATATTATACAACTAACATACATGTATTCTAAATACATAAATGCATTTCTTTAAATCAAAACACAAATCAAAATAGAATCCCACAATGAAATGACTCGTGAACAATTATAGGTCACTCAAAGATGGTCAAATGATTCTAGAATTGTAGTATTCGCTCTAAGCTTTAATCTAGAGTTCCAAACTCTTATTAATTGTTCAATGTCCAACAAGAATATATTTGACCCAATTACAAGCATATTGCGTGTTTATACTTCTAAAGCATCTATACACAATTCATTAGCCTAATTTCAACTTTAAGCTATGTTATTATGCATCTATTACATAATCCATCACTATATGTCTCACTAATGAAGAACATAGCTTAGGAGAATATCAAACTTACCTAGCAAGCTTGATACAAAGATTCAATCTTCTTCTCCTTTGTTGAAATGGTTGGAGAACTTTCAAAGTTTAGCAAGCTTGACTCCAAGATCCAATCTTAATTATAATGCTAGCAAGATTCACTCCAAGATCCAATCTTGATTTCTCCTTGTTGAAATGTTGTAGAGATCTTCCAAAACTTCTCTAAACACTTCTTTTTCTTAAACTAACTTCTATAGGAATTGATTGTTTTAACTTTCTTAAGCTTAATTAAAATATTTGCTCAAACTTGCTATTTATAGCAAAACTTATGGAATTTTTAATTAATAAAAGTTTTAATCAACTTTTATGTGGGCTTAAACTCATTTTTCCAAATATTTATAATTAGGTGTGACTAATAGTTGGGGCAGTTATGGAACTCTTAGAGTCGGATCAGTGCCCCGCACAGCGAAAGTGGGTCTAACCTAATTATATCAGGGATAGGTGTATTTTAAAATATTTTAATGAAAACTACATTCTGATACGAGTCTGTAGGAAAAAAAAGAGAACCAAATAGGAGTTCGAAAACTCCGTAATACAGAAAATAAAGTTATAGTGTTCATCAGCCATTGGAGTCGCGATGCAGAGTCTTGGGAGTCGAGACGCTCCAAAGTGCGAGAGCAACTGCGAGAGCTAAATGTCTCGGCGTCGCGAAGCGGAAGAGTGGGAGTCGCGACGCTCCTAGGTCTGATTCTCAGTATTGCGACGCTCTCTTAGGCAATGAACAATTTCAACCTTCAAATCAATCATAAACACTTCCAATTTACTCTTATCATTTCAATACACCTTAAAACCAATTTTAACATCAAAACCAACCACAACACATATTATATAACTAATATACATGTATTCTAAATACATATATACATTTGTTTGAATCAAAACACAAACCAATTTAGAATCCCACTATGAAATGTCTCATGAACAATTCTAATTCACACAAATATGGTCAAGTGATTCTTGAATAGTAGTCATAACTCTAAGCTTTAATGTAGAGTTTCAAACTCTTATTAATTATTTCATGTCCAAAATGAACATCTTTGACCTAATTAACAAGCATATTGTGTTTATACTTCCAAAATATTCTAACACAATTTATTAGCCTTATTTCAACTCTAAGTTGTGTAATCATGCATCCAATACATAATTCATCACTATATGTCTCATTAATGAAGAATATAACTTAATAGAAGTTCAAACTTACCTAGTAAGGTTGATGCAAATATCCAATATTATTCTCTTTGTTGAAATTGTTGGAGAACTTCTCAGGTTTGCAAGCTTGACTCCAAGATCCAATCTTGATTCCACTGCTAGCAAGCTTCACTCCAAGATCCAATCTTGATTTCTCCTAGATGAAATGTTGTAGAGATCTCACAAAACTTCTCTAAACACTTCTTTAACTTAGACTAATTTCTCCAAGAATTGCTTGTATTTAGTTTTCTCAAGCTTAATTAAAACATTGCTCAAGCTTGCTATTTATAGCAAAATTTAGGTAATTTTTAATTAATAAAAGTTATAATCAACTTTTATGTGGGTTTAATCTAATTTGTCTAAATATGTATAAATATGTATAACTAATAACTTTTGTCTACCACTTTAATTTAATCCAATTAAGTCAAGAAAAAGATTAGGAAATGGATTAGTTTAATATTTGTCACTTTGATTTAATCCAATTAAATCAAGCCAAAAACATATATAATTACATATTTACATTTACCAAAATATCCTCAAATGGTAGAGATATTTATGAATTTACAATTAAGTTCTTGTGTAATTATTGAATTAATTCAATTAATCCAATTAAGTCAAAGTAAATAATCAATGTTATCCAATAATACTTGATTATCTTATTTAATAATTATAATATCGAATATTATCTTTTATCAAAATTAATCTGCCACCCAAATGCTCGACGAGTATACTTCAGATTAAGACTATCTAAGTTCAGACACGTTCGTCATATAAACCTAGCTAATATATACGCAATTCGGCCACCTCCAAATTCGTGAAGAACACGAACGACCTTTCTGAACTATACAAGTTGAGGTCATCACATATGTTTATCAATCCCTTTGTCATAGGCTATTCGAGTTGTGCTTAGGAAATACATAATACACCGTCAAATTTCCAAGGCGCACATCTCATGTCGACATGTCCACAATTCTTTACAACTGATGCGATCCACCCTAGGTGATCGACTTTGGTCAAAGTCTTAAGAATCGTGACTTACTCACATGGATACCTAAACCACTTATGGTACACATACGGGCCGACAGATCCTATCTTGATTCGCACTTGATTAATAAGTACATCGGTCCACACTCAACGAACATCTAAAGGCCAGACCATGAAATGTTTCTGACATACATGACATCAAAGTGTGGAGGACCTCATACAAAATCAATGTTATCCTATGGTCAAAAGATTACATATGCTACTCGACTCGAGAAGATTCATATTGACGGTGGTGTGTACTTTCAACTATTAGGAATCACTTATGAGTGATTCAGTATTCGGTCCAACCATTACCCACACATCAATATGAGCTTTCAAAGCTCATGGTACATCAGGTTAAACCATTGGAACTTCAATTCTAATATACGACATGTGCTAGTCTGATAGGTTATAGGAATTCGACCATATTCTAAAACCAACGACTAGGAAAATTTACTTTAAGAATAGTTTACAATAGTAATATTTATCCCAATGTCGGATCACCTAGTGTCTGTAGACGCTGGTTTTCGCCCGAGGCCTACAATTGAGATTTCGTGAGGGGGCACTGACGATCCTGCAAAATAAAGAAAGTAGGATGAACGGAGAAGGTCTACCCACCGGTGTGGTAGATGCCGTAGGCACTCCGACGCCCAAGTCAGTGAAGGGACTAAGAAAGTAGTTGTAGGGAGGGCAAGGTTAGATGCTACCTTGGATTCTGTAGGATGTCGTGAGGGCGGTAGGTAGGAGGTGTGGTGAGCTTGAGAATGTCCCAAAGCTGTGAGTATGAGAGCCAGAAGTTGAACCCCCCTTCCTCTTGGAGCCTTGTTCCTTATATATTCACACTATAGTATCGTGTGCCTTAATTGCCTTTTGATTAATCGTCCGTTGGATCATGGTAACAGTCAACTTTATGAGGAGCTGTTACTGCGTTGTAGGCTAGAACAAATGGGTTGTGAATGACATTTATGAGCCTGGGCGTTATGTGGACTGAAGTATGATGAGCCCCGATTATGCTTTGAGCACGTGACGTCTCACTGGGCTTGGGCTTATGAATCTCTAGGCCTCTATACACTTTAAACATTGGGGCTTCCTTTTGAGGTAGAAGTTTGGGCCTGGATTAAAGGGACGAAATTGCCCTGGACCAAATTTGGCCCGTACAGTGTCTAGTATTACTACATGACTATTCTAATATCGATGTCATTCTTAGCATATTTATACATCAATCTAATATGCATAATGATAATATCATTATTAAGGTATGGAATAAAAATGTTATTATTTATTAATAAATAATAAAATATACAATACATTATTCGAATTGACGCTAAAAAGCACCAACTCCTACACTAATCACCATTGTCTACTACTTTGATTTAATCCAATTAAATCAAGACAAAGTTTAATTAATTGATTAGCTACATGTCTAACACTATGATTTTATCCAATTAGATCAATCCAAACACACCTATAATTACATATTTACAATTACTAAAATATCCTCAAATGGTATAGATATTTATGAATTTTCAATTAAACATTTGTGTAATTTTTTTATTAATCCAATTAGGCCAAAGTAAATAATCAATGTTATCCAATAACATTTGATTATCTTGGTTGATAATTATAATATCAAATATTATTTATTATCAAATTTATCGGCTATTCAAATATTGAATGAGTACACTTCATATTGTGGGAATCTCTAATTCCAGACACATTCATCATATAAGCCTAGCTAATATGTACGTAATTCGGCCACCTCCGAATTTGTGAAGAACACGAATGACCTTTCTGAACTATACAAGTTGAGGTCATCACATATGTTTAATAATCCTCTGTCGTAGGCTATCTGAGTTATGCTTAGGAAACATAGAATGCACCGTCAAGTAATTGATGACAAGGTGTCCACCTCCGATCAGTGATAGAGTACACCGACATAGGTACGTCAACACGATTATACCTATAGAGAAATGATTTAAAACGAAATTGTTTTGTTTTCATTTTTAACAATTACACAAGTTATCAAAATAATTACAAAGAAAAATGTTGAGAGAAAAGTGAAAGAAAAAGAGAAAAAACTTGATCCAAGCTTGAAATTTGTAAGTTTTTCTTAACTTTCTTTAATTAGAAAATTGTTTCTAAGTATCTAAGCTTCAATATATGTTGCTTAGAATTTTCTCTACTCTTTTATGTATGTAATTACATGGTTGTAAACTTGTTTGAAAGATGATCATGCATGTTAATTAAAGATTGAATGAAATTGTTCATTTAATAATCTTTAAGCCATTTGATGGTGAAGTAGCCATTTGTTTGGTTTCGTAAAGATTGGATTAAAGTATTTAATTTGTTTAATTTGGTGTATTTTGTCAATTTGAAAAAATTATAAAATTAGGGTTCATAACTCTTTCCAAATTTGGGGCTTTAATATATGTGATTTAATTTGATGTATATATGATGTATATTAAATTTGGGATTGATTGGATTTGATCTTAATATGTTTTGAACTAAAAAGGACCAAATTGTAAATCCTGGAAATTTTTGGGGCTGTTCGGTAATTTAAAAAAAAATTAGAATTTTTGTTGAAAATTGTATTTTCATGTATTAGACATGTATAAATCATTTTGGGATTGATTTGGAATCACTTAAATATGTATTTGACAATTTAATGACCAAAATGATCAAAATTCAAAGTTAGGTGAACTAGTGGCTTGAAATAGTTTATATGTTGTTTTAAGATTATTGAAATTGAAAACATTGAAAACAGACTTGATTTGGTTGTTCAATAAATATCCGAGATTTTATAGTAGTTTAGTCGAGAACTTCGTAAGTCGTGTTTCTGATGGCATTTCGCCATTTGTTTTGACAGATGTGACTAGGACCTAGAATGCTCGCGAAGCCAGGTAAGTAACTCATGCGATGAATACTTGAAAGTTGATTTATGTTTATATATATATAAATATAATTGAAGTGTTTAGGTTAAGACGAAAATAGATAAGAGATGGTATTGAGAAGGAAGTGCGAGACTATGTATGATTAAGTAATCGACCACCACATGTATGGATTTTTTGTTATTGCTATGTTATAAAGTGAAGTAATTGACGAGCTCAATATTTATATGCATGTGTTTCTGTATGCAAGTGTATGAATGTGTAATGATACGTATATATATGCGTAAATGAAAAAGTATATGTATAAATATTGATACACGTATTTGTATTGGCATGTGATGATATGTTATGGATAATTTGCGTATGGTAGATCAGCAAATGAAATAAGTCATGATTTCTAAATTTATATTTTTTCGTGTAGATATGTGTTATTAGAATAAGTTTATTAATGACTAATGCATATGATCTAGTGGTATAGAGGTTTGATTGGTATAGGTTAAGTCTTTTCCGAGGGATGGAAGTTCGTGACTGATTGGATACGTATATAAATGGTGAATGTTGACTGATAAGTAAAGAATATGAGGATTGTGAAGGTCATGGTATCAGAATTCGATATAACTGGTATATTCATATGTTTGATGTATATACTTGTACATACGATGATACATATGATAAGCAATGTTTGACATGTATGTGTATGTGTATGTGAGATCGTGTGATGAGTTTGTGTCACGTGATATGTGTGCATATGTGTACAAGCCAACCATATGAATGTATTGTTTGATTATGTTTTCTTTGATGTATTGGCTGTTATGTATGCTTCGTTGTCAGTTGTACGATGATTGTATGTATGTCTGAGTGTGAACTGTGAATGTTATTGTAGAGTGAATGAATAATTCGAGAGTCAATGTGAGTATAAGATGCTGTAAAATATGCTTGCTAAGTTGTACTATATGTACGTATGTGTAAGAATTCTAAAATTGAATTTGTGTGAATATAAGAAAATTGAGTCATGATATGTATGAATGCTGGCTTTCAGATGGGTCAATTATTTCATAGGGGTGAGCACCGGTTCCAGATAGACCCGGAACGGGACCGAAAATCCGGGTTTGGAACCGGAACCGATTGTAACCGGTCTGGTTCCGGTTCCAAATACATGGAACCGATTTTAAACCGGTCCGGTTCCGGTTCCAGAACAACCGGAACCGGATTTAGAACCAGATTCATTGCTTGTTTAAGTTTCTGTTTACTTCTATGACTAGTTGATCATTGCGTGTAATTACAGTGATGATATTGTGTTGTGTTGTTGAGATTAATGAAGAGCTGGGAATGAGTTTCTATGAAGATATGCGGCATCCTTATGCAAAATATAGTAACATTATCAAGGAGTGCTGGACAAATGCTAATAATGATTATTATCGAGACGCTGTGCAAAGTTACAAAATGGTAGTAACTAAATCCCAAGAGAGACTGCGAAGCTGGAGCAATAGGGAGTTCAGTAACAAACAAAGGAAGATGCGAGAGTTAAGCAATAGGCTGCAATGGATCAAAAAAATAGGGTAGTTCACTTTATCTATGTTAGTAACAGAGAAGGGAAAAAAATAGGGTAATTCGGAACCGGACTGGAACCGGACCGGAACCGAATTGGAGCCGAATAACAGGGTACCCTATTTAATTGGGTAGGTTCCGGTTCCACTTAATTAGGAACCGATTTTTTCCGAGTAGGTTCCGGCCGAAACCGATTTTGCTCACCCCTACCATTTCAGCTTTGGAAGTCATGCTCGAGATGCGGATCACCCAAGCAGCAGTCACCATCGCAAGTGTTTTGGAAGAAGTTTAGAAGTTTAAGAAGTTTAGGATATTTGGTTATTACTTATTTGTCGTGTTGAGCACGCTGTTTTTATATATATATATATATATTAAGTAAATGTTTTAATTATTCATGATGTGGTGGGCTCAGAGCCCTTGAGTGTTGATAGATAATGTGGGCGGAGCCCTTAGGATATGATTTTAATGAGATTTATGTGGACCTGAGGTCATTTTATTTGTTTGATGTCTTCTTAGATTCCCTTTGATGCTGGACTGTGATCCATGTTGTCCAGTTTTAGGATACATCATGCCGAATTTTCGATAAATTCAAAGGCTTATGGAGGTGGGTCAATCTCATCTCCTGCCGATAACATCCTGCATCTGACGGGGTGTTACACGAAGACTAAATAATGAGTTAATAATTGCAAACTCTGTACCCTGATTATTTTTTCAAAAAAAAAAAAAAAATCTGAAAATTAGGCCATTTTTATGAAAAATTCTGCAACATACACGTGTTTTATACCATAATTTAATAATATATTAATTATATTTAATATGTTTTCACATATTATATATTTATTTATTAGTAAACGCCAAAAATCAATTACTCAAAAAAAAAAAAAAAAAAAAAAAAAAAAAAAACGAAAGAGAAAGAAAGAGTATAGATCCCATAAATAACTGACTGATTCGTGTATAATGTATTTGTCAAAGTAAAAGGAAAAAAAAAAACTAAAAACTTTGCTTCACTTCCCTTCTCACTTCTCAGTGATCCAGAAGCTCTTATCTCTCAAGCATTCAAAATTCAACCCTCCAATAACTCCTCTCCCTTCTCAAGCATTCAAAATTCAACCCTCCAATAACTCCTCTCCCTTCCCCTATATATATAAAAACCCTAATCTCTCATTCAGATCCGGAGAGTATCATATCTGCTCGGGCTCAAGTTTCCTCAACTTTCTCGGGAAAATTATTAGCATTTTCACAGGAAACAAACAGAGAGAGAGAGAGAGAGAGAGAGAGAGAGAGAGAGAGAGAGAGAGAGAGAGAGAGAGAGAGAGAGAGAGAGAGAGTTTGTGGATTGAGTTTTGGGTACTGAAATGAGGAGAAGAGGTCAGGATTTTCGTAGGCCAGTGAGGAGGAGAATATCGCACGTGGTGTGGTGGACATTGTGTGGGATTGCGGTTTTGCTCTTCATTGTTATTTTGAGCAAAGAGAGTCAGATTGAATCTAGGCCCACGTTTCCTAAGGTCAACATCTTTCTTTCTTTTTCTTTTTATTTGTTCATTTGGGATTCTTATTTCCGTTTGGCTGCTGAGAAAGTGTAGGGAAAAAAGAAGAAGAAGCAGAATGCTTTTCTGGGGTTTGAGCAAAATTTATCATTTGATCTTGTGGATTAAGTCAATATTGACTTAAAATGATGCTAACATAAACTGTTTGATTGAGCAGATATTCCTTATATAGGATCTTAATTAGTTGAGTAGTCATTCACACTAGAATTATGCTTATGGTTTCCGTTTTCTGTTCCATGTTTTAATATAACTACAGAGATCTAAGTTGCATCAAATTTCAGATAGAAATAGAAACACTGATACGCTACTATAGATATTAAATGCACCAGCGTTATACGTTTGTTGTGAGGTGTTAGTGTTAGGATGTTTTCGTATGATATTTTATGGATGTAAAGAGGATGAGAGATAGAAAATGACTGAATTGTGTGTTTGCAGAAGAGCCAATCTGTATAACTTTGATGTGTTGAATACATCAGCTCCAAGTTTTGGAACACGTGATGGGATCTGTGGTCTGTGGATCATTCGATGGAATGCTTTACCCTTCTAGGATGAGGATACTTTACTAGTAGATTTGGTACATTAGATGTATATTTTAGGTGTAATTGCGGGCGAGTAAGGTACACTGGATTGACAAGACATTAACATGCTTTACCTTGGTACAGAGTATTGCTATTGGATGTAACTTAAGAGATTAATGAACTGGAAAGGTAAATGATTTTGAGCTAGGACCTGGTATTTTTATGTAGAATAGCTTATTCGGTTATTCCTCAATATAAGTAAGAAAACCATCTTGAGAATTTTGTAGAGGAGCTTGAGAATTTTGTAGAGGAGCGCCTTTGTATGATATAGTTATATAAGATGTTTTGAGTGGATCTAATAAATATCTAATAGAGTTTATAGTCATTGGATCAAACTTGCTTATGATGAATTGTACAGTACTGTGTGTTAGAACTTAGAAGAGCCTATTCCTAAAACGAATCTATCAGAAGTGAAATATTGATTAAAGTTGTGGAATATATTAATTGGTTAAAGGAAATTTTAGAAAATCCAAGTATAAAAGAGCTGCTTTTGCTAGCTGGGATGGCAAAAAATAAGTGTAGAAACTTTCAAGGAAAAAGAAAAAAAAGGTGTCAGGACCTACACTCTTAAAACATTCAGAGAGAGAATTATTGAATTTGAAGGAAGATATGGAGATGTCTAAATAATTTTCACTGAGTTTTCCTCACCAATGCATGGAATGAATACGTTTTAATTTCCTTCTAAATTTGTTTGGTAATATATTTTTTTTCTTTTTCATGAATTTGTTAAATTGTTATTTTGTTTTTCAAATTCTGTTTGTCCATTCTGCTAAAATTACAGTTTCTTTGGGGAATAAAAATTTGAAAACATGTTGCTGTAGTAAACCGTATTTAAGGGCTTATTGCTTGAGGTCATGCTTAGGTTTTGTATCACTGCTTTCTAATTTGGTTTGTTGAGGAGACATGCAATTGGGGGCAGCTGGCCATAAGACCTGGAAATTATGATTTTGCTGTTGGATTACATTGGTCTCCTTTAAGGAATTATGTATTGCTGTTGGTTTAGCAGTTCCTAAAATTGTCTCAATGTGCAAAAGCATATGGAAATGAGTGCCTTTTATAATTTTACTCGCCTTTTGTTCTGTAATAACTTAACTCTTGTCCTGGACAACAGCAAAACATTTCAAACGTAAGGCATAAACTAGATAGGATAACTGAGGTGCTACATTTATCAAGTGGGTGGCTGACTAATTCTATTTTATTTACTTTCTGCATGACTGCACCCTATGTATTTGAAGTCAAGGTATCTGGATTAGGTGCAGATCACGAAAGTACTTTTCTACTTAAAAAGTTATATTATGAGATTATTTGTGAGTTCTTATCTTTGCAGTCATTTTGGAGGCCACAAAGGTTGGGTTACATTTAGTCAAGATATGAACCATTATTTGTGATATTGAATAATGCTGATGCAGTCACTTGCAACTTCTAATTTGTTAATTTGCAATAATTGGTGTTGGACCCATGTTTATGAAGCTTGAGAAAGATCTAAGTCTTTCTCCGTTGTGAACCCAATTTATATATATCATATTATCATCTCCTGTGACCGAGATGATATCATCTTCTTTTTATATAAAGGTTAGCTAGCTAGTATAAACTCGTATAGATAATACAGTAATACATTCAAGTCTGGTTTCTACTATGACCATGTACTTTTTCTTTTTCCCAATCTATGGGAGTATGATGCATGAGACATAATTTTAGATTAAATCAGTTTCCCACTTGCGTCAGATATTTTCTCAGATTTTGTTAACTCCGTATGGCACCAGTTTTAGTCATTTTGATGCAAGGATCTTCTTTGGAAATTTCACATATTCACTCAAGATGTCCATGTTTTTGGGGATTCTGAGTCTGTCCTGCCAATGCTTAGCTTTACTGGGCTTTACTGGTAAAACTTATTAGATTTAAGATACAATTTCAGTATTGCTATATTTTACATATTCCATCAAAATTACATGATTTCGAGTATGTGGTGCAGTTATTAAATTAATGGGATCCTTAATTATTGTTGTTATACTTTCTTATTATATTGCAGAATTAAGGAAATTTGTTCTATTTTTGCTTTGCAGAGATATGACAGGCGTGACAGGATAATGGAAGGTCTGAACATTACAGATGAAATGGTCAGTGCTAACTCGGTTACCAGGCAACTTACTGATCAAATTTCTCTTGCAAAAGCATTTGTCGTGATTGCAAAAGAAAGCAACAACCTTCAATTTGCATGGGAATTAAGTGCCCAGATCAGGAATTCACAAGTCCTCCTCTCAAGTGCTGCTACAAGACGGACTCCTTTGACAACCAGAGAAACAGAAACTGCAGTTCGGGATATGGCTCTATTACTCTACCAAGCGCAGCAGTTTCATTATGACAGTGCAACAATGATCATGAGGCTAAAAGCTAAAATTCAAGCACTCGAAGAACAGATGGGTTCTGTGAATGAGAAGAGTTCAAAGTATGGACAAATTGCTGCTGAAGAAGTCCCAAAAAGTCTGTACTGCCTTGGCGTTAGGTTAACCACTGAATGGTTCAGAAATCTAAATTTGCAGAGGAAACATAAGGAGAGAATGCAAATGGAGAAACTTACAGATAACAATCTCTATCATTTCTGTGTTTTTTCTGACAACATCCTGGCAACATCGGTTGTGGTCAATTCAACTGCTTTAAACTCGAAGAATCCAGATATGATGTGTTTCATCTTGTAACTGATGAAATAAACTATGCTGCAATGAAGGCCTGGTTTGCCATTAACAGTTTTAGGGGAGTAACTGTTGAGGTTCAGAAGTTTGAGGACTTCAAATGGTTGAATGCTTCTTACGTTCCAGTTCTTAAGCAGCTTCAAGACTCTGAAACACAGAGCTATTATTTTTCTGGAAATAATGATGAAGGTCGGACTCCAATCAAGTTCCGAAACCCTAAATATCTGTCTATGCTTAATCATCTGAGGTTTTATATTCCAGAAGTTTTCCCTGCACTGAAGAAATTGGTTTTTCTTGATGATGATGTTGTTGTTCAGAAAGACCTATCTGGTCTGTTTTCCATCGACTTGAATGGTAATGTAAATGGGGCTGTTGAGACGTGCATGGAGACATTTCATAGATACCATAAATACTTGAATTACTCACACCCACTTATAAGAGAGCATTTTGATCCTGATGCATGTGGATGGGCATTTGGGATGAACATTTTTGATTTAGTCGAGTGGAGGAAAAGAAATGTAACTGGTATATACCATTACTGGCAGGAAAAGAATGTAGACAGGACATTATGGAAACTCGGTACCCTGCCTCCTGGACTATTGACATTCTATGGCTTGACGGAACCATTGAATCCGACATGGCATATTCTGGGGTTGGGCTATACAAATGTCGACCCTCAGTTGATAGAAAATGGAGCTGTTCTGCACTACAACGGAAACTCAAAACCGTGGTTGAAGATTGGAATGGAAAAGTACAAGCCCTTGTGGGAGAAGTATGTGGATTATAGTCATTCTGTATTGCAACAATGCAACTTCCATTGATTTTTTGGACATGTAATTCTTCTTATCACTTCCACAACAAACATGGTGAATCAGTAGAATTAGATATTGTGATCAGGAATGCTTGTACGCATGGCTATTTGTAACATGGGTACTTTCATTATTCTATTTGTCTCTTGTAATATATTTAGATTGGCATGATCAATTATATGCCAGATTTGTCCGGTTACTAGAATTTTTTTGCAGTCTCTCTGTTGTCCTTGCTTGCATTTTAGAGTTTATTTCAGAACACTAGAGTATCTTTCGAACGTGCTCTGTGTTGGGGTTTCGGGTGGTAATTCGGGTAAACGCAGCGGAATGCTGAAAATCAAATTTTCCGATTTCAATTATTTTCTTGTGCAATTAAAATAAACTAATTTATTTCAATTACTCAATACTCAAAAACTGAAATTTTTACCCAAAAATCAGAATTTTCAGAATTTACCATTTTGCCCCAAAACTTTGTATTTTAATCATTTTAGTCCAAAATTATCAAATACAATTCTAATTGATTCCAAATCAATTCCAAAATGATTTATTCATGTTTAATACATGAAAATACAGTTTGCAATTCAAAGAAACAGATTTTTCCCTAATTGCCGAATGGTCCCTCAATTTTCAAGAATTTGCAATTTGGTCCTTTTTGTTCAAAACATGCCAAAATCAAATCCAAAAATTCCCAAATTTAATATACATCATATATATATATCATATATACATCACATATATGAAAATCCCCAAATTTGGTGAAGGTTGGAAACCCTAATTTTACAATTTTATAATTTCACAAATTAACCAAATTAACACCAAATTAATTAGATTCAAATCTTTAATTCAATTCTTACAACACCAATCAAGCCTCACCAACATGAAATACCTCAAGAACAATTCTAGGTCTAACATGAGTGGCTAAAAGGCTCTAGAATGGCAACTAGCCATCAAAATGGCCAAAGAAAGCTTAATAAACCATTTTCAAGCATTCTAATTAACTATACATGCTTCCATCTTTCATTTAAGCCCCAAATCATCAAATCACAATCATAAAAGAGTTGAGAACAAACTGGGCTACACATGTTGAAGTTTAGTATGCTAGAAACATTTTTCATGAAAGGAGAAGTAAGAAAAAACTTACAAAAATGCTTGATTTCCAAAGTTTTCTTCCTTTTTTCTTCCTTTTCTCTTTTCCTCTCTTTGTATTTGATTTTTTAGGGTTTGTTTAATGAATAAAAAAAAAGGAAAAATGGTTTAAATAATTCCCTCAATTACCGATTTTTTTGGGAAATAAATAACAACCACATTTTTCATTTTTGTTTTAATTAATTGGAAATGACTTAATTAATATTTATGGTAAGAAATTATCCAATAATTCAATACTTATCACAAATAAGCCAATTAAATCATGCCAAACCAACCAATCAAAATTGACCACAATTTCCAATTAAAACATGCCAAATATCTTATCTTAATAAGTAAAAGGATATTAAATATTTAATTAATTTAATTATTCAACATTTGAATAAATAAGTAATTAAATACAAATATCTCAAAATATATGTATTATATTTACATTAAATAATCAAAATACATATATCAATTATAAATGTCAAAGTTCACAATTCGACATTTAATAAATGGCCAAAAGATCTCTAAAGCATGTAACTTCGTTTAACCGTTAAACGACTTATAAATAATCAATATTATTTATAAAAGTTGCCCTAGTGCGCAACAATTATATCTCATTAGTGAGACTCTCTAGGTTCAAGCATATCCGTCACGAAATCCAATTTCGTGTTCATAATCTACCCACCCGTAAATTATGACGAACACGGATAAAATCTCTGAACCATACAGGTCGATGTCACTGTATACGTATAATCCTTCCGTCACAGGTATCCGGATTATCCCAGAGATATAGATATAAACGTCAAATCTCTTTAGGTATAATCCCGTCGACGATTCTATTAGCAATATCTTAAATAACACTTAGAACTGATTTCTACAGTGTACCACGGGCCCATGAATTTAACAGATTGCTAATTCCATAATGGATACTTATGCTCTGTACACAGACTGACGGATCTTATCTTGATATGCACAAGATATCATGAGGATCAGTCCACACCCAACGAACAGACGGAGGTCTGATCTAAATAGATCGGTGACGTGACTGCCATCAAAGTGTGGATGATACCTCATATATCCACAGTGGTACCTTAAGTCGGAGGATCACTATGCTCACTCAACCCGATAAGATTCTTATTGACGTTGGTGTACCATCTATTAAGAATCTTCGGAGAGTCGTTCAGTGTTTATCCGATATAAACACCTATGTGTCTATATGAGTCTCCCGAGACTCATGGTTCATTGAGAAACCATTAGAATCCAACATTCCAATATACGACATGTACCGATCTCAATGGGTTTACTTACTGACCAAGTAATTATAAACCTTGACTAGGAACAGTTAAAGAATGATAATGTTATGATACTGCTCAATGTCAGTTGCGACGATTTTGCAACTGTATCATAACCAATCACTCTATGGTCATTTACGTCTTTACCATATAATAAAATAATTTATATTACAGAAACTGTCTATTTTATTCATTAATAAAATATATACAAAAGTATTTACAGGGAAATACATAAGAAATTGGCGCTCAGAGCACCAATCCTAACAAAATCTCCCACTTGCTCTAGTGCCAATATCGATTGTATCTAATACCCATCAACTCCACATTCTTATCAAACAACTTCGGAGGTATGGCCTTCGTGAGCGGGTCTGCTACATTATCTTCACTGGGAACTTTGCACACGACAATGTCACCTAGCGACATAATCTCTCGAATGATGTGGTACTTTCGTTCCACATGCTTCAACTTCTGATGCGCTCTCGGTTCTTTTACTTGCGCAATGGCACCAATATTATCACAATATAACGGAATTGGATTCTCGATACTCGGGACAAATCCCAGTTCTGTGATAAACTTCTTAAGCCAAACAGCTTCTTTTGCAGCTTCAGAAGCAGCAATATATTTCGCCTATGTGGTGGAATCAGATGTAGACCCCTGTTTGGAACTTTTCCAACAAACTGCACCTCCGTTAAGGGTAAATACGAATCCTGATGTAGAATTTCTATCATCGGGATCCGATTGGAAATCAGAATCTATATACCCGTTAAAATGCAGTTCATTTCCTCCATAAATGATAAACTTATCATTAGTACCTTTAAGATACTTCAGGATATGTTTAACAGCCATCCAATGGTCATTTCCTGGATTGGACTGATATCTACTGGTTACAATAACCGCGCAGCTAATATTAGGCCTCGTACATAACATGACATACATTATGCTACCCAAACACGAAATATAAGGCTGATTAGACATTCTAATCTTCTCATCTTCTATTTGCGGACACATCTTCTTCGTAAGATGAATGCCATGTCTGAACGGTATATTTGTCGTCTTACTGTTAGCAAAATTGTACCGTTCTAAGATCTTATCTATGTACGTTGATTGGGATAACCCAATAAGCTTCCTTTCTATATCTCTATAGAGCTTTATACCCAAGATATAAGAAGCTTCACCTAGGTCCTTCATGGAGAAATTCTTACAGAGGTAAGCTTTGACGCCTTGCATCATTTCTATATCATTCCCAATGATTAGGGTGTCATCAATATAGAGAACCAAAAATACTATCATACTCCCACTAGCCTTCTGGTACAAATATGATTCTTCAGTATTCTTGAGAAAATAAGAGAATCTAATAATCTCATCGAATCGAAGATTCCAATTTCACGAAGCTTGCTTAAGTCCATAAATGGTCTTCTTAAGCTTACAAACCATGTCTGAGGTTTCGCTGGATACAAAACCCTCCGGCTGTTCCATATAGATTTCTTCGTCAAGAAACCCATTAAGAAAAGCCGTTTTGACATCCATTTGCCAAATCTCATAATCATGGTAAGCAGTAATAGACAATAAAATCCTTATAGACTTTAGCATCGCAACTGGTGAAAAGGTTTCATCGTAGTCGACACCAGGTCGCTGCGTGTAACCTTTAGCTACCAGTCTGGACTTAAAGGTTTCAACCTTTCCGTCAGGCCCGCGCTTCTTCTTGTAAACCCATTTACTACCGATAGGAACAATTTCTTTAGGAAGCGGAACCAAGTCCCAAACTTGATTCTGATGCATAGAGTCTAACTCTGATTTCATGGCCTCTTGCCACTTTACGGAGTCGATGTCCAACATCGCTTCTCTATAGGTGTAAGGGCCAGTCTCTTCAATTAAGAGAACATCCAGACTCTTTTCTTGTATCAAAGACAAGCGTTCAGAAGGTCTGGACACCCTTTGAGACCTACAGAGTGTGTGTGTAGAAGGCTCTTCAACTATTTAAACTTCAGGTTCCTCCATTGGTTCATTGGTTCCAGGTTGTACTTCATCAAGTTCAACTTGTCTATGATTACCTCATTTAGACAAAAATTCTACCTCTAGAAATTTTGTGAAGCGAGTTACCAACACATTTCGATGCTCGGTATCATAGAACAAATATCATTTCGTATTTGAAGGATATCCAACAAACCTAAACTTTTGCCCTCGAGGCGAAAGCTTATCTGGCTGAGTCATCCTGACATAGGCAGGACAGCCCCAAATCTTAACATAATTAAGATTCGGTTTCTTACCAGTCCATATCTCATATGGAGTTGTAGGAACAACCTTGGAAGGAATCTTATTCAAAAGATGAGCAGCAATTAAAAGAGCATAACCCCATAAATAATAGGGCAAATCTGTAAAACTCAACATCGATCGAACCATATCCAATAAAATTCGATTTCTCCTTTCGGACACTCCATTGTGTTGTGGAGTACCCGGATGAGTATATTGAGCAAGAATCCCATTATCCTTTAAATAATCGGTGAAGTCACCACTCATATATTCACCGCCTCGATCAGATCGAAGACATTTAATATATTTACCAATATGTTTTTCTACTTCATTTCAGAATTCCTTGAACTTTTCAAAGGTTTCCAATTTCTGTTTCATCAAATAAACATAACCATACCGTGACAAATCATCGGTAAAGGTAACGAAGTAGGAAAAACCACTGTGAGCAGTTTGACTCATGGGACCACATACATCAGAATGTATTAGTTCCAATAAGTCAGTGACTCGATGTCCTACACCCGAAAAGGGGCTTTGGTTATCTTACCCCGAATACAAGATTCACAAGTTGGATAAGGTTCAATAGTGAGATCCTGTATCAAACCATTCCTAACCAACTGGGTTAGGAATTTCACGCCTATATGACCCAACCTCATATGCCACAGTTTGGTATTATTTATATCAGATACTTTACATTTATTAATTCCAGCATTAAAGATATCTTGTAAGGTATGCAAAATGTAATGACCATGCTCATTTGGACAAACAAGGATCTGAACGTTATATCTATAATATAAATACAAAGAACGATTCTTAATATTTACATTATAGCCCTCAATATCTAATACAAAAAGTGATACAATGTTCGCAACACATCATAGTACAAAAAAACAGTCATGCAACAAAAGGATCCCACTAGGTAGGGGAATCTCGCATAAGCCCACAAAAACTGCATCCAAAGAGTCGCTACTCCCGAATCGCAATTGCATCTCCCCAGATTTTAGCCGTCTACTTTCCTTCAGCACCTGCAACGAATTGCAAATGTGAATTGGACAAACAGAATCTAAAATCCAACTGGACGACATAACTTCACAAGCTAATGAGATATCAATAATGGGAAAAATAAAAGTACCTGAAGTAGATGCTCTTTCCTTTCTGATCTGGGCCAGGTAATCAGGACAGTTCCTCTTCCAATGGCCGATCTTGCTGCAGTGGTGGCATTTGTCTTCGACAGCTCTCTTGGGTTTAACTACCTTACCATGTAGTGGAAGATTTATACCATTCTTTTTCTTCCCTTTCTTATTCTTCCCCTTCTTTTTAGATTGGGAGGAAGCGGGAAGAGCAGTGGGTTTAGGAGGGCGAGTCGGTACTCTCTTCCTCAAATCTTCCTCCGCTGTTTGCAGCATCTTATGCAGCTCTTGGTAAGAACAACTAATCTCATTCATATTGAAATACATCACAAATTGGCGATATAACGCCGGCAGAGATCCAAGTATAACACTTCGTCCTAAAGTGTCATTAAGAGGGAAATTATAACGTCTCAACTGTTTGATCAAATCGATCAGATGAAGCACATGAGGGCTCACAACCTGTACCTCTTCCAATTTTACATGGAACAGTTCCATAACAATTTTATGAACCGAGACCTGTTATTGGTTCATAAAGGATTCTCTCAACCGCATCATCATATTATATGCGTCAGGCAATCCAAAATATTGCCTCTTAAGCTCCGAAGCCAAGGAACTGAGAATGTAGGATTTAACTCGTCTATTGACCGGCGTAAACACACACGTATAACGCAAGCGCACGTATCGTTCAAGTAGTATAAAAATATCGATCCCACGATGACTTAATTCCTATTGTTGTTATTAATTATTGATACTATTTATTTACAAGTATCTAATTATAGGGAGAAGAGAATGATTGTTTGATTGGTTGGTTGAATGTGGTTTTCCTTAATTAAAATAAATAAAATAAACAAAAGAAAATACTAAGGAAAATAACAAAAGACTCAAAGATCTAAGGTTGTGAATCTTTCTATTATCTTTTAAAAGATGAAGTGATTATTTTATATTTGTGTAATAAATTGGTTTACTAACCTGGAACACGAAATTATGCGAAAGCCTCTGTCGATGGTCAGACACAAATACCCAGTTTAACCCAATTGAACCATATGTCTATGTCAACCAAATTACATGGATTCATTAAGTTTAAGTTCCAATTATGGCTACCCCCGCCCGACAGGTATATGTCTATCCTGTAAGGAAATCTATTAAAGGGTTATCTATCCTCAAAGAAGATCGTGGGCTATTAAGTGTAAGGCTGAAACCTAAAATTCATTTGTCAAGTTTACTTTAGACTTACCACATCAATCTTATTGGTGATCAGACAACAAGAAGCATTAAGCTTAAGACTTAATAAGTAAACCTTTAAATTACCCAAACTATAAAATAACCCCTTATAAACCGGTGATATTAGAATTCATCACAACCCCAGATAACTAACTTAGTTATGACACATAACTAGGGCTAGTAAAAACTTAAATAAAATAAAAGACATAAAATAAAATGCTGAAAAGTAAATTGCTGAAAAGTAAATGACGAAAAGTAAATGCTAAAATTAAATACTGAAAATTAAATGCTGAAAAGTAAATGCTGAAAGTAAATTACTGAAAAGTAAATGCTGAAAGTAAATTGCTGAAAAGTAAATGCTGAAAGTAAATTGTTGAAAAGTAAATAAAGTAAAAGTACAATAAAAGAAAATGCTGAGGTAAAATGATCCACTTTTATTACTTCTATTTTAGATATCTCCTTTAATATAATATATTAACTTTGCATGATAATTACCAACCAGCCATATAAGCGGTATCCAGATTAAGTCAAATTAATAATTAATTACCAACCGACCAATCAGGCGGTATCCAGTTTAGTCAGGTTAAAACCAATTTAAATAATTACCAACCGACCAATATGGCGGTATCCTCGTTAAGTCATGTTTTAACTAGTTTATATATTATAATTAAGAGAGATTAATCTAAATATTAATAATAAAAGTTTTACCTTTTACCCCAGCAAATGGGAGTTACCTCCTCATTACTGAAAAGCAAAAACTGAAAATTAAAGAAAGAAAAGTACTGTGCGTAAAAGTAAATTGCGGAAAGTAAAAACTGAAAAGTAAAGAAAAGAAAATGCGAAAGCGGAAATTAATTATTGAAAGCTGTAAATAAACAAACAAGATACAATCTTCTTAGTATTCTTAAAGAATTCCTTAGAAGAAAGTATGAATTTTACAAATGAATTGGCTTGGTATTTATAGGCAAAATTTTGCCTCCACCAAATCCATTATTAATTGCTCCACTAATTGCTCCACCAAATCCATTATTAATTGCTCCACTAATTGCTTATCATGTTTGGTGGTCATTTGATAATTTTAATTATTAATTTATTTTTTGCTTTGAAAATGACTTTAATAATTACACACAACACACTTCTGGATGGTTCATTAATTTCGGGTATGAAATATTAAGAATTCGAAATTATTTTGTCTTTAAAAGTTGTAGATATTTGAGTCTTCTTTAATATGGAACTTGAATCAGCTCAATCCGATATCAGAGTAAAGAGTTATGCCCAAAATACGACAGATGCGCAAAACTGGAATTTCTAAAACCGCACTTCGTTAAAACGCCCTTTCAAGTTTCCAATCTCCAAAATTAATATGTCAAGTCCAATTTTTGCCCTTATTTGACCCACATTTCGTCCTAAATGATTTCATTGTGTCCCAATATTATTTTATCTGTAAAATAAACTAAAACACATCAAAACGTTCATCAAACCCGAGAAATTAAACAAAATATTAAGTAAAAGGGGCGGTAAATATTGATATATTTTCCGCTCATCATCTATCATCATCTCTCCACTTTTGGAGAGTCTCATGTTCCTCTGGTGAAGCATCAGGTGCTATGACCAGTGGCAACAGACCTTCCAACACATATTCTATTTACTCAGACCCAAGAATGATTCTCAGATCTAAGTCCCAATCTGCAAAGTTTTCGGCGCCTTTAAGCTTGTTCGTATCAAGTATACGAGCAAAAGGATTAGGACAAAAGGTGCCGTCATCGCAAATCTATCATATAGATAGCGAAAAATGGTTAACAGACATAACAATTTCATATAATATAAATCAAACAAAGCATAAATAGATCATGGATTTTTAATCTAAAAATGCCACTCCCACTATTACATGCAATACTGTAATCCCCAAACAGAATGCAAAAAAAATAATTAATAAAATTAAATTTAATAGCGAAAGGTGGATCCCATGAATATACTTCAGCTCACAGCTTTGGCACGATCTCGCCTACGTATATTCATTAGGTAGACAACTCATTGTCAATCACTCAATAGTGACTCATGGGTTCCGGTCTTGGTCGTTTCTCATTGTGACAGATTTGGCACGTTCACAAGGAGGCGTACCAAAATTAAACTTGTTAATGATAAATTCAAGATACTTGCTTGTCCTGACAGCTTGGGCACGTTCAGGATTTCCGCTTTCGCTTGAATTTATCTAGTATCACTTATACATCCGGTATGAATAAATTTCTATCAGCTACACCCTCAAAGCTTTGGTACGATCTCGGATGCAGCCATAGAACAGATATCCATAAACCGTATTGACAAGACGGACCAAGAAATATGTATCCAATACATATTACTTTCAAAACCTTATTAAAAATGGATATTTGCGCAAAGATAAAACGTATTTAATTTAATCAAATTAAATAAATACAAGCATGTATCATGTAAGAACATAATTAAACAATGAATTTAAAGGCATATTCATATCATGTGTGGAGGTTTAGACCTGCTCTGATACCATTTTTATTGGGGTTTCGGGTGGTAATTCGGGTAAACGCAGCGGAACGCGGAAAATCAAAATTTTCCGATTTCAATTATTTTTCTTGGGCAATTAAAATAAAATAATTTATTTCAATTACTCAATACTCAAAAACTGAAATTTTTACCCAAAAATCAGATTTTTAGAATTTACCATTTTACCCCAAAACTTTGTATTTTAATCATTTTAGTCAAAAATTGTCAAATACAATTCTAATTGATTCCAAATCAATTCCAAAATGATTTATTCACGTATAATACATGAAAATACAGTTTTCAATTCAAAGAAACATATTTTTCCCTAATTTCCAAATGGTCCCTCAATTTTCAAGAATTTGCAATTTGGTCCTTTTTGTTCAAAACATGCCAAAATCAAATCCAAAAATTTCCAAATTTAATATACATCATATATACATAAAAACTCATAACATATATGAAAAACCCCAAATTTGGTGAAGGTTGGAAACTCTAATTTTACAATTTCACAAATAAACCAAATTAATTAAATTCAAATCTTTAATTCATTTCTTACAACACCAATCAAGCCTCACCAACATGAAATACCTTAAGAACAATTCTAGGACTAACATGAGTGGCTAAAAGACTCTAGAATGGCAACTAGCCATCAAAATGGCCAAAGAAAGCTTAATAAACCATTTTCAAGCATTCTAATTAACTATACATGCTTCCATATTTCATTCAAGCCCCAAATCATCAAATCACAATCATAAAAGAGTTGAGAACAAACTAGGCTACACATGTTGAAGCTTAGTATGCTAGAAACATTTTTCATGAAAGGAGAAGTAAGAAAAAACTTACAAAAATGCTTGATTTCCAAAGTTTTCTTCCTTTTTTCCTCCGTTCTCTTTTCCTCTCTTAGTATTTGATTTTTTAGGGTTTGTTCAATGAATAATAAAAAAGGAAAAATGGTTTAAATAATTCCCTCAATTACCGATTTTTTTGGGAAATAAATAACAACCACATTTTTCATTTTTGTTTTAATTAATTGGAAATTCCTTAATTAATATTTGTGGTAAGAAATTATCCAATAATTCAATACTTACCACAAATAAGCCAATTAAATCATGCCAAACCAACCAATCAAAATTGTCCACAATTTTCCAATTAAAACATGCCAAATATCTTATCTTAATAAGTAAAATGATATTAAATATTTAATTAATTTAATTATTCAACATTTGAATAAATAAATAATTAAATACAAATATCTCAAAATATATGTATTATATTTACATTAAATAATTAAAATACATATGTCAATTATCAATATCAAATTTCACAATTCGACATTTAATAAATGGCCAAAATATCTCTAAAGCATGTATCTTCGTTTAACCGTTAAACGACTTATAAATAATCAGTATTATTTATAAAAGTTCCTTAGTGCCCAACGAGTATATCTCATTAGTGAGACTCTCTAGGTTCAGGCATAGCCGTCATGAAATCTAATTTTGTGTCCATAATCTACCCACCCGTAAATTATGACGAACACAGATAAAATATCTGAACCATACAGGTCGAGGTCACTGCATACGTATAATCCATTCGTCACAGGTATCCGGATTATCCCAGAGATATAGATATAAACATCAAATCTCTTTAGGTATAATCCTGTCGATGATTCTATTTCAAATCTCTTAAATAACACTTAGAACTGATTTCTACAGTGTACCACGGGCCCATGAATTTAACAGATTGCTAATTCCATAATGGATACCTATGCTCTGTACACAGAACTGACGGATCCTATCTTGATACGCACAGGATATCATGAGGATCAGTCCACACCCAACGAACATGCGGATGTCTGATCTAAATAGATCGGTGACGTGACTGCCATCAAAGTGTGGAGGATACCTCATATATCCACAATGGTACCACAAGTAGGAGGATCACTATGCTCACTCAACCCGAGAAGATTCTTATTGACGTTGGTGTACTATCTATTAAGAATCTTCGGTGAGTCATTTAGTGTTTATCCGATATAAACACCTACGTGTCTATATGAGTCTCCCGAGACTTATGGTTCATTGAGAAACCATTAGAATCCAACATTCCAATATACGACACGTACCAGTCTCAACGAGTTTACTTACTGACCAAGTAATTATAAACCTTGACCTGGAATAATTAAAGAATGATACTGTTATGATACTGCTCAATGTCAGTTGCGACGATTTTGCAACTGTATCATAACCAATCACTCTATGGTCATTTACGTCTTTACCATATAATAAAAGAATTTATATTACAGAAACTGTCTATTTTATTCATTAATAAAATATATACAAAAGTATTTATAGAGAAATACATAAGAAATTGGCGCTCAGAGCACTAACCCTAACACTCTGCTGTTTGAAGGCACGACATTTAAATCCAGGACACGTGCTCATTGAGCTCCCAAAATTACTTAATAATTGAATTTTAAGCTATTTATTAACCTCTATAATATACCCCGCATAAATTTGATACTATAATCGTCTCAAATTATATGAAAGTAGGGATGGCGGGGTCATTGGGGATCCTCCCCAATTAGGTTTGGGATCGAGGATGAAAAATTGAAAAAATTAACGTCGGAATGAAGATGTGAAAAAATTGATACTTATTTCTTATTCGGGGAATGGACGAGGATTATGTAAAATTCATATCCCCTCTCCATTAACCATTTTAATTTTAATTTATTTAGTTTTAATTTTTTTAATAAATATATTTAAATTTCTATTTTAGAAATGTAAATTGAAAATCTCTTAATAATTATAAAAATATATAAATTATAAATAGTATGAGGACTTAAATGAAATAGTTATATATATATATATAATATATATATATATATATATATATATATATATATATATTCATTTTTTAATATGAGATCCATCATTTTATCAAGTTATGAACCAAACAAAAAGAGAGAAAATATGAATTTTAATGTTATATAAATTGTGATTTGTGTAATAAATATTATAATTTTTTAGATATATATGCTTTATTTATAGATAAAGTAATAGTTCAACTAATATGTTTTTCAATTACTTAAATCTTTTTTTTTTTAATTTATTATTCTAGGTTCGAGACCCTGAGGATCCCTTTTTTATTATTCGGGGATCCACATCCCCTCCCCTTAAATAATTACAAGGGGAGTGGAACGAGACACAGATATATGAAAATTATGAGGGACAGATACGAGGATATCGATCCCCTCAATTATTCCCAATTAATAGGGGTGTCAAAACGAATTGACGAATCGAATTTGTATTGAATCATAAACGAATCGAATCAAAATGTGATGAGTACATATTCAATTCGTTTATTAAATGAATCATAATATCATGATTCATATTCGATTCATTTATTAAAGGAATCAAATACGAATATTCGTTTAATCATGATATTAGTCAACAACATAAATTATCATAATTTATTTACATTAATTCTTCATAAATATATACATATGAAATACGTAATTAATATATTTACTAAAAATAACTTACCAAATATCGACAATATTATTTTTTCTATGGTAATTAGCTATAATTTTTCGAATTTTAATAGAGAAATAATAATAATTAATAAAATAAAATAATAAAACAAATCCTAAATAAATAAACAAATTAACGAGCTTAAATTCGTATTCGATTTGTTTATTAAATAAATAAACGAATCGAATCGAATTGACTCATTTATTAATTTAATCCAATTTTCAAACTCGTATTCGTTCTAAAGCAAATTTGTTAATGATAAGCATGCAAACTAGAATATAGGATACATAGCTAGATAATTTGGTACATATCCTCGTACTTGATCACTTTTTTTTTTTGAAATCGAGTTAGAAACCCTACCGTCAAACCACTCATTCCGGCTGTCCCAGACTCTTACAAGAAATACACTCTCTGGGTTCGAACTCAAGACCTCAAGATGGGATCCTGAACCCTACACCATCAAACCACGCCATTTCACGTCTATCTCTTGTAACTAAAGTCTATCTCTTGTAACTATTGTACTTTTTTAAAACTTATAAATAATACATGCAGCCACATGACAAATGTGTGGTTTTTACCGACATTTTCATAATCGAAACTACTAATTTCCTACCCCAACGTGAACCCATTGCTTCTATCTTGAGGAAGGTTTTTGTAACATCCCGCCTAAGCCAGAATGTTACCGGCATGAGACAGGCTAATCCTGCCTCCATAAGAATTTGATTCTGATGAAAATTTCGGCATGGTGTATGCAGAACATCATGCAACCTGGCTTATAACCAACATCCTGAGACAAATTATTTATGTAAACTCAAAATATATGCAACCATCATCTTGGCTTCGGACCAGAACTCAATAAATAAAATGCAAATCACTTGGCCTCCGGCCAGAACTAAAAATAATACTATACTATTACATAATCCTTTACATATGCAATATAAGTACAAATACAAATGCAAGAGGTCGTGATGACCCATAACTTGACCCGGGACTCAATGACTCTCTTGACTGCAATTGGGGCGATCCACTGTTTTCAAAGTCTTCACTGATGTCCTGCTGGCTCAGTATGACTGCTACTGATCTGTAAAACTAACAAACTGTTGTGGTGTGAGTCATAAGACTCAGTAAGTAACAATGCATGCATTCTGATAATAAAACATCCAATATTAATTAAAACTTAACTTATATCATTGCTTTAATCACATTTGGAAAAGAAATCCTCAGATTGATAAGTTAATTATCTTTCTTTACTCATAACTCGTATACTAAAATTTATCTTGAAATCGTACTAATGTCTAATCTCTACCTCAAGTTTGCATTTACTTATGCCAATTCTGTTATATTTATTATCTTTGCTTTGCCCTTGTTTACTTATCTTAGTTATGAAATTTTCTAACTTCTTTAACTCTTACCGTAACTCACCATGTATTTATTATTACCACCGTCCGGTCTATCATCTTATATTCAAGTTCTAAAAACAACTGTTACTAAGTCTTATCTTAATCGTTATCTGATAGTATAATTCAGAATTAATCATTCCATTCTATAACATAACTCTTAGTTGACTTGTCATTCTTACAAGTTATAAATACATACATACGCTTTTACCTTATTTGAAAACTTTCTTTATAACAATCATTCCTTTACCTATTACCTATGAACATCGCACACCTCGTACATACGCATTCCATCATACATGCAAAGCCATATATATGCTTCCTATACTACTTACCATGTGTCTGAACTCATGCATCATAATCACATAATACATATATAGCATAATCAAAATTCATTATGTAACATAATTCTCTTATTCATTTTCAAATGCTATAAATATATATTCTCATGCAGTAACTTGAACACGTATTTCAAACTATAAAACTCTTTCTATCTATGCTTGTCACAATCAAAATCTAAAACTAAAACTGAAAACTGAAATCGGGAAGTCATTTCTGAAAAATGAATTTCCAAACTGAAATTGGAAAACGCTTCTAAAAAACCAAATCTCTGTAAACTTTACTTGAAAACTGGTTTTCTATAAATTTTATCTGAAAATTGATTATAAAGCTGGGTTTGAAAGTTTACATGGAAAATATATCTGAAATCTGTAATCTCATTTTCAAAACTGTATTCTCTTGTAAAAATCATTTTTTTCTAAAAGTTCTGTTCATAAAAACTCTCTTTTCTGAAAATTTGATCTGGAAATCTGTTTTCTGGAAATATGATATCTGTAAACTAATTTGTCTCTGAAAAACTTGACGTATATGGGCATTACGTATCGTCGTCCCCTCATACGCCTAACTAAAGCCAATAATACAAATCCATGACTTTGGGGTGTTACGTATCACCGTCCCCCCAAAACATGCCACTACTGTCCCTGAAACTGGTGGTCTTGGGGCGTTACGTATCGTCGTCCCCCAAGCCACTGAACTAGAACTGGGGGTGTAGATCTATGCTACCCACCAAGCTCTGAAACTAGGATCTAGGGGCATCTGTCATCCCAAATCCTGAACTAGGATCTGTGGGAGTTACGTATCGCCGTTCCCATAGTCCTCTACATGTGCACATGTCTCCGTCAATTCCATATCTGTATCAAGTTGCATACTGATGTGGGTTTTTCCCATATGACTCGAAAATATAAAAGTCAGGTATCAAAATTAAAAACTTTCTAAAACCTTTCATTTATAAAATCCACTGTAAAGAAAACTGGCTATCTTCTTAGAAACTGAAAAGTAAATCTCATTTTTGAAATAAATCAATAATTAAGCATGAAAACATAAAGAAAGTTTCCAAGACATGCTCATCATTATAACACTTTGCTGAATGCATATATTCATTTATCATCACTTATGCAATATAGCCATTTCTTATGCAACTTAATCATTTGAATACATATACAACCATCAAATACACACACCTATATACATCATAACTTGTACGTCTCCTTACCAAATATACATATCCATACACCACAAGTACTCACATACATACTTTCTCATGCTCAAGTCTGGTGCTCAACATCTCATTTACATATATTCATATACACATATACTCTATGCTCACTTAAACATGCATCAAAATACTTGTATATAATATACATCCCTACTATATACATGCTTACTTATTTCTCCATGTAGACCCGGCCACGGTTCCGGTTCGGAACTGGAACCAAACCGGTTCCGGTTCAGGTTCCAGAACCGGAACCGTGGCCGACTGGTTCGGTTGGGGTTCGACCTCAATCCGAACCGGTCGGAACCGTAAGGTTCCATCGGTTCTAATCGAAACAGTAGGGTTCCAACCGGAACCATAGGGTTCCAACATGAACCCTACATCCCCAACGACAAGTTTCCGTTGGGGGGCAGAGAGCCCTTAATATAAAAAAAACTGTTTAAAAAAATATAAATTACTAATATATCCATAATAACGGTATAAACAGTTATATTTAAGGGCATTTTTGGTATCCAAAAAATTCTAAAACTCTATAAATAGGATTCATTTTTCATTATTTCAACACACCAAATTCTCAACTCTCTCATTTCCTACAATTCTCTTATTCTCAATCTCAATTCATACAATTCTCTTATTCTCAATCTCAATTCAATTAGTTATTATCATTCGCAATTAGTCAATTTTCTTATTTTTCTTCCTAATTTCTTAAACGAAAAATGACAATCTCATTTGAGAACATAATGTCAAATATGTCAACCCAAGAGAGCGACCCTAGTGTCAGTGCACAATCACGGAGAAAAGAAATTAAGGCTCGTTCCTCAGATGTTTTCAAAATTCATTTTCATTTGGAACGCCTAGAAGATGATACGCAACGAGTAATTTGCAACTATTGTGGAGTTATCTATAAATTTTCTGGTGGATACGGTAATATGATCAAACACATGGAAAGATATCATCCGATTGAACTTGAAATTGATACGATGCAAAATCAAATGGCCAGGTACACATCATCTAGTAGAGGTACGAGTGCTGTAGATTTATTTAAATATTCTGATGCAAAAAATAGAGAAGAATTTGTGAAATTAACTTGTATGGCACATCTTTCTTTAAGATTTGGTGAAACTTCATTTTACTAATTACGTGCATAATACTTTAAATCCTTCTGCATGTAGAATGACTCGAAACACAACAAAACGTCATATTTTTAAATTATATAAAGATTGTAAAATTATTTTAAATGAAATATTTAAAGAGATGAAATGTCATATTTCTATATGTTCTGATATTTGGAGTGACCATTGGCAAACACACTCATACATGGGTGTGACTTGTCATTGGATTGATGCATCATTTACCATGCAAAAATGACTTATTGGATTTAGAGTTTTTGATGACCAACATACTGCACAAAATATTTATAGAATGATGAAGGTAATTTTTGATGAATATGGTTTACTGCACAAAATTTTAACAATTGGATTTGATAATGCATCTGTAAATACTGCATCCATCAATGATTTAAAATCCTTATGTGAACCAAATTTAGGGGGTCGATTTTTTCATATTCGTTATACATGTCATGTCCTTAACTTATGTGTTCAAGACGGTCTAAAATTATTATCACATTTCCTTTATCCTATTAAAATGGCACTAAATTGTATTTGGTCATATTCTCAAGTTAGGAGAGAATGGACAAAGTTTTGTAAAATAAATGGTATTAAACCGATTAAATTTTCAAGAGATGTTCCAACACGTTGGAATTCAACTTATTTTCTTTTATGTCAAGCATTTCAACACAAAGATGCATTATGTAGTTTTTTTCCCAACATGTTCAAAATGTCACACTTTATCCTAGTCAATGGGATATTTGTGAAAACATTTTAGATATTTTAAAAGTTTTTAATGAAGCTACTTTAACTTTTAGCGGTGTTTATTATCCAACAACAATTTATTTTTTCTTGAAAGTTTGAATATTGTTGGTGCTCTCGATGAACATGCTGAAAGTAGTCATCCTAATGATATTGTTTTGTTAGAAGTCATTACTGTTATGAAGGTAAAATGATTGAATTATTTTAGAGACATTCCTTTACTTTATCTTATTGCTCCTGTTTTTTATCCTAGATTTAAATTAGAAGGTTTGAATGGTGCTTTACAAGCTTACTATGGTTATTTATGAATATTAGAAGAAATTGATATTACAAGAATAATGACGAAATTAAGAAATGATTTAATTGAGTTTTTCAATGATTATATTGTAAGATATAACTTAGGAACATTAGGTGAATCTAGAGTAGCGACCCGGTAATTCAAACAAGACCTAGCGCAGGGGATCGTTGGTTATTACAACGAAATAAAAAAACTAGGGATACAACAATTAATAATCCCGAATTAGATAATTATTTATCTACAAATTTCGAGTTTCCTACTGAAAGTTTAGTTAGTAAAAATTTTAAAATCATTGACTGGTGGAACCGACATCAAAATATATATCATGTTTTATCAATTATTGCTAAAGAGATATTGACAGCACCTATTTCCACCGTTGCGGTTGAGCAAGCCTTCAGCTTGGGAGACAATATATTGGAAGCTAGACGATCTTCATTACATCCAAGCACTCTAGAAGCAACAGCTTGTGTGGATGATTGGACTCGAGCTGATCTGAGACAACAAGAAGATGCCCCCGATGATTTTGAAGATTTGTTCGATAATGCATCTGCAACAACATTTGCAAGCGGAACCGGAGCTGAAGGATCAACTGATAATGTTGATTGATAATTGTAAAATTGTAAATTTACAAAGGGGAAATGTCTTAAAATTGTAATGGAACTATGTGAGCTTTGATTCCTCTCACCCCTGGAGGATACGTAGGCAACTTAAATTTTTAAAAATTTAAGCTCAAACTCTTCAATGTAATAATTTTATTTATTTATAAAATTAATCTCATTTATTTTAATTTATTTTTGAATTTTTTTTTTAAAAAAAGATTCGGAACCGAACCGGAACCGGAACTGGAACCGAACAGGTCGGTTCCGGTTTGGTTCAAGGTTCCGGTTCCACACTTGTGGAACCGAAAACCGATCGGTTCGGTTCGGTTCCAAACCACCGGCCGGGTCTATCTCCATGCATACTTACATGTTTTTTGTACTTCAATACACACAGCCTCTTGCTTATATATACATACTATGTTTCACATGCTTACACATATGCATGCGTACTAACATACATACTTATTTCTACCTACTTACGTACCTATTTACTTATACATGCTTATACTTTTAATCTCAGGCTTGCTAGTATCTTACTTACATATATATATATATATATTGTTATATGGTTATACACATACTTATAAAATTTCTTTATTATCTAAATTCAAACAGAACACATATCACAAGTGTTCATCACATGGATTACTTACCTGGCTTGGCGGACACTCATAATCCTGATCCGATTTGTCAAAACAAATAACAAAACGTGGTCAGAACCACTATTTGCGGAACTTTCTACTCATCTCTAATAAACTTCCGGACCTTCCCGGAATACACGAATCCTCTCCGATTTCTACGGTTTAAGCTTTATTATTCTAATATATCTTTATATACTATTCTAAACTAGCTAGATGACTTAGATTCTCATTTTACGCGTTTTTGGAAAATCTTACGGAAAAGTTTCCACAAATGCCGCGGAAGGATCTTGAACCTTTCGAACTTATCCGGAATTACTCAATTACTCTCGCAATATCATATTTATGTCATATCCATAGTTACGGTCATCAACGCTCAGTCAAACGAAAAATCTGGTTTCACCGAAAACCCGCTTTATCTACTGGATCGATCTAATCTAATCCGTTCTCACTCGGATTCTATGACAAGCACATATTCAACATACTAAAGCTCAAAAAACTCAATTTATAACACTACGCTACTTTACGGATCCATTGGGAACATCCGAATATAAAACAGGAAACCTTAAACAAGTAGATTTTTACTGGGATGTCATACTGAAATTTCGAGGGCATATTCGGACTCCCAACGAGCTCACGAATGCGCTAGTGTCATCAGAATTCCGATTGGATGTACTGTTCACGTCGAGGTTAATGTTCATACGCGGCTTCCCTCCTCATTTCGTATGACTCCGGGCACGGATCTGAGAAATCGTCACCACCAACTCGTAGTACTCTTCGAGAGCTTTGATTTGGCGGGTGGCTCAGGTCGTGAAATGAAGCGAAGAGCCGGGATTGGAAAAGCCAAGCTCGCGTGTGTCTCTCTCTTTTTCTCGCCGTTCCGGCCACCTATTAGGGAATCGCCGGCCACCACGTGGCCGACCTGCTCTGGAAGAAGCCGGTGGTGCCGGCGCGCACCGCCGGGGGTGGCTGGCTGGCCGTGCGCCGGCCACACCTCTCCTTTCTCTCTCGTATTTCTTTGTTTCTTTTTTTTTTGGTAAAGATGAATAGTAACATATAGTGTTACTCTTCCAGAAATTACTAAATTGCCCACACTTAGAAGGGTAATTTCGAAAATCAGCTATTTTGAAACCCTTCGGATGTGATTTTCGAAAAGTGTTCAACACAAAAGTTGTTTATCTCGGAAAAACGAGTCTGATGGTTTAAGAATAAATTCAATCGGAGTTTGTTTGCTATTTTTGTTACTGGAACTGCGAACTTTACGCGCATAATAAAAATTGCGTAACTGGTTTTTGATACGACGCGTCTTCTAACGCGACAAATATTCAGTTTATATTATTCCGATCCATGTATCACCGCTTGAAATCTTATTCTTTATTATCATCCTGTTCCGAGACTATAACTTCAATCCGGGAACCTTCCAGAACTGTCCTGAAAATCTGGGATGTTACAGTTTTGCTTCTACCATCTTCTCTACTTCCTCCTCCAAATTTTAATGGAAAAAAAATAACCATCAATCCATTACCATTAGTATATAATCCTGGAGAAGAAGAAAGAAAAAACATAAAAAAACCCGAGAATTGTATAACTATGCCGAAATGAACGACCTCATTGAAAGGGAACAGAAAATCTCAACAAATTTTTTGAAGACGTCGAGTATGATAGAGGATATGAATACAATCGAGAAACTGTACAAGAAGTGACAAGAATCACAGAGGACTGAGAAGCTGGACTGGAGATGGCTAGTGTTGTGATATTTTATATCATACCGTAAGTGTACGGTGTCAAGTTTTAGTAAAGATGAGTTAAGAGTGTTGAACCCACAGGGATTGTGTTCACTCACACTAAATACTACAATTTATAATCCTAACTTTATTTAGAAGATAAATATTAAGAATTAATTAAATAAATAATATATAAAAATATTTAGATAGGAGGAGCCAATACGATAGAGATTCCAGAGTCTGATTTCACATAGATATCCCCTATGTATTTGTCATGCCAATTAACTTGTTCAGTTGTATTTTTTATAAGTCAAGAATCCTTAAGTATTCATTATCTCTCCCGAGTAACAGTGAAAATATTATCAACTACAGACTTCGATATCCCTATAAAAATCTAGTAATCAACAACTCATTACGTCTTGTGATTCTATGTTAATGACTTCGAAGGAACTATAGATTCTCCCGAACTCTATAAAATCCCTAGGTTATATTCTCTAGATCCTATTCAAAACTCATCTCTTCCGAGTGATAGATTCTAAACATATATCATCTTGATTTGTGGCTAGCAAACAAGAAGCATTAAACTCAAAAGAATATAAATAACTTAATAAAACTTCATAATAATATTGACAAACATAAATAAAGGTTCAAGCATCAGTTACATCATTCTCCAGAATTAAGGAGTTGGTTCATGACTAAAGATAAAAACTATAAGAATAATATCATGAATCTAATGGAAATCATTATAATTCTAAAAAAGAAACTATAAGATAAAACTCGAATTGAATCTCTTCCTCTTCGGACGTCACTGTCTCCGTCTTCTCTTGTTGCTCTTCAATCATCCTCATTGGATCTTTCTAAAAATAAGTGTTTTGTGTTTTGTGTTTTGTGTTTTGTGCTGTGTATTAGCCTCCTTATTGAGTCTTGGACGAATTTACATATTTATAATAAAGCATTGGGGTTATTATGCATTTAAAACCCTAAAATTAGTGTTTCTGGGAGGCTGCGGGGCGCCCGCGGCAGTGGCGGAGCCACTTGGTGCCCAGTGGGGGCAATTTCCCCCACTGGGCACCACTAATTTTTTTTTTTAAAATTATATATATATATATATATATATTAGAAAATCTAAATAATTAAACAACACTCATAAATACATGATTTATTAATTTTTTGAGTTATTTTTTTTAATATAATATGTAGGCCCAAGCCCAAATTAGTTAAAAAAATCCCAATACATTTTTGCATCAATCTTATTTCTTTAACATATCTAAAATAATTATATTTTATTTATATGTGTATAGATAATTGACTATTTTTCATTTTAAATCCACTCATTTATGTGTTTTTCCATTTGCAAAAGAATAGGGATTCCATTACATTTAAATAAAAATAAAAATAAAAATAACTATATTTATACTTAGGTTTGGTTATTGATATTCTAATTTATTGATATATTTGTAGTGATTCTTTTACTAAACCACATCGTGTATAGTTGTTATGTGTAAAATATTCACATATTAATAAAAATATAATTATTTTGTATATATTTTGTATATATTTATTTTTTATTTATAGTTGTTCAAAGCACAAATATTGCGTTTTAGCACTAGGCTTTTAATAATTTAATTAAAAAAGTTATTAAATCTACAATAAATTAGCGGAAATTTAGTATATAATATACTACATAAACTTAAAATACATAATTTTAAAAATAAATTTTTACTTAAATTTTTAGGGTAAATTGGTATTTTTAGAAATTATGGATAAAAATATAATTCTGAAAATTTTGGGTTAATTTATAAGTTTAAAAACTAGGGGCTATTTCATAATTTTCAAAAGTATATGGATCATCTTGTAATTTCAAAAAATATGTATGAATTCATTATATATTATTTTGGTAAGGAAAACATTTAGCCCCCACTGACTCAAATTTCTGGATACGCCACTGGCCCGCGGTGCCAATCTAACTGGATTTTGTATTCAGATTTCGCGAAGGCTGCGCGTCTCGACGCGCGGCAGCTTCCCAGGATGTTTGCGTTCCACGTTTCTACTCTTCCCGCGTGCTTCTGATGCGTCCGTATGGTCCCAAAATACGTATAAATGCCCCAATATCCATATATTAATGTTTCCTACAAATAAAACATAAAAGAACTACAAAATACATTAAATGATACAGAAACTAACAAAATAGTAAGCTAAGAATGCCAGAATAAGTGGGTATAAACCACACTTATCACACACCCCCAAACTTAAGATTTTGCTAGTCCCGAGCAAAAGACAAAATAAAAACTAAATAAATAAACAAACAAAATTAACTAAGTCACTTTCGTATGGATCACGATTGCATTTAGCGTATGCAACAAGCCTTTAAACCCCTAGGCGGCCTTAGTGAATGAGTTACAGTCTTGTGAGGGCTTACAGCGACGATACCCACAAATGTCATTCACAAACATGTAAAAATATAAAAAATAATAAAACAAAGAAAATAATCCTGATAGTTATGCATAATTGTCCTCAAATAGTGATTGTCAATGAAATCAGAGAACCTTCAAAGTACGCAATTGCGACTAAAATCTAAGTTCTTGAATAAACCATCTAAGCCAGACTCACGGTGTGTGTGTGTGTGTAAATGTTCACTCACAGCTCGACTTCTAAGTAAGCTAACTCAATGATTTCGTCTCAAAAATTGAGATCTGATGGGTCAAACCAACCTAGATATCTCAAAAGTGTAATTGTCTTTCTTTACCCAGTATGGTACGTTTTTTTCAATTATTTTTTTAAAACTATAGAATGAACTATCACTACATGCACACCCCCCCAAACTTAAAACCTGCATTGTCCACAATGTAAGATAAATATAAAGAAACAAAATTAAGGAATAATACTACCGTGCATGGTGTTGATCAAGCTTCTGCTGGTCAAAATTTGGTTGCGCGAGCCTTGTGTGTCCCGTGCTACCTACATAAATAGCATGCAAAACGAATAAATAAACAATAACAGACAATAAAAATAAAAATAAAAAAAAATAAATAAAATAATAATAAAACAAATGCAAGGGTTGCCTCACCGCTAGCGCTAAGTTTAACGTCTTCAGCCAGATGCAACCACCCAAATGGTCATGGTGACTTCTTCTTTTGTATCCACTGGTTGTGATATGAAAAAGATAGCTTGCGGGTTGTGGCAGTTTATCCAAATACTCCTTACTGTTGATTGGTCATGGAGGACGCAATCTGCCCAATCTGTGTTTCTAAAGACTTCATTGAGACCCCGATATTTTCCATGTGTGTCTCAATATTGTTCAGCCTTGACTTATTTTTCTCAAATCTTGCTGCAGTATTAGCAACAAACGTGCTCATGAAATCTTCCAATGAAGATTTCTACTTAGCTATTTGATATTCGAAGCCAGATGAAGGTTGCAAGGCATTCTCTGTATTAGCATATGACAGGTTCAGATGATAACGGTTAGGCACATGATTGCCTCTATAGCTGTTGATGTTCCGATTGTTCACATATTAGACTTGCTCAAAATTCGGGTCTCCTTCCAATAATAGCCTATTTGTAGCTGCCGCTGATTCAATAGATAGTCGTGCTCTTGGATTTGTAAGAGCTGCTACTTGAGTCGATAAGGTGGAAATCTGTGCTGTAAGTGCCACAAGAGGGTCCACTTCATATATTTCAGCCATCTTGGTCACCGTAGTGCGTTCACTTGGCCATTGAAAGTGGTTAATAGTCATGTCTTCTAATAGATTGTAGGCGTCCTCAGCTGATTCTTGAATAGAGCTCCCCCAGCTGCTGCATCAACCACAGTCCTATTCGAACCATTCAGCCCATTATAGAACAACTGAATCAAGACCCAGTCTGCATAATCGTGTTGTGGGCATCTTCAGAGTAAATCCTTAAAATGTTCTCATGCTTCATACAAAGTCTCAGTCTCCAACTGCTTAAATATACTAATTTATGCCCTCAGTTGAGCTGATTTAGATGGTGGAAAGAATATCTTAAGAAATTTCGTGGCCATATCATGCCATGTCATGATATTCCCCATCTGTATTGATTGAAGCCAATCCCACGCTTTATCCCGTAAAGAGAATTAGAATAAGCGTAGTCTGATAGCCTATGTAGTCAAGCCATTTATCTTTATGGTGTCTGCGATCTCTAGGAACATCCTTAAGTGTATGTTGGGATCCTCTACAGCTGAACCCTCAAACTGATTCCTTTGTACCATGTTGATCAATGCATGTTTTAACTCAAAATTGTTGGCGTTGATCGGTTGATGGGCAATCCCAGAATAAGTATCATCTATGACCGGCTTGAAGTGATCTCTGATTGCCATCTGGCGTGGATTATTCTCTCTGTTTTCAGCCGTTATTGCTTCATTTTCAATTTTTCTTTCTTGTCTTAGTCTCCTCGTTGTTCTTTCTATTTCAGGATAAAATAGGAGCGAGTCGAGACTTGTGGATCTTCGCATTCACTGAAGCACCAAAAGACAAAAAATCAATAAACAAAATAAAAACAAAACAAAAATAAATACAAACAAAAATAAACTAAAATTAAAAAAATAAAAATCTAAATTAAAGCTAAGATTACTTGATAATAGTATTAATGTGAACTAAACAAACAATTCCCTGGCAACGACGCCAAAAACTTGTTGTGATATTTTATATCGTACAACAAGTGTACAATGTCAAGTTTTAGTAAATATGAGTTAAGAGTGTCGAACCCACAGGGATTGTGTTCACTCACACTAAATACTACAATTGATAATCCTAACTTTATTTAGAAGATAAATAATAAAGATTTAATTAAATAAATAATATATAAAAATATTTAAATAGGAGAAGCCAATACGATAGAGGTTCCAGAGTCTGATTTCACCTAAATATCCCATATGTATTTGTCATGCCAATTAACTTGTCCAGTTATATTGTTTATAAGTCAAGAATCCTTAAGTATTCACTCTCTCTCCCGAGTAACAGTGAAAATATTATCAACTACAGACTTCGATATCCCTATAAAAATCTAGTAATCAACAACTCATTACGTCTTGTGATTCTATGTTAATGACTTCAAAAGAACTATAGATTCTCCCGACCTCTATAAAATCCCTAGGTTATATTCTCTAGATCCTATTCAAATCCCCTCTCTCCCGAGTGATAGATTCCAAACATATATCATCTTGATTTGTGGCTAGCAAACAAGAAGCATTAAACTCAAAAGAATATAAATAACTTAATAAAACTCCATAACAATATTGACAAACATAAATAAAGGTTCAAGCATCAGTTACATCATTCTCCAAAATTAAGGAGTTGGTTCATGACTAAAGATAAAAACTATAAGAATAATATCATGAATCTAATGGAAATCATTAGAGTTCTAAGAAAGAAACTAGAAAATAAAACCCGAATTGAATCTCTTCCTCTTCGAACGTCACCGCCTTCGTCTTCTCTTGTTGCTCTTCAATCCTCCTCCTTGAATCTCTCTAAAAATAAGTGTTTTATGTTTTGTGCTGTGTATTAGCCTCCTCATTGAGTCTTGGACGAACTTATATATTTATAATAAATCATTGGAGTCATTATGCATTTAAAACCCTAAAACTAAAATTAGTGTTTCTAGGAGGCTGCCAGGCGCCGCGACACCAATCTCACTGGATTTTGTATTCAGATTTCACGAAGGCTGCGCGTCGCGACGCGCGGTAGCTTCCCAGGATGTTTGCGTTCCGCGTTTCTGCTCTTCCCGCGTGCTTCCGATGAGTTCGTATGGTCCCAAAACACGTATAAATGCCCCAATATCCATATATTAATGCTTCCTACAAATAAAACATAAAAGAACTACAAAATACATTAAATGATACAGAAACTAACAAAATAGTAAGCTAAGTATGCCGGAATAAGTGGGTATAAACCACAATTATCAACTAGAGAGTCAAAGAAGGAGTTCTGGAAATGTACCTGTATTGCTTTGTTTGTAAGAAGTTTGTATAGCAAATAGAAATAGTAGTCTCATATTGGAAAATGATATGGAAGATGAAAGGTTTATAAGTGTTCTCTATACACTTATATTAAATTGGAAAAAGCAAGACTTGGGTTTGGGTTTGTGCTTCGATGTGTATGGTTAGTGGGCTTGACATTAGATTTAATTAATATATTTCATATATATTTAATTATTCAAAAGATGGGCTTTGGGCTTTTGGGATTCATTAATTGTCTTGCTTAAAAACGTTTTTTTTTTAAAGTTTAAATCAGAAGGTTGTGTTTGATTAACACAACTCTTCTGATAAACTAACGTTTGCAACACTTGATCAACTGCATTTCCCTTTTTCCATATTGGTCTCTATATATAGAACAATATTGCAGAGTTCTACATATATAGAAATACCAAAATCCTTCTGATCCTAGAAAACAAAACATCAAGTAAATTCGTCAGGGGTCGAATTATTCAGTGCATAATTTCGACTTGCAGATTGTTGAATCCTGGTGGCAGAGGTCCAACGAACTACGAGCATAAGAGTATGGGCGAATTTCTACTATATGACATAACCTTTGTGCTAACCTCAATCTATACAAGTCAGTTTGTTTATTGATTTGAATTACTTATATTGTAAGATTCAATTTCGATTTGTTTGTTGATATTTTATTTACTCGTGTTATAAGTTTCCGTTTTATGCGTAAGTTTTTGTTTCAATAAAAATTTATTGTAATGTTTATGTTTTTATTTCAATAAAATATCTTATTGCATTCGTTGATTATTCTTTAACAGTGTTGTTAGCCATTGTTCTCATTATTGGTGTCCTTTTTTCCAATTTTATCAACTCTCATTATTCATTTTCCTCTTAATTAATCTCTAGAGGTTTTATAAAATAAGAAACTTTTTGTTTTTGTTTTTTTGTTTTTTAACCAATGTCCATATGGAGCTTGGCAAGAATGTTTCACAGAGAAAGGCTTGTTCAGTTGCTGAAAGCTTGTTGTAATTTAGAAATAACATCTTTCCATTAAATCAATATTGTAATTCAAAGGAAACACGATAAATATGACAAATTTTGAAGTCTTGCTTCGACTATAACTGTTACTGAATCTCCTCACATAATTAAGGGTGACAACGGGTCGGGCCGGGCCCGGGCTTTGACGAGCCCGACCAATAAAAAAAAAGCCCAGGCCCGAGAAAAGCCCAGTCCGGCCCGACTCGGGCCCGAATTTAAAAAAAAAATTAAAAAAAATTAAAAATATATAAATATAAAATACATTTACACTATATACAAAGACATTTTATAAATAAATCACAAGTTTTATTGATAAATTAACAATTTAAATACTAAAAACAAATAAAAATGATACAAACTAACAAACATATTAAAATATATATATATATATATATATATTTTATTTTGGCCCTGGCCGGGCCGGGCCCGGATCAAAATTGGAAAGCCCGGACCGGACCCGAGCCCGAGCCCGAGCCGAGCCTGGCCGGGCTTCTGAATTTTCTGTCACCCCTACAAATAATCCAACCCAACTCTGTACGAATATCTCATTGTTTCATGATCAATTGGGTAACACACAGCGAGTTCAACTCTATGAAAAGAAGAGACAGGTCAATTTTCACTATAAGTCGGATACCAAAACACAAATCTTCAAGAGTCTAACTCGCATATATATTAAAACTAACAATTATTATAATTGGATAATGTGTAAGATACAAACAGTCTCAATATAGCATTATATCATTTTGTTCCTACTTTAGTGCCTAAAATGGTGAAAGAATGTCTTATTATTTTTATTTTTTTTTTGCCTTTTTTCTTTTTGAGTAAATGGTGAAAGAATTTGAATAGCCTTAAAAGTGTCAATATACAATCATGCAGCCAATAAAATATAAGGGGGAATCATTTTTCCACCTAAAATTAGGTTTATATTCGAAATATTCCGAAAATCTGAAAAGTATTCGCTGGTTCACCGTAAATTTATAAAATTATATCATTTTCCACCTTAACGGTAATATTGACTAATTTCGCTAAGTTTTTTTTTTTTTTTTTTGTTTTTAAATAAAAAGACCATTATACCCTCACACTCAATTGAAACTTAAAACTACCATTTTAACCAAATAAAAGACAAATTATTTAAGTACGATTATTTAATAATGAAAAAGGTATATTTATTTTGTATTTATATTAATTTTTAATTTAATTCTTTTTTATTATGATTTTTTTTAATTCTATTATATTATATTTGTATTTTTAAATTATTCTAAATAAATATAAATTAATAAAAATTCTGAATCAAGTCCCGAAATTCCTTACCCGCTTGGATCCATATATGTGCATGTCTGAAATTTCGCTATCCGAATTTAGAAATCTTTTTACAGACCTAGGTATTTTCGGATCCTGATCGTTGTGAAAAATACCGGAAAACACTTTCCTTTCCGAAAATTGATTTCCATGGAAAATATTTTATTTACCGAAATAATTTTACGACAAACAAAATGACCCTCAAGTTTATTTTTAATTTTCTTTTTCTTTAATCTAGCTTGTTAAATAGTCAAAATACCTTTATTACATTAGTAAAAATCTAACATTATTAAATATTATCTGGATAACGATACAATCTTCTAAGTTTTGGGTGGATCAATAAACTTTTCTAGAAATTTTAGGTAGTTTTGAACTTTCAGTTAATTTCTATTGTAAAAAGTGACTCTCAATAGCATGTCAAAAGTCTATTTTGTCATTATCACGTCATTTTTTGTTTAACTTTGTTAATGAAATTGAGTATTTTCTAATATTACATTACCTTAGGGTGAACCGACAAACACTTTTCAAGTTTTTGGATAGTTTCAAATTTAAGCCTAAAAAGTGATTTCACCCAAAATATAAAATTAAAAAAATTCCACTAAAACGCATTGGCAGCACAAAAAACATTAAACACCTCCACAATACGACGGCGTTTAGCTCAAAATCATCCAACTCAGTAATTGGGTCCCACACACACCTCCTTTCGATCCCCTTTGGTTCATCGACATTCAACTGGAAGCAAGAAGCAATGTGTACCCTCGCAGCTCGTCAAGCCGCTTCATGTCTAGCTCGATTGTCATCTTCCAGATCATCGGCTCAAGCCGCTTCGCTCATTCATCGGCGAGGCCTTGCCGGCTCTGCTGGTAATCGATTCCTTTAGTTTTATTTTCATTAAACATTTTTACTGTATCTAAATCTTACATTGAATCCCGGTCTAATTTTCGATTACTTGAAACTATAAAGTCAAGTACGCAGCGTTTTGATTCATGATTGTTTTTCTTTTTGATTTTTTTGTGGCTGTTGATTAAACGCAGATCCTCATGGACCTCCAAAGGTTAATTTCTGGCAAGATCCAATGAGTCCATCTAAATGGAAAGAAGAGCATGTGAGTCTTTTTTTTTTTTTTTTTTTTTTTTTTAAATTATTTATTTAAAGATTTTGAATTAAAATAGTATCATTTATAGACATTTTATTGAAATTTTGGCTTATTATCAATGAATATGCGTGCATTTTGAATAGCTTTTGTGGAAATCTGTTGGAGTAAAAGCTGTTTTCTATAGAAGCATATGAAAGTTTTTGCTTTTCCAAAATGTAGTTAAAGTGTTTATATCCAAAGAACAATTTTTTCAAAGTAATCAATTTCAACCGAACTATGCAAAAAAAAATTAAGGAGATGTCAACACTTGTAGCTATTTTGAGTGCTTTAAAGAATACCAAAAATGCTTCGGAAAGTACTGTCTTCTGATGCTTTATAGGAGTGACGTGTTTGGGAAACAAAGAGTATTAAGTATTGATTGAATATTTTTGAGTATTGATTGAATGTTTTTGTGTTTTGCAGTTTGTAATTGTCTCTTTATCTGGTTGGGGTTTACTCTTCTTTGGAGGGTACAAGTTTTTTACTGGAGGCAAAGGCAAGAAGGAAGAGGTACTTGTGCTTCATTTTCAATTATCATGACCATTATTATTTTTCATTTATATTATATGGCTTAGGGTGTCGTTTATGTTGTTGAGTTATTTTGTTGGAAACAAACTTGATCTTCTGAGACTTAAGATATACTTTTATGAGTGAATTTTACTTTTGATAAATGTTTAGAGTTTATAGTGAGTAAATGTAAATCCTAAATGGGAGCAGGAATGCTTCCCTTTTGGTTGTCTCATTCTCATGGAAAAAATGAAATGTCCGGTGGAAGAGAATTTATAATCTTTTTTGAAGCTATATATATATATATATATCCTTGTTGAGTACAAGGAGGTAAATGAACCAGATCAGTAGGCAACAGTAAATTAGGTGGCCATTTGAATGTGTTTGAACGTGTTGCCTTCACTCTTCTATAAAGCCTATGCTTCTTCTTTCTTTATTTTGGTTCACCTTTGGAGATTTACAATCAGAATTCATTTGGTATCTAGTAAAGTGAGTAGCTTGGATTGACTTGAATTTTAAAAAATAAGGGGAAATTTTCAAATTGGACCTTCCTTACTGGCTAGGTTTTGCTTTCCGATTTTGTTTGAATTGCCACCTTTCCGATTAAATAGCCAATATTTAAATAATTTATGTGTCTACATAAATAATATGAAGGGCTGATGCAAAATGCGTCAAATGTTAATAATTTTATGTGTTATTAATAATATAGTTGTTATACAACTTTATTTCATGTTTTTTCAACTCATAGCTAATGTTTTGGAGTACAAAAACAAACTCCTCTTGGACATGCTTGTCTATTTTCGTCTTGACAACAAAATCCATTTCCAGATGGACAATCTCTCACACAATCAGAATTCTTAGTACAACGAATTGGTAATCCTCCAGTGTAGGCTTCAGCTTTTGGTAACTCAAAAACTATTGTACCTGCAAATTAAGTTTTATTTTTTATGATCAAGGTCACGAACAAATGAAACGAAACTCGAATGTTACTTGTAACAAAAAAAAAAAAAAATAGAGATCGAGACAAACCAGATATAGCAATCAAGAGGATGATTAAAACGGTTAACTTGAATGAGGCATTCTCCATTTTTTACAAGTAAAATGTGAATTATTTGAGATCCTTGAGGGAAAAAAATGCTTCGATTATAACTTGCAAGAACTTCAATTTTATACCTAATATTTATATTAATGGATTACTAATTTTAAATTATTACTAATAAACTATTAAGTTATTTAATTTCTTATATTCACCATGACTTCATAACAAATTCTTGTTCACCTTCTGGGAAAATCTCAACATGGCAAACAATGTTACAACAAAAAAGTACTAAATTAAGTGAAATTAGACCCAACAAGAAAAACAAAAAGAAAAAGAGAGAGAGAGAATTCATTCTACACACAATGACTGACATTTTAGAAAAATTATAACATACAATCATTGTTAAATACAGCGGCAATACTTTTGGCAACAATTAGTAAAAGGCGAAGAAAATATAATCACATTATTGTGTCCTATACTATAATTTATAATTTGAATTAAATTTCTTTCATTTCTTTTTCACATCATTAGATAAGAAAATTTGGTAACAAAATGTTGTCTTTGGTGCATGTGTCTCGTGAAACTAAGTCTTCAATGGGCGTGACTTAGTGGTGTAGGGCTCGGGATCTCACCTCGAAATCTTGGGTTTAAAAATATTGTATTGTGATTTTGTGAAATCAAGCTAATAAACAATGCAATCCTTTTAATTAAGTTTATTCAAATAGGTTCAATGAGCAACAAGGAAAAAGAGAGGCCCTTTACTTTCGACCCATAAAAAGATTTTGGTTATGTTTTGTATGTTGATACGAAGGTGTGAGGCGAAATGTGTGTGCGTTATTAATAAGGCCACTGTTATAGTATCAAAGGGTATCAAATACTCATAGGGTATAAGTATGTTATTTTAACCATTGACTATATAATTTATATCATTAAATATGCAAACTCTACCAATAAACATGAAACTAATTTCATGTTTTCAAACGTTTCATGTTTATTGGTAGTGTTTGCATATTTAATGATTTAAGTTACACGTTCAAGATTTCCACTTTCACTTGAATTTGTCTCTTATCAGGAAATCATTTGCATCCGTACTGACAAGGCGGACCGAGAAACAAGTATTCCTAATACTAGTTACTTTAATGCCTTATTTAAGCGAGGATATTCCTAAAGAGGGTCTTTACTCTACATCAAATGAAGATTTTAATCTAGATCAATTTCTCAACAGTTTAATTCTACCTGGGAAACATAACTTAACTTAACCATTAAATTTGCGTTATATTTTCCGTTAACGCAGAACTGAAAAGTTAAGAAACAACTAAATTAAATGCATGTGCAAATATCAAAATTGGATTATATATCATATATCAAGCGTGACAAATGTAATGGATGAAGGATCATACCTGCTCTGATATCATTTTTTTTTTGGTTTTAGCGCTGGCGCAACGGAAGCTCGCGATTCGGGCGAAATCGTAAATTTAAAACACTTAAAGTTACTGAATAAATTATTCAATATCTGATATGAATAATTCATTCATATTTCACCTAAATATATTTATTCGATATCAAATAACGACATAAATATATTAGAAACATCGCGAAATTTTTACGAAAATATTTTTCCGCAAAATGACATAAAACACATTTTTGTCCGAACCGACCACCCAATACACATGGGGGCTGCCCAAGTCAGCCCCAATAGTACTTGGGCAGTTCATAGGCTGCCCGAAAAGTGACCAATTCACTGTCTGGACAGCGGATACCCGGGAAGCCCGAAACTCACCCGGTAATGCCGTTTTTCGCTGTTTTCGCATATTTCAACTTCGAAATAATTTCCGACAATTGTTTCAATGCCCAAAACACATCCAATATATTTATACAACATACTTTTCATCACCAAAAATACAGAAACTTCAGATCTGATTTGGTAATTAAAAATATCATTTTTCATGCTTTAAATCCAATTTTCTCAACATTAATCATATTAATGCTCACACCAACTAAAGTCACCACAAATGAAGAACTCAAGAACAATTCTAGGAGTTACAAGAGTGGTCATAACACTCTGAAATGGAAACAAGTCATCAAATGACAAATTGAACTAATATTACACTAATATTATCCAATCTAACTTCACACATGCATCTAACCTCCAAATCTATCTTCCAAATCAAAAAGCCCGAAAATATAAGAAAGGAAGAAACCCTAGAACTATTCTAGATACTCAAAAACAAGAAACAAACTTTCTAAGCTTAAGAATATTAAAGATTACCTCAAAATCTCCTAATTTCCTTAAGCTTTCTTCTTGATTTCATCATTTTCTCTCAAGTTTCTTCAAGAAATATTTTGGGAGCTTTTCCATGGAGGAGGCTTCGACCAAGGCTTCTAATGAAAGAGAAAAATAAAATTTTTCACTTTATATACTAGGGTAAAAATGAACTTGGGGGAAAAATGGTCATTTTAATTTATTTAATCACATTTAAAGAATTCAAATTCAATTTGAATTCTTCAAGCTTAAAAAATCATGCCATTTGTTACCAATAATATCTCACCACTTATCATACTAATTATGACTTATTGATAGGATATTTAATTTCTAATTATTTAATTATTTAACAATTAAATAACTAAATAATCAATTAATATAAAGATCTATATATGTATTTTTATTTACATTAAATAAAAAAATACATATATTAATGACATGTGTCAAAATCTTATTTGACAATTAATTAATATGTATCAAATAAAATTTTGTATCAAATACAAATACATATTAATTATTAATTGATCGAAATGCCCCTAATGCATGTATTTTCGTTTAACCGTTTAAACGATTCGAATTAACTCATTTAATTCGGTGAAATATTATGAATAATCTATATTATTCATAACGCGTTGCCCAAGTGCTCAACGAGTACACTTCATATTATGGGACTCTCTAAGTTTAGGTTTATCCGTCACGGAATCAAATTTCGTGTCAATAATTCACCCACTCATGAATTATGACGATCACAGATAATCTCGCTAAACTGTGCAAGTCGAGGTCATTGCATACGTATAATCAATTCGTCACAGGCTATCAATATTATACCGGGGATATAAATAAGAACGTCAAATCCCTAAGGTATAATATAGTCGACTTTTTAATTTACGATCTCTAAACAACACTCGGAACTCGCTTTCGAAGTATACCACAGCCATGGATTTACTAGATCGCAAATACGTACCTGATACCTATGCCATGTACACAGGACTGGCGGATTCTATCTGATACTCACAAGATATCATGAGTATCGGTCCACACCCAACGAACAGGCGGAGGTCTGATCTAAATAGATCGGTGACGTGACTGCCATCAAAGTGTGGAGGATATCTCATATATCCACAATGGTAGCTCAAGTCGAAGGACCACTATGCTCACTCAACTCGAGAAGATTCCTATTGACATTGGTGTACCATCTTTTAGGAAATCTTCAGTGAGTCGTTCAGTGTTTATCAAATAAACACCTACATGTCTATACGAGTCTCCCGAGACTCATGGTTCATTTGGATAAACCATCGGACCAAGTCACGATATATGATATAAACTGGTCTCGGTGGATTTTACTAACCGACCCGTGTTAGTAAATCTCGGCCAGAAGCTTTATTTAAGGACATACATATAATAATGTGCTTCCCAATGTCAATTACAAACTACGTTGTAACTGCACACTATATTGTAAATCCTAGGGTCTTTGTCTAATATACACGTATCACTGAACCTGATTCAGTTTCGATATAATTGATATCAGATATCTAATCATAATTAGATCGAATAAGTGTATAAAAGACAAGGGTGCTACCATTAAATTAGTAATATTATGGAAAATAGCTAGAATTCCTTGTATTTATGAATCAGACATAAATACGATCCGGATTGGCACTCTGAGCACCAATCCAAACAGCTTCGACCAAGGCTTCTAATGAAAGAGAAATTTAAAATTTTTCACTTTATATACTAGGGTAAAAATGAACTTGGGGGCAAAATGGTCATTTTAATTTATTTAATCACATTTAAAGAATTCAAATTCAATTTGAATTCTTCAAGCTTAAAAATCATGTCATTTGTTACCAATAATATCTCCCCACTTATCATACTAATTATGACTTATGGATATGATATTTAATTTCTAATTATTTAATTATTTAACAATTAAATAACTAAATAATCAATTAATATAAATATCTATATATGTATTTTTATTTACATTAAATAACAAAATACATATATTAATGACATGTGTCAAAATCTCATTTGACAATTAATTATTATGTATCAAATCAAATTTTGTATCAAATATAAATACATATTAATTATTAATTGATCGAAATGCCCATAATGCATGTATTTTCGTTTAACCGTTTAAACGATTCGAATTAACTCATTTAATTCAGTGAAGTATTATGAATAATCTATATTATTCATAACGCGTTGCCCAAGTGCTCAACGAGTACACTTCATAGTATGAGACTCTCTAAGTTTAGGTTTATCCGTCACAGAATCAAATTTCTTGTCCATAATTCACTCACTCATGAATTATGACGACCACGGATAATCTCGCTAAACTATGCAAGTCGAGGTCATTGCATATGTATAATCCATCCGTCACAGGCTATCAATATTACACCGGGGATATAGATAAGAACATCAAATCCCTAAGGTATAATATAGTCGACTTTTAAATTTATGATCTCTAAATAACACTCGGAACTCACTTCCGAACTATACCACGGCCATGGATTTACTAGATCGCAAATACGTACCTGATACCTATGTCCTGTACACAGGACTGAAAGATTCTATCTGATACTCACAGGATATCATGAGCATCAGTCCACACCCAACGAACATGCGGAGGTCTGATCTAAATAGATCAATGACGTGACTGCCATCAAAGTGTGGAGGATATATATCTCATATATCCACAGTGGTATCTCAAGTCGAAGGACCACTATGCTACACGACTCGAGAAAATTCCTATTGACGTTGGTGTACCATCTATTAGGAAATCTTCGGTGAGTCGTTCAGTGTTTATCAAATAAAACACCTACACGTCTATACGAGTATCCTAAGACTCATGGTTCATTATGATAAACCATCAGACCAAGTCACGATATACGACATGTACTGGTCTCGGCGGATTTTAATAACCGACCCCTGTTAGTAAATCTTGACCTGGAACTTCATTTGATAATATACTTCTAGTAGTGACACTTCCCAATGTCAATTGCAAACTACTTTGTAACTGCGCACTACAAAATATATTATCGGGTCTTTGTCTAATATATACATATCACTAAACCATATTTAGTTTCAATCTAATCGTAATTAGATCGAATATGTATAAAAAAGCAAGAAGTACTACCATAAATAAGTAATATTATGGAAAAAAAAGGAATTGTTCGTATTCATGAATCAGACATAAATACGATCCGGATTGGCACTCCGAGCACCAACCCTAACATCAAGAACGACTGGAGATGCATAATGAAAAGATGATGAGGCAGAAACAAGAGCACGATTAAGAAATGGCGAGCTTGCGAGTGCTTGTGGAGAGATCGCTTGCTCAGAACAATGTTGCAGGATCGACCTCCACAATTCCTCCAGGCCCGACAGATGCAGTACCTACCTCGACCAATCGTCATACATGATTTTTTAATGTAATAAACTTTTATTTTATATATATTATAATTATTATAATTTCATTTTTTAAAATTTTAAAAAATAAAATATTACTTAAATAAATGAGTAATTATTGATTAATTGCATATATTTTAATCTTATTTTATTTTAAAAAAATAAAATAAAAATTTTGGTGACGCTAAATGTCTTACTTTGAAGTCCACAAGATAAATTTCGACGTTAAATATATTAGACATTTAGCGACGCCACATAAGTTTATCGCTAAAAAATAATGAGCCTTAGCGTCACCTATTTTTATCGACGCTGAATTGTACAATTTCTGCGTTGTCTATTATTGGTTTTGGCGACACAAAAATTTTTAGCGGCGCCGATTAATTTTCAATACTAAAACCTTTCCTTAACATGCATTTAGTATCTATTTTCTGCGTCACTTTATTTTGAGGCTAAAAATTTTAGCGTCGACATTTGACGACTCTAAAAAACCGAATTCTTGTAGTAAACAGCCAAAAGACCGTATCAGAAATTTGTCAATCACTGTAATCTTCCCTATAGTTGCAGAGGTCTAATATCTATTTTAAAACATAAAAGCAAGAAAATTACTTAAAAAGCAAGAAAATTAGTAATTATCTATCATCGATTCAAGTGTTGATTTCAAAATATGTAGTGCTCTCATGATTTTTTATTTTTATTTATTTTTATTTTTTTTTAAATTGTGATGACGGATTTGGAAGGATCTAATTCTAGCTTTGGCCTGTTGAAGATGGCTACCCAGCTTAAGAAGAAAAAAAGTGTCTTTACGCACGTGGAATCGAAGTGTGTTTGGTCATGTGAACCTGAACATTAAAAACTCCTGGAAAACCAAATCTATTTAAATAATTTATGTGTCTACATAAATAAAATGAACTTGAATGAGGTATTCTCCATTTTTTACAAGTAAAATGTGAATTATTTGAGATCCTTGAGGGAAAAACTGCTTGGATTATAACTTGCAAGAACTTCAATTTTATACCTAATATTTATATTAATGGATTACTAATTTTAAATTATTACTAATAAACTATTAAGTTATTTAATTTCTTATATTCACCATGACTTCATAACAAATTCTTGTTCACTTTGTGGGAAAATCTCAACATAGCAAACAATGTTACAACAAAAAAATATTAAATTAAGTGAAATTAGACCCAACAAGAAAAACAAAAAGGAAAAGAGAGAGAGAGAGAATTCATTCTACACACAATGACTGACATTTTAGAAAAATTATAACATACATTGTTAAATACAGCTGCAATACTTTTGGTAACAATTAGTAAAAGGCTAAGAAAATATAAATCACATTATTTTGTCCTATATTATAATTTATAATTTGAATTTAAATTTCTTTAATTTCTTTTTCACATCATTAGATAAGAAAATTTGGTAACAAAATGTTGTCTTTGGTGCATGTGTCTCGTGAAACTAAGTCTCCAAGGGACGTGGCTTGGTGGTGTAAGGCTCGGGATCTCACCTTGAAGTCTTGGGTGTAAAAATATTGTATTGTGATTTTGTGAAATCAAGCTAATAAACAATGCTATCCTTTTAATTAAGTTTATTCAAATAGGTTCTCAACGAGCAACAAGGAAAAAGAGAGGCCCTTTACTTTCGACCCATAAAAAGATTTTGGTTATGTTTTGTATGTTGATACGAAGATGTGATGCGAAATGTATATAAGACCATTACTATAGTATTCAAGGGTATCAAATACTCATGGGTATAAGTATGTTCTTTTAACTATTGAATACGCAACTTAAATCATTAAATATGCAAACTCTACTAATAAATATAAAACTAGTTTCATGTTTTCAAAAGTTTCATGTTTATTGGTAGTATTTGCATGTTTAATGATTTAAGTTACACGTTCACGATTTCCACCTTCACTTGAATTTGTCTCTTATCATATAAGTTCTACCGGCGCAAATGAACTACCATCAGCCATAACTGCATAGCTTTGGCACGATACAACTACAACATTAGGAAATCATTTGCATCCGTACTGACAAGGCGGACCAAGAAACAAGTATTCATAATACTAGTTACTTTAATGTCTTATTTAAGCGATGATATTCCTAAAGAGGGTCTTTACTCTACATCAAATGCAGATTTTAAACTAGATCAATTTCTCAACAGTTTAATTCTACCTGGGAAAACATAACTTAACTTAACCATTAAATATGGGTTATGTTTTTCGTTAATGTAGAACCGAAAAGTTAAGAAACATCTAAATTACATGCATGTGCAAATGTCAAAATTGGATTATATATCATATATCAAGCATGACAAATGTAATGGATGAAGGATCAGACCTGCTCTGATATCAATCTTTTTGGGTTTTAGCGCGAGCACAGCGGAAGCTCGCGGTTCGGGCGAAATCGTAAATTTAAAACATTTAAAGTTACCGAATAAATTATTCAATATCAAATATGAATAATTCATTCATATATCACCTAAACATATTTATTTGATATCAAATAACGACATAAATAGGTTAGAAATATCGCGAAACTTTTATGAAAATGTTTTTCAGCAAAATGGCATAAAAAAGGTTTTTTTCCGAACCGACCACCCAATACACATTGGGGCTGCCCAGGTCAGCCCCAATAGTACTTGGGCAGTTCATAGGCTGCCAGAACAGTGACCAATTCACTGTTTGGACAGCGGACACCTGGTAAGCCCGAAACTCACCCGGTAACGCCGTTTTTCGCCGTTTTCGCATATTTCAACTTCGAAACAATTTCCGGAAATTGTTCCAATGCCCAAAACTCATCCAATACATTTATACAACATATTTTTCATCACCAAAAATACAGAAACTCCAGATCTGATTTGGTAATTAAAAATATCATTTTTCATGCTTTAAATCAAATTTTCTCAACATTAATCATATTAATACTTACACCAACCAAGGTCACCACAAATGAAGAACTCAAGAATAATTCTAGGAGTTACAAGAGTGGTCATAACACTCTGGAATGGCAACAAGTCATCAAATGATAAAATTGAACTAATATTACTTTAATATTATCCAATCTAACTTCACACATGCATTTAACCTCCAAATCCATCTTCCAAATCAAAAAGCCCCAAAATATAAGAAAGGAAGAAACCCTAGAACTATTCTAGATACTCAAGAATAAGAAACAAACTTTCTAAGCTTAAGAATATTAAGGATTACCTCAAAAATCTCCTAATTTCCTTAAGCTTTCTTCTTGATTTCATCATTTTCTCTCAAGTTTCTTCAAGAAATATTTTGGGAGCTTTTCCATGGAGGAGGCTTCGAACAAGGCTTCTAATGAAAGAGAAAAATAAAATTTTCCACTTTATATAATAGGGTAAAAATGAACTTGGGGGCAAAATGTTCATCTTAATTTATTTAATCACATTTAAAGGATTCAAATTCAATTTGAATTCTTCAAGCTTAAAAAATCATGCCATTTGTTACCAATAATATCTCACCACTTATCATACTAATTATGACTTATGGATATGATATTTAATTTCTAATTATTTAATTATTTAACAATTAAATAACTAAATAATCAATTAATATAAATATCTATATATGTATTTTTATTTACATTAAATAACAAAATATATTTATTAATGACATGTGTCAAAATCTAATTTGACAATTAATTAATATATATCAAATCAAATTTTGTATCAAATATAAATACATATTAATTATTAATTGACTGAAATGCCCATAATGCATGTATTTTTGTTTAACCGTTTAAACGATTCGAATTAACTCATTTAATTCGGTGAAGTATTATGAATAATCTATATTATTCATAACGCGTTGCCCAAGTGCTCAACGAGTACACTTCCATTAAATTTTCTAGAGAAAATTTTCTCCCGCCATTGTTTTCTCTCTTTTCTGTCATTTTCAATCTCATTGAAAAGATTAGAGAGTGGCTAGGGTTGAAATATGAAGAGAAAAGCTTACAATTTAGATATAGGGTTTAGGTTAATTAAATGTACATTTACAAAATTAATCATAACCCTAATCACACATATAAATATGGGCCAATGACATTTTTGTCACAACAAAATTAATCATAACCCTAATCACACATATAAATATGGGCCAATGACATTTTTGTCACAACAAAATTATTAATTTCAAAATTATATAATATCAAATATCATTTAATTTGAAATTAAAATTTAACATGTAACTTATATCATGATATAAATGACATATTTGATTTTGAATTAAATCAAATTTAATTTAAAATCAAATCCTTATTAAATGATTATCTAATAATCATTAATATAAAAACTATATATTAAACATTTGAATATATAATTTCAAAGTGTGAAATTATATAATTATTAATCAAATTAATAATTATATCAATAAATAATTCTCAATTATTTAATATTTTTCAAGTGAGATTATAATTGGACTATCCAATTATTTCATGGATTCATATAGTGTAACGAGCTAACACAGAGACCAAATGGACCTACAGTTCCGAGCTCCAATAATCTCGAAATATTAATTAAAACTCTTTAATTAAATATTCTGAATTATTAACTTTAGGTTATTCCACTAAAAATCTAAAGCTGCACTCTCGATACTGCATATATATTTTATACCGAAAGTCAACAGTGTCCACTGATATAATCACTGTATACAGATTGACCCTCCACGAGTATCTCATAATTAGAGTCGGGTCATAATGTCTGTTATACCCCGCTAATTATTTTTTACCATAAATACCATTGATTCTCTAATGAATGATTTATTCATAACTATTATGAATATTAATTTTTCTATTCATAATAGAAAGACTTGAGCGCTCTAACCGTTCAAGTACCGAATCGATCCTTAAGGAAGATACTCATCTACTTCTCGCAAGAAGGAGTGGATTCCATATCTATGTAAAATGTCCTCATCTATACACCAAACCATGTCCCCAAAATACGTAGTTATTAGTCGGGACTGCTTCACCAACCTCACCTTTGTAAATCAAAGGACATAGCCTGCCATGCAGGAGTTCGTAGTACACTCAGAATTAATATAAACCCATATATGATCATCTATTAGACTGATATGAATTTCTTTGTTTAACGGATATTAAAAGAAATTCATTTTTATCTTGGTCCAGTCCTATATGACCGCATCATATAAGGTGCCTTCATTCCCATGTCACCACATGAACAAATCCGGATTAAAGTCATCATATAATATGGAATAGACCGCAGCTGTAGATAAACCACAAACAAAGTGCCGTCTTTGTTTGCTCTCTACGAACTATTTAGGATTACTAATTTCAGATTTAAATCCTCTTGTGTATAACACTTATACACTAAATCTGAAAGTATATTTAGTACCCAAGGACATACATGATAATTTATAATATGCAACTTTAAAATCAACATCTCAATAAACAAATAAGCGCATCGTTTATTACTTCAAATATAATCTCGTTTACATATTACATTATGCTCTTGAGAATATATCCCAACATAGAGTCGATATCCCAAGAGGCGCGATTTGACATAAGTGATAATATAAGTTCATGGCCATGGCGAGTTCTGAAAGGAGTTTTAGAAACTCTTTGTTGAGTACAAGGAGGTAAATGAACTAGATCAGTAGGCAACAGTAAACTAGGTGGCCATTTGAATGTGTTTGAACGTGTTGCCTTCACTCTTCTATAAAGCCTATGCTTCTTCTTTCTTTATTTTGGTTCACCTTTGGAGATTTACAATCAGAATTCATTTGGTATCTAGTAAAGTGAGTAGCTTGGATTGACTTGAATTTTAAAAAATAAGGGGAAATTTTCAAATTGGACCTTCCTTACTGGCTAGGTTTTGCTTTCCGATTTTGTTTGAATTGCCACCTTTCCGATTAAATAGCCAATATTTCTACGGTCTGCCACAAGAGGGTTACAAGTTTTTCTAATTCTTTCTTGTTTGTTAACAGAAACTGGTAGAAGCAGCTCACTGAGGTTTGGAGCTTTGGATCATCCCACATATGACTCTTAAAGTTTATTGATGACACAAAAGTGTGTGCAGTATAGGCCTGATCTATATAACCAACTTCTAAAAATTGTCATGGTAAACATAACATCATAAGAAACATATTGTTCACCTTCGCTCATGGTCGGGTTGGTTTTTATGCATCTTAATAAAAAGTTTGCCACTTGGGATTTGTCACGACCCCCTCCCTAGGGCGGGCCCAACCCTAGAAAGAAGTCCGCGATCAACTTCAGCTCGAGCAATCTATATGTCAAATCCACCATTTGATTTCACACAACAATACACCATAATTACAAATACATGGAAAATAAATCAAAAACATGGTTTACAACACGTCTTCATAATATACAAGTGACGACTCAAATGTCTGGACCAACCCGAAAATACAACTGTGGAACGTGGATCCAAATCTGGTACTGCTGTGCTCGCGAACTACCTGGAATGTTTGGGGGAAGAGGGGAGTGAGATTAAAAAGCTCAGCAAGTAAGCACTCATTCTCTCAACATGACCTCACCAACAAAATAGAGTTATATATATGTAAATATATATATGTATATAATATAATATATGAAAATAGCATATATTATAATATCTTCTCACACAATCATCCCACAACAATACAAACATCCATCAAACATGGTTGCTAATCCGAGTTTAGTATAACAGAGATTTGAAACCAATGGGAGAGTACCTCATCACAACTCCCTAGGTTTCTAACCGTATCAACTCGCAAAATGTGAGTGAATTATAACCAATGGGGGAGTCCCCGTATACCCCCAAATCAAAAACCAATGGGAGAGTACCTCATCACAACTCCTAAGATTTTCTATCATCTCATATCATCTGATGTATCATCACATTTCATCTCAAATCCGACCACTATTATACAAAACCCGGCTGCATATATATCGACTCTCACAACAACCATCAATCATCAAACATTTATGTTAAGAGAATCACCACGGAGTGTACTTACCTCTATCCATGCAAAAGCTCTGAATAAATCTATATCCTCGCCAAGAATCTGAAAAATATAAAATTACGATCAGGTCCCTCAATTATCCAAAATTACGATTTTACCCCTAAACTTTCTAAATTTCCGTTTTAGCCCCTAAATACCAGAATTTACAATTATGTCCAAAACTTTCCAATTCTATCATTTACACCCCCAAAACGATAATAATCACATACCGAGCTCCAACGATCTCCAAACATCTCAAAGAAAGATCCACTGGTCAACAACATCTCAAGGATCATAGAGACAAACGGCTTCGGAACTTGCTGATACGCTTAACGAGTCAAGCGGGCCCCACAACGAAAATCAGGCCCCACTACCAAAAATCGGGCCCCACAACCAGATACTATCAACGGTGAATATATATACCAAAACGTTCGTATAATCGAGAGCAACAATTTGATGCGATAGGATCGCCGATCCAAAGGTCGGATATCAAATTCTAGTAATATTCCTGAATTGACGGTAATTACAAAACGGAAAACAACCCAAACGATGTCGGATCAGGAAGTGACCACTGGCGTTGGAAAGATCTCGGCCCGAAAAGTACCCACTTGCCGGAGGTGGCCGTCAGAAGTGATCGGAGGTGGCCGGAAAATGCAGAAACACCGGCGACGTGTCGTCCCCTTCCGGCGGCGTGTGGAGGCACGTCCGGTGTACGATCGGCTCGTTCTCGGCGGATCTGGAAAGCTGACGTTGATCGGTGGTGAAGCGGCAATGGCGATTTAAAATTTTAGCTGAGAGAGAGTATTTGGGAGAAAAGAAAAAAATGAAAGAGAAAGAAAAGCTGAGAAAATGACCAAATCTATCACGACCCCTTTAAATAAATAAAGTTTTTTTTTTTTTTTTTTTTTTTTTACTTATCTCTCTCTCAAAACTAAGGTATTACAATCTACCCACCTTACAAAAATTTCGTCCTCGAAATTTCTCAATCTTCCATCAGCTGTGAGTATTCATACCTCAAAACCCGTTTCACGACCCGAGTCGCCTCCTGGATGTGATGATTAGACTTCATGATCTTCATAAAAGGATTACGTCATGATCTCAATTCTTGAACATTTCAATCTTTGATCTTCATAGGCTTTCCTTATAAGTCAAGTTCCCGCTCGGCTCCAACGGTTGACTCTCTAAAATCTGAGAAGGGTCTAGTATAATCTTCTCTAGAACTAATATACGAAGCACTTAATGAATCATTTATAATTACAGTGATAATGTCAGACGATATGCCACTTTTCACACTTTCTTCAAAATTTCAAAAGAACCAATACAGCTCGGCGAAAACTTTCTCTTCCAGTCAAATCTCAGTCCTCCATTCTAATAATAAAACTTTCAAAATACTAAATATCCAACTTGGAACTCAAGGTCTTAACCCCCACTATTTACAAAACTCTTCTATCGATTCTACTCAACCAACAGTCTCGCTCGGATCAACCTGATCCTCAGATGTCATATCCACCAAGTTTGAGCCAAGATTCTGTCTATCTCCAACCTTGACTCAACAAACAAAGTCCTAAATCGCCTCTCTCGTAAAACCTTAAATGAAGTCATGCCGATTCTAGTCAAAAAGCTATAGTTATAGGCAAACTCGATCAAATACGAATGTCCACCCCAACTTCCATTTATGTCAAAACACACGATCTCAGTAAATCATCTAATGTCTGAATAGTCCACTCTGACTAATCATCAGTCCGAGGGTGGAATAAGGTGCTCGTAGAAATCCTTGATCCCTTAGTCTTCTAGAAACTCTCCCGAAAATGAGAAGTAATTCCGAGAACTCTATCTGATACAATCGATAAGGGTACATTATGCAATCGTACAATCTGCTCCACAAATAATCTTACTAGTTTCTATAGTCCCCAAATAACTCGAATCGCTAGAAAATGAGCAGATCTAGTCAATCGATCCACTACTACACAAATTGCATCATAACCCTACCGTGTCCTCAACAGACCTACTACAAAATCTATCGCAATATTTCTCTTGGCCACTCAGGTATAGGTAAAAATTGGAGTAATCCAACTAGATGTTGATGCTCTCCTATATCCTACTGACAAACTAAACACCGAGATATAAACAATTAAATCTCTCTCTTCATTCCCAGCCACCAATAAGTCTTTTTAGATTTTGATACATCTTGGTGCTCTCAAATTTCATATAATAATGATCATCGTGTGCCTCATCCAAGATCTCCCACTTGAGCTTTCTAGTAGATAGTATCACGACTTTATCACTAATAATTATACATTCTCTGAACTCAATCTGAAAGTATTAGTCTCATTCATTCCAATAATTGCTCTCCATTTTCCAAATTAGTCATTTCACTCTTTGCTATGTCAAGTCTATCTAATGATGTGGGTCGAACCTGCATATGGAGAAGAATACCTCCACTATCGAACAATCCAAAAGTCAAACATACCAATGTCATCTCCTCGAACATTCTCTGTCTAACTCTCAAAATTTAACTCACATTCTTCATACAGTGTATAAATAACTATATTGACCTTTCTAAGATGATAATCAATAGTACAATCATAGTCAATTAGAAACTCTATTCAACATATCTACCTCCAAAATTTAAATATTTCTGAGTGGAAAAAAATATTTCTAACTCTAACGATCATTATATATCTCACACTCACCATCATATGAATAATGCCCCAATTTATTATTATTCTAACCTATGCCGCAACTTACAAACCAACTATCCTGTCTCCAAAAGAAAAGGGCTCCACCAAGGGGTCCTACTCAAACAACAACTGTAAAGAGCTTTTGGAAGTTTACGCATAATCCACCATCTTAAGATTCTCACTACTGAAAAGAGGATTTGCAGGTCCCTCACATTACTGCTATACATCTTATCATCGCGATAATTATTATCCTTTCCAATTATGCATGGATACTGTGAAAGTAGCTATTCATGAGGAAATTATAGATATCTCTTCCTATAAAGAGATGCATGAGTTCTTAAGGAATTACTCAAAACTTCTTCAATGGCATCCTCATCTGCCAATCCTAACCCTTGTTCAAGATCCGTCAGAGCTAAGGTGATATACCAAAAGCTTTGTAAATGGCCAGTCGCTGATCGAGCAATTATAAACTCTAAATATGTTCGAGACCTTTGGAGAGACATCTACGATTGTCTCAATGAAGCTCCGTCCGCTTTTTTACCTAAAGAGGTTGCAATGGATATCGTGGCAAGAGTTCCTACAAACTTCTTGAGATGGTGTTTCATTCGTAAAACCATTTGGAATGGAAAAACATATGGTTTAATCCAATACAAAAATAATTCTGTGATTGTTTACTATGGATATCATAGATTTCATTCCACGGTTTTCATCAACAGTCATGATTTCTTCAATCATTGCCAGTGGAGTCTCGGCACCTTGTTTGAACTCGGTTTCCTAAATGGATTTATTCTTGAACCAAGTCCAATCCATCCCAACTATCCTGGTATCTCAGAAGCCAGCCTAAGTGAGCTTCCTCCCTTCATCACTAATATTTTACATCGATGGTATAAACGACACAAAAGTATTACTGTCTGGATCGAAACCATTATTCCAGAATGTTCAGATGACTATTCAATCGTTTACCACCCAATTCATCTTATAAGAATCATACCATTACGTCAACTCACTAATTGGAGTCTCATTAGTTGGCCATCTAGACCGAAGCTTAGAGCTTACTATGGATACGATGATATTTTCCCAGAAGATATTACTTTTCGTCAATCCTGTGATCTTAGAGCTCTCTCCGCAGACTCAGTCCGTCGAAGCCTAGAAAGCAATACCAATGATAGAGCTTGGAAACTCTTCACTACTATCGAAGATTCATCTAGAAGTATCGTCCAAGGCTACAATAAAATCAAGTTTCCTGAAAGTCTCGAAATCCAAGTCATCGACAACCTCATTCCCATGTCTCTACGTGCGAAACGTCAATGTAATCATAAATCTTATATTTTGTTGCTGCTTGGTATTATAGCGTTTGATTGCTCATACATGAGTATCAACAAAGTCTTCTTTCTCATTTCTCGAACACCAAAGTTCTAATGTCTTCGACCTACTGACTCACGACGATATTATAACTGCAACAAGAAGTTCATATTAGGTACAACTTTAGAAATCACGTCAGATACAACTACAGGAACAATGATATGAGCAACTGTCGAAACTACTAGAGATACTGGTTTTAGAACCCTCGTTATCCTCAACAATCGACGAAACACCAGATAAAGCTATATAAAATTCAAGATCTATCGACTAAGTGTGAGGTCTTTCTACACTATTACACGACATTCTCACGTATCGTCAAACTATCCTTCTCACACGTTGAGTACCAGTACCACAGCCACGTCCAGGCATTTTCCTACAGACACAAACTACCCTTTTAATACTCTCATCCAATACAATATGTCTACAGAACCTAAAACCCTAAGCTCTGATACCAAATCTGTCACGACCCCCTCCCTAGGGCGGGCCAAACCCTAGAAAGAAGTCCACGATCAACTTCAGCTCGAGCAATCTATATGTCAAATCCACCATTTGATTTCACACAAAAATACATCATAAATTACAAATACATGGAAAATACATCAAAAACATGGTTTACAACACGTCTTCATACGACTCAAATGTCTGGACCAACCCGAAAATATAACTGTGGCACGTGGATCCAAATCTGGTACTGCTGTGCTCGCGAACAACCTGGAATGTTTGGGGGAAGAGGGGAGTGAGCTTAAAAAGCTCAGCAAGTAAGCACTCATTCTCTTAACATGACCTCACCAACAAAATAGGGTTATATATATGTAAATATATATATGTATATAATATAATATATGAAAATAGCATATATTATAATATCTTCTCATACAATCATCCCACAACAATACAAACATCCATCAAACATGGTTGCTAATCCGGGTTTAGTATAACAGAGGATTGAAACCAATGGGAGAGTACCTCATCACAACTCCCAAGGTTTCCAACCGTATCAACTCACAAAATGTGAGTGAATTATAACCAATGGGGGAGTCCCCGTATACCCCCAAATCAAAAACCAATGGGAGAGTACCTCATCACAACTCCTAAGGTTTTCTATCATCTCTTATCATCTGATGTATCATCATATTTCATCTCAAATCCGACCACTATTATACAAAACCCGGCTGCATAACACAACAACACACATCATCCAATACAATCACATCTCGCATCCAATCCATCAATCTCATCTCAACAATCATGATTTCATATTTATCATGCTTTTAATATCTCAATATAATATCTCACAAATATGTAAATATATATAACAAAATATATATAATTATACCAATATATATATATATATATATATATATATATATATCGACTCTCACAACAACCATCAATCATCAAACATTTATGTTAAGAGAATCACCACGGAGTGTACTTACCTCTATCCATGCAAAAGCTCTGAATAAATCTATATCCTCGCCAAGAATCAGAAAAATGTAAAATTACGATCAGGTCCCTTAATTATCCAAAATTGCGATTTTACCCCTAAACTTTCTAAATTTCCGTTTTAGCCAATAAATACCAAAATTTACAATTATGTCCAAAACTTTCCAATTCTATCATTTACACCCCCAAAACGATAATAATCACAGACCGAGCTCCAACAATCTCCAAACCTCTCAAAGAAAGATCCACTGGTCAGCAACATCTCAAGGATCACAGCGACAAACGGCTTCGGAACTTGCTGATACACTTAACGAGTCAAGCGGGCCCCACAACGAAAATCGGGCCACACTACCAAAAATCGAGCCCCACAACCAGATACTATCAACGGTGAATATATATACCAAAACGTTCGTATAATCGAGAGCAACAATTTGATACGATCGGATCACCGATCCAAAGGTCGGATCTCAAATTCTAGTAATATTCCCGAATTGACGGTAATTACAAAACGGAAAACAACCCAAACGATGTCGGATCAGGAAGTGACCACCGGCGTTGGAAAGATCTCGGCCTGAAATGTACCCACTCGCCGGAGGTGGCCGTCAGAAGTGATCGGAGGTGGCCGGAAAATGCAGAAATGCCGGCGACGTGTCGTCCCCTTCCGACGGCGCGTGGAGGCGCATCCGGTGTCCGATCGGCTCATTCTCGGCGGATCTAGAAAGCTGACGTCGGTAGCTATACGACGGGCCGACGAGTGGCTGAAGGTGATCGGTGGTGAAGCGGCAACTGCAATTTAAAGTTTTAGCTGAGAGAGAGTATTTGGGAGAAAAGAAAATAAATGAAAGAGAAAGGAAAGCTGCGCAAATGACCAAATCTGGCACGGCCCCTTTAAATAAATAAAGTTTTTTTTTACTTATCTCTCTCTCAAAACTAAGGTATTACAGGATTAGAGAAGGGATTAAAAATATATTCGAGCTTGTTCGCTTCCTTTCTTTTTTCAATTTTTTTTTTAAAGTTACAGAATTATTCTTACAGACTAAGCCACTGGCAAGTGGCAACTGCATATCTGATAATAACTCATGGAGTTTTAAAAGGAAGATTGCCTCTTTTCTCCCTATTGTTTTCAGTATCTACCACTTACCCTATTGCAAAAACATCAGGTTATGCGTATGTTAAGTCAAGTCATGAAGTCAAGTTATATATGTATGCACAAGTTATGCATGCATGTATATTATCACGTTATGTGTATGCAAGTTTGTATGTCAAGTCATGTACGTTCACGTATTTCACGTAGTTTATGAATAATATTACAGCCATACATGTAGTCAGTTAGTCAGCATGTCAAGTATGTGCATGTCCTGAGGCCCATAGAGATGGTTATGTTGCCTTCTACTGGTTGCATATATGCCCAAATTTTCCAAGGATGTGGCAGACATTTAATAGTGATTAGGCTAATTGTACATTATATACAAAATTGAAAATATTGGTATGTAATATTAAAAAAAAAAACAAACTATTTAGCCTCGCCATTTAAAGGAAGGAAATTAAATATTTAAAGTTTTTAATTTCAATATTATGTGTCGCCATGTAGATATGGCTGATGAGGAGCTTTCGCATCAGGTGTTCCAGATTACCACCTCTTACAACGTCGAACTTGACACTCGTCGGAAGGCGGCAGAGGCTACTTCTTGATCGTCCATCTCCTCAAAAGTGGTCATTATCTTGAGAGAGCAGTTGAAGCTGACTCAAGAACGATTGGAGATGCAGAATGAAGAGACGATGAGGCATAAACAAGAGCACGATTGGGAAATGACGTGCTTGCGGGCGCTTGTGGAGAGATCGATTGCTCAGAGCAATGTTGCAGGATCGACCTCCACAATTTCTCTAGGCCCGGCAGATGCAATACCTACCTCCACCAATCGTCATACATGATTTTTTAATGTAATAAAACTTTTATTTTATATATATTTTAATTATTTTAATTTCATTTTTTAAAATTTAAAATAATAAAATATTACTTAAATAAATGAGTAATTATTGATTAATCACATATATTTTAATAATATTTTATTTTTTAAAAAAATTAAAAATTTGGTGACGCTAAATGTCTTACTCTGACATCCACAAGACAGATTTCGACGTTAAATATATTAGACATTTAGTGACGCCACATAAGTTTGTCGCTAAAAAATAATGAGTCTTAGCGTCGTCTATTTTTATTGACGCTGAATTGTATAATTTCTGCGTCGTCTATTATGGGTTTTGGCGACGCAAAATTTTTTAGCGGTGCCGATTAATTTTCAATACAAAAATATTTCCTTAACCAGCCTTTAGTATCCATTTTCTGCATTGCTTTATTTTGAGGCTAAAAAATTTAGCGTCGACATTCCGAATTCTTGTGGTAAATAGTCATAAGACCGTATCAGAAACTTGTCAATCACTGTCATCTTCCCTATAGTTGCAGAGGTCTAATATCTATTTTAAAACATAAAAGCAAGAAAATTAGTAATCATCTATTATCTATTCAAGTGTTCATTTCAAAATAGGCAGTGCTCTCATGCAAAATGCGTCAAATGTTAATAATTTTATGTGTTATTAATAATATAGTTGTTATACAACTTTATTTCATGTTCATTCAACTCATAGCTAATGTTTTGGAGTACAAAAACAAACTCCTCTTGGACATGCTTGTTTATTTTCGTCTTGACAACAAAATCCATTTCCAGATGGACAATCTCTCACACAATCAGAATTCTTAGTACAACGAATTGGTAATCCTCCGGTGTAGGCTTCAGCTTTTGGTAACACAAAAACTATTGTGCCTGCAAATTAAGTTTTATTTTTTATGATCAAGGTCACGAAGAAATGAAACGAAACTCGAATGTTACTTGTAACATTAAAAAAAAATAGAGATCGAGACAAACCAGATATAGAAATCAAGAGGATGATTAAAACAGTTAACTTGAATGAGGCCTTCTCCATTTTTTAAAAGTAAAATATGAATTATTTGAGATCCTTGAGGGAAAAACTGCTTGGATTATAACTTGCAAGAACTTCAATTTTATACCTAATATTTATATTAATGGATTACTAATTTTAAATTATTACTAATAAACTATTAAGTTATTTAATTTCTTATATTCACCATGACTTCATAACAAATTCTTGTTCACTTTGTGGGAAAATCTCAACATAGGAAACAATGTTACAACAAAAAAAGTATTAAATTAAGTGAAATTAGACCCAACAAGAAAAACAAAAAGAAAAAGAGAGAGAGAGAGAGAGAATTCATTCTACACACAATGACTGACATTTTAGAAAAATTATAACATACAATCATTGTTAAATACAGCGGCAATACTTTTGGCAACAATTAGTAAAAGGCGAAGAATCCATAAATCACATTATTTTGTCCTATACTATAATTTATAATTTTTAATTTGAATTTAAATTTCTTTCATTTCTTTTTCACATCATTAGATAAGAAAATTTGGTAACAAAATGTTGTCTTTGGTGCATGTGTCTCGTGAAACTAAGTCTCTAATGGGCATGGCTTAGTGGTGTAGGGCTCGGGATCTCACCTTGAAATCTTGGGTGTAAAAATATTGTATTGTGATTTTGTGAAATCAAGCTAATAAACAATGCAATCCTTTTAATTAAGTTTATTCAAATAGGTTTGTTGATGGTGTTTCCAGGCATTAAAATATTTAAAGCATCACGACGAGGACAGAAAGGGTAATTCCCACCATTAGGAGAAATCGTTAAATCCGACCCGACCACATTAAGGGACCAAGCATCCTACGGTTTTAAACCGACCACAACAGATATAGACCGAGCACTTTATGACCGGCAACCGATCACTTGGTTCAGATAACCGGGCACTATCAAGTTGGCAGAAGCATTCTCAGCATAAAAGACTATCATGACCGACCTCATGAAGACCGATCAGACAGGCGAGATATGCTCAAGATGATGACACCCTATTCTTGCAGATAAGATAAACAAATTATCCTACTCTCACAAGGAAATGAAGTCAGAATACAAAAAGGAATAAGAAAAGAGAAAGCAACGTTGGATTAGAAATCCTCACAAGAGGAGAAGACTGAGTTCAACTAGGATTTCTTATGCAAATAGGAGTATGATTTCTGTACTATTATAAATAGGAGGGCAGAGTATGTGTAAGGGGAATCAAAAAAAAAGTTAGTGATCAGAATCATCAAGCCCTAATTTGTAAACCCAAAAAAAGAGACTTGAGAAGCATATTGGAGTAATAAAAAGTATCATCCTGTTTCTGTCCATGGACGTAGGTCAGATCCAAATCCACCGAACCACGTTAAATCTCTTTGTCGATCGGTGTGTTTATCTGTCTCTCGCTAAATTTGCTTTTGGTCCCCCATAAACAAACAAATTCACTATTGAATGAGGATTCAATCGGAGGTGATATTCCCGTATTGCACTGAGACCAAAATCCACCGTCAACAAGGTTCAACGAGCAACAAGGAAAAAGAGAGGCCCTTTACTTTCGACCCATAAAAAGATTTTGGTTATGTTTTGTATGTTGATAAGAAGGTGTGATGCGAAATGTGTGTGCGTTATTAATAGGGCCACTGTTATAGTACCAAGGGTATCAAATACTCATGGGGTATAAGTATGTTATTTTAACCATTGAATATGTAATTTATATAATTAAATATGCAAACTCTACCAATAAACATGAAACTAATTTCATGTTTTCAAAAGTTTCATGTTTATTGGTAGTGTTTGCATATTTAATGATTTAAGTTACATGTTCAGGATTTCCACTTTCACTTGAATTTGTCTCTTATCATATAAGTTCTACCGGCGCAAATGAACTACCATCAGCCATAACTGCATAGCTTTGGCACGATACAACTACAGCATCAGGAAATCATTTGCATCCGTACTGACAAGGCGGACCAAGAAATAAGTATTCCTAATACTAGTTACTTTAATGCATTATTTAAGCGGGGATATTCCTAAAGAGGGTCTTTACTCTACATCAAATACATATTTTAATCTAGATCAATTTCTCAACAGTTTAATTCTACCTGGGAAACATAACTTAACTTAACCATTAAATTTGCGTTATATAATCCGTTAACGCAGAACTGAAAAGTGAAGAAACATCTAAATTAAATGCATGTGCAAATATCAAAATTGGATTATATATCATATATCAAGCATGACAAATGTAATGGATGAAGGATCAGACCTGCTCTGATATCATTTTTTTTAGTTTTAGCGCTGGCGCAACGGAAGCTCGCGATTCGGGCGAAATCGTAAATTTAAAATATTTAAAGTTACCGAGTAAATTATTCAATATCCAAAATGAATAATTCATTCATATTTCACCTAAACATATTTATTCGATATCAAATAACGACATAAATAGGTTAGAAACATCGCGAACTTTTAGGAAAATATTTTTCCGCAAAATGGCATAAAACACATTTTTGTCCGAACCGACCACCCAATACACATGGGGGCTGCTCAGGTCAGCCCCAATAGTACTTGGGCAGTTCATAGGCTGCCCGAAAATTTACCAATTCACTGTCTGGATAGCGGACACCCGGGAAGCCCAAAACTCACCCGGTAACGCCGTTTTTCGCTGTTTTCGCATATTTCAACTTCGAAATAATTTCCGACAATTGTTCCAATGCCCAAAACACATCCAATATATTTATACAACATACTTTTCATCACCAAAAATACAAAAACTTCATATCTGATTTGGTAATTATAAAAAATCATTTTTCATGGTTTAAATCCAATTTTCTCAACATTAATAATATTAATGCTTACACCAACTAAAGTCGCCACAAATGAAGAACTCAAGAAAAATTCTAGGAGTTACAAGAGTGTTCATAACACTCTGAAATGGCAACAAGTCATCAAATGACAAAATTGAACTAATATTACACTAATATTATCCAATCTAACTTCACACATGCATCTAACCTCCAAATCCATCTTCCAAATCAAAAAGCCCCAAAATATAAAAAAGGAAGAAACCCTAGAACTATTCTAAATACTCAAAAACACGAAACAAATTTTCTAAGCTTAAGAATATTAAAGATTACCTCAAAATCTCCTAATTTCTTTATGCTTTCTTCTTGATTTCATCATTTTCTCTCAAGTTTCTTCAAGAAATATTTTGGGAGCTTTTCCATGGAGGAGGCTTCGACCAAGGCTTCTAATGAAAGAGAAAAATAAAATTTTTCACTTTATATACTAGGGTAAAAATGAACTTGGGGAAAAAATTGTCATTTTAATTTATTTAATTACATTTAAAGAATTCAAATTCAATTTGAATTCTTCAAGCTTAAAAAATCATGCCATTTGTTACCAATAATATCTCACCACTTATCATACTAATTATGACTTATTGATAGGATATTTAATTTCTAATTATTTAATTATTTAACAATTAAATAACTAAATAATCAATTAATATAAAGATCTATATATGTAATTTATTTTCATTAAATAACAAAATACATATATTAATGACATGTGTCAAAATCTTATTTGACAATTAATTAATATGTTTCAAATAAAATTTTGTATCAAATACAAATACATATTAATTATTAATTGATCCAAATGCCCCTAATGCATGTATTTTCGTTTAACCGTTTAAACGATTCGAATTAACTCATAACGAGTTGCCAAAGTGCTCAACGAGTACACTTCGTATTATGAGACTCTCTAAGTTTAGGTTTATCCGTCACAGAATCAAATTTCGTGTCCATAATATAGTCGACTTTTTAATTTACGATCTATAAATAATACTCGAAACTCGCTTCCGAAGTATACCACGGCCATGGATTTACTAGATCACAAATACGTACCTGATACATATGCCATGTACACATGACTGGCAAATTCTATTTGATACTCACAGGATATCATGAGTATCAGTCCACACCCAACGAACAGGCGGAGGTCTGATCTAAATAGATCGGTGACGTGACTTCCATTAAAGTGTGACGGATATCTCATATATCCACAGTGGTATCTCAAGTCGAAGGACCACTATGCTCGCTCAACTCGAGAAGATTCCTATTGACATTGGTGTATCATCTTTTAGGAAATCTTCAGTGAGTCGTTCAATGTTTATCAAATAAACACCTATATGTCTATACGAGTCTCCCGAGACTCATGGTTCATTTGGATAAACCTGTTGGGGTTGGTGCTCAGAGCGCCAATTCCCGGTTGTATTTCTTTTGAATACTTCTGTAAAACATTATTATTATGAATAATATATGCAGTTTTTATAATATAATGTATCTTTTTATATGGTAAAGACGTAATGACCTTAGAATGATTAGTAATGATACTGTTGCAAAAGCGTCGCAACTGAATTTGAGTAGTATCATGACGTTGTCATTCTCAGACTATTCCTGGTCAAGGTTTACACTACTTGGTCAGTATAGTAAACCCGTTGAGACCGTTACATGTCGTATACTGGAGTATATGATTCCAATGGTTTCTCAATGAACCATTAGTCTTGTAGACTAGTATAGACGTGTGGGTGTTTATAGCGAATAAACACTGAACGACTCATCGAAGATTCTTAATGGATGGTACACCAACGTCAATAAGAATCTTCTCGGGTTGAGTAGCACTTGTGATTCTTAGACTTGAGATGCCATTGTGGGCATATTAGACATCTTTTACACTTATATGACAGTCACTTCACCGATCTATTAAGATCAGACCTCCGCCTGTTCGTTGGGTGTAGATAGATCCTCAGGGTGTCCTATGTGTATCAAGATAGGGTCCGTCAGTTCTGTGTACTAGAGCATAGGTAGTCTATATGATTAGCAATAAGATAAAACCATGGGCCCGTGGTAAAGTTTAGAAGCTAGTTCTAAACATTCTTTTTGAGATTGCTAATAGAATAGTCGACTCGATAATCCCCGTAGAGATTTGACGTTTACATCTATATCTCTGAGATTTATCCGGATACCTGTGACGGAGGAATTATACATTTGCCTTGATCTCGACATGTATGATTTAGCGAGATTATCCGTGATCGTCATAATTTACGGGTGGATAAATTATGGACATGAAATTTGATTTCGTGACGGATATACCTGAATCTAGAGAGTCTCAATAATGAAATATACTCGTAGAGCACTAGAGCAACACATATAAATAATGTTGATTATTTATAAAGTCGTTTAAAGGTTAAACACAAAATACATGCTAAAGGGACCGATAGTCATTTGTTTAATTATTGTGTATTTACATTTAATACTTGATTAATTTAAATGGACATGAATTAATAGTCAAATTGAGATATTTGACTAATATCCTTTATGAATATATGTATTTGATATTTAATGTAAATATAATACATATATTTAATATATTTGTAATTAATTAATTAATTAATTATTTAATTGTTAAATGATTAAATTAATTAAAATATAAATATCTTAACTTTGGATATTTGATTTAAAATGATTAAGTTGCATTTGTTGACTTTATTAAAATATCTTTAAAGGTTTTTTTAGATATTTAATCAACTTGACCAAATGAAATGTCAAATGAAATTGAAATTAATTTTGTTGTATATGTTTATTGATTTTCAAACAAGGGATTATTTTTCAATAAGTATATATTGTTTTCATTTCATTTACATTTGGTAACCTAATACACTTTAACATAAACTCCATTAAAAGAAACAAAGAAAGCTTGAGAGGAAGAAAGGCTAAAACAAAGAAAGCTTGGATTTTAGTAAGTTTCTTCAACTTACTATTAGAAAGGAAAATATTCCTTAGGATCTAGGCTACATCTTGTGATGTTCTTATGTTATTATTTTCTTTATTCTTTGTGTTTTTGATGATGAAAGTTTTGTTGAAAGTGTTGAGCATGTATGATGATGGAAGCTTGTGACTATTGTAGTTATAAGTATTCTTGTATGGTTTTTGAAACCTTGTTGCTAATATAGAGTTGTTGACCCACTCTTAGATGACCTAGATTTGATCTTGAGTTGTTTCATTGTGTTGAGACTTTGATTGGATGGAAGAATGATGATTAAAGTAATTGATTTAAACTATTTGGTCTAATTTGTTCATTTTGAAGAATTTGAAAAATTAGGGTTTAAGACCTCATCCAAATTTGGGGCTTTTCATTTATGTTGTGTATAAGGATGTGTATATGATGCATATAAAGTTTCATGTTGATTGGATTACATCTTGATGTGTTTTGAAGCATTAAATGACAAAATGCACAATTTGGCACCCTTGTGAGGCTCTCGGCCAAATGGATAAATTTTGGGGATTTTGTTGCTTTTGGTGTTTTTATGTTTTGAACATGCTAAGTTCATCTTAGAAATGATTTAGAATCATTCAAAATTTATTTGATCAATTTCGGACTAAAATTGACAAAATACCAAGAGTAAGGGCAATTCGGTAAATTCACTTAAATATGAATTATTGAATTTTATTTCATAATTTGATTATTGGATAATTAAATAAATATGTTTATTTAATTAATCTGAGAAAAAATTTTGAAATCGGAAAATTTGATTTTCCACCGCTTCTGCTGCGTTACCGGATTTAGCCCCTGAAAAACCCCTACAAAAAAACCATCGGACCAAGTCACGATATACGACATAAACTGGTCTCGACGGATTTTACTAACCGAACCGTGTTAGTAAATATCGGCCATAAACTTTATTTTAAGGATATACATATAATAATGTGTTTCCCAGTGTCAATTGCAAACTACGTTGTAACTGCACACTATACGGTAAATCCTAGGGTCTTTGTCTAATATACACGTATCACTTAACCTGATTCAGTTTCGATATAATCGTAATCAGATATCTAATCATAATTATATCGAATAAGTGTATAAAAGATAAAAGTTAAAAGTGCTACCATTAAATTAATAATATTATGGAAAATAGAATTCCTCGTATTTATGAATCGGACATAAATACGATCCGGATTGGCACTCTGAGCACCAATCCAAACAACTTCGACCAAGGCTTCTAATGAAAGAGAAAATTAAAAATTTTCACTTTATATACTAGGGTAAAAATGAACTTGGGGGCAAAATGGTCATTTTAATTTATTTAATCACATTTAAAGAATTCAAATTCAATTTGAATTCTTCAAGCTTAAAAAATCATATCATTTGTTACCAATAATATCTCACCACTTATCATACTAATGATGACTTATGGATATGATATTTAATTTCTAATCATTTAATTATTTAAGAATTAAATAATTAAATAATCAATTAATATAAATATCTATATATGTATTTTTATTTACATTAAATAAAAAATACATATATTAATGACATGTGTCAAAATCTCATTTGACAATTAATTATTATGTATCAAATCAAATTTTGTATCAAATATAAATACATATTAATTATTAATTGATCGAAATGCCCATAATGCATGTATTTTCGTTTAATCGTTTAAACGATTCGAATTAACTCATTTAATTCGGTGAAGAATTATGAATAATCTATATTATTCATAACGCATTACCCAAATGCTCAACGAGTACACTTCATATTATGGGATTCTCTATGTTTAGGCTTATCCGTCACGGAATCATATTTCATGTCCATAATTCACTCACTCATGAATTATGACGACCACGGATAATCTCGCTAAACTATGCAAGTCGAGGTCATTGCATACGTATAATTCATCCATCACAGGCTATCACTATTATACCGGGGATATAGATAAGAACATCAAATCCCTAAGGTATAATATAGTCGACTTTTAAAGTTACGATCTCTAAATAACACTTGGAACTCACTTCCGAAGTATACCACGACCATGGATTTACTAGATCGCAAATACGTACCTGATACCTATGCCTTGTACACATGACTGAAAGATTCTATCTGATACTCACAGGATATCATGAGCATCAGTCCATACCCAACGAACAGGCGGAGGTCTGATCTAAATATATCCACAGTGGTATCTCAAGTCGAAGGACCACTATGCTACTCGAATCGAGAAGATTCCTATTGACGTTGGTGTACCATCTATTAGGAAATCTTCGGTGAGTCGTTCAATGTTTATCAAATAAAACACCTACACGTCTATACGAGTCTCCTAAGACTCATGGTTCATTAGGATAAACTATCGGACCAAGTCACGATATACGACATGTACCGGTCTCAGCAGATTTTACTAACCGACCCCTGTTAGTAAATCTTGACCTGGAACTTCATTTGATAATATACTTCTAGTAGTGACACTTCCTAATGTCAATTACAAACTACTTTGTAACTGAGCACTACAAAATATATTATTGGGTCTTTGTCTAATATATACATATCACTAAACCATATTTAGTTTCAATCTAATCGTAATTAGATCGAATATATATAAAAAAACAAGAAGTACTACCATAAATAAGTAATATTATGGAAAAAAAAGGAATTGTTCGTATTCATGAATCAAACATAAATACGATCCGGATTGGCACTCCGAGCACCAAGCCTAACATAAAGAATGACTGGAGATGTAGAATGAAGAGATGATGAGGCAGAAACAAGAGCACGATTGAGAAATAGCGAGCTTGCGGGCGCTTGTGGAGAGATCGCTTGCTCAGAGCAATGTTGCAGGATTGACCTCCACAATTTCTCCAGGCCCGACAGATGCAGTACCTACCTCGACCAATCGTCATACATGATTTTTTAATGTAATAAACTTTTATTTTATATATATTATAATTATTATAATTTCATTTTTTAAAAAATTTAAAACAATAAAATATTACTTAAATAAATGAGTAATTATTGATTAATTACATATATTTTAATCTTATTTTATTTTTAAAAAAAATTAAAAATTTTGGTGACGCTAAATGTCTTACTTTGAAGTCCACAAGATAAATATTGACGTTAAATATATTAGACATTTAGTGACGCCACATAAGTTTATCGCTAAAAAATAATGAGCCTTAGCGTCACCTATTTTTATCGACGTTGAATTGTACAATTTCTGCGTTGTCTATTATTAGTTTTGGCGACGCAAAAATTTTTAGCGGCGCCGATTAATTTTCAATACTAAAACCTTTCCTTAACCAGCATTTAGTATCTATTTTCTGGGTCACTTTATTTTGAGGCTAAAAAATTTAGCGTCGACATTTGACGACTCTAAAAAACCGAATTCTTGTAGTAAACAGCCAAAAGACCGTATCAGAAATTTTTCAATCACTGTAATCTTCCCTATAGTTGCAGAGGTCTAATATCTATTTGTTTGCGTAATTTTTAATGCGTGAAGAAAGAAGAGCGTGTAAGGTTCAAACCTCCTGAGATAATATCCCAGCGAGGGCTGTTTGATTAAGTGAATAAGCCTCAAAGGGACGCAAGCACACAAGTTACAGTCCTAATATTACAATATAAGAAATGAAAAATAAAATATGCTCATTTGAGTCTTCATTTGATCGGGATTTCTCTCTTAGCATAGATAAGCTTTTATAGTGAAGTTTGTCAACCGTTTTAAGCGGTTCCAGTATCTCCCTGCAGTTGCTAGATCGTGCCTGTAACCGCTGAGCTGCGCGTCTCAACTGTTTGGTTGTGGAGGAAAACTGTCCAACTGCCATGATCGTGGAAGTAACCGTATCATGGTTTTTCGTCCTAAACGTAACCGCATCATGGGTTTTCGTCCTAAACGCTGATCTGATCGTCCCACGCTCTTTGTCACCCTTTGGTCTATCGCCCTTCTTCCCTTCGCTCTTTCTTTAGTCCCAGGGCGATTTCGTCCTATAGTGGAGAATTTCTTCTGTTAATAATTTTCCCCCAAATTTACCTTGATTGCACTGGAAGTGAAGATCGAGGTGAATTTTTAGTCTTCCACCCCAGTTCGTTCTTTCCTCGTTTCAGGGAAGACCACCACGCCAACCGAGGGTTATTCTAACGGACATTCCCTTTCGCCCTTAGCTAGACCGTTTTGATCGACCAGCTCATCATTCAGCTAATTCCTCAGTCTAGAGAATCTGAGGAGCGAATTTTCGGTCGGAGAAGATGAAACAGCGTATGTATTGGAGTGATGGAAACTTATATGATCACCAGTTTTCGCCTTCGGCCGGCCCATCATTCGGTCAATCCCCAGCCTATAGAATCTGAGGTCCCAGGTAAGCAGCATTCTCCGAGTAGAGAAGCTCATGCAAGCTGTTGTTAATAAGCTTAACCCATTCGCAACTCGGGAGGTGCAGTACCTTCCACACAGAGGACCCTGGACAATTTTTCGCTAACGGACGCAGCCCATCCACAACCTTACATTTCATTTCACACCTTATGCCGTGTGGATGGCCGTTAGCGAGTCTTCTTACATTCCATTTCACACCTTACTAAAGAGAAGCTTCCACCTCTGGTGGCCTATGTTTCATGCAGAGCTTCTCCTTTTTCCAACTCTGCTCTGTTTCTTCCGATCTTCTCCTTCTCATTTTCGGGATTCTGTTTGACTATGGAGAGTCTGGTTAGTAAGGTTGTCCTTTAAATAGGTGGTGATAAGACTTTGGTATTGTTGTCACGTGAAGGGTTTTTTCACGTGCTGTCTGATCGATTGGAGGGGCTCCCTGCCCAAAGTCTGGTCCTCTGCCAAAGTAAACCTATGGCCTGATGGTCTTGTCCGTGTTAATAATGGAGAAAGCTTGGGTGGCGTCTTTGGAAAGTATAGTGTTGACACCTGTTCTTGGCCGATTCTGAAGACTGATACTAAGATTTTGAGGCTCGGCCGATCTGCTGGAGGCCGAAGTAGCGAGGTCGAGCGAAGTAAATTAGGGGTTAGACTCTTCGCCTTATAGTTTATCGGGCCGTCATTTAGAGTTCTACGCATACCCATCATATCTGCAATAAATGTGCGGCCCTTTCCTACAAGCTTCATCATGAGGCCCATTTAAGAGCCTTTTTTATGTCACTTCCGTGTTTCCTTCTGTCGCACGTCACTTGTGCAGCGAGTTGCATTCGAACACCAGTCTAGGGAAAATTTCTATCATTTTCTGTTTTCCCGTTGCTCTTATTCCTCGATGATTCATTTTGTGACAGCTGTCCCAAGTTAAACCCTTCGCCTGTTCATAAGGCTTCATCCTCCTCTGTCTTTCGCTATCCCTTTAACTTTTATGCAAACTCGATTGTACTGCTTTCTTGATCTTTTGTCATTAATGGCTTCTTCTTCATCTTTTCCCAAAACTAACGACTCAACTTTCACTGATTATAAGTTGGCATTGGAAGATTCTTATGTGGGCGTGTTTGGCCTTCACACTCTCGATGAGGATTTCGGCCAATGCGCTCTTGGCCCCATCTTCATTGACGATAACGCTATTGCAACGGCCCTATTGGCTCATCAATTTCCCTCTTCCTCTAGCCCTCTGTTTTTTGAACCACTCAACATTTATGTCCTTGCTCAGTTCAGTCCAATTCGTACCTGGCTCAAGCCTGATACAGCTTTCGAAGCCTGATATCAACGTATGCTGTTACATGCGGATACCTGTGCCTTTTTAAACAAACACCATCTTCTTCCTCTCATTGAGCTTTCCTTGTCCCTGCCAGCTTTTGATCGCAACTTGTTTCCCATTTCCTTACTCTTTTGGTATTCCGAGTACAATGTATTCATTTTTCTGGTCGGGCCATTTACTATCACCATTCGTGTTGTTGGTGCTCTTACTGGTCTGACCCCTCTCGGAGCGACCATTTCGGACTCCACAAACTTTCATTTTCCCCCTTCAATGGGTCCTTCCTCATTTTCGTCATACTCTTCTCTTCTTCGCACATATTCAAAAACGGATGGTACGGTTTCAATGCTAGAATATACATCATTCCTTCATTACTGGCTATGCAAATATATCGTTTGTACACCCAGCCAAAAACCTGTGGCGGGCTACCTCCCAATTTCTTCTTATCTCGCTCGTGGCCGTCATTTAGACGTGGCCTCTTTTCTTCTTGCCACCATGTATCGGGGGCTGGCCGTCCTCCAAAAGAAACTTCGGTCGGGGTCATCACCCATTGCTTCTGGTCCCTTATGGATCGTCCAACTTTGGTTGAGATCTTACTTTCCTATTTTTGGTACAATCGATTCGACTCACCCTTACTCTTGTGCCGGCCTTCTCTTCGTTCAGCTTAGGCCGTCTTCTTTCCTTCCTCGTGCTACCTTTGATTATTTTTATACTATTCCTCGGGTTCCCTCTTTTTTCCCTTTTACTGTGTCGAACAATCCATCTTTCGTCCATGACCTTCCTCTTTCAGAAGAGGATGAATCATGTCTTCACATATGGCGCAAGTTTTTATCTAGCCGTGACCTGGTTCATGATATCTTGACTGGGGCCAATGACAAGGCTGGAGTGGAGGCATATTCGCCCAACTTCGTCGCCCGTCAATTTGGCCTCGTCCAATGGTGGCCTCTTGCTTTCTTTCATTCGTATTCTGCGTCGTCAGACCGTTTTAAGGTCTTTTCTGTTTCTGAAGTTGAGGACTCCTTGGTGGAGACTCGCTCTTTGCTGTCTTCTTTTGTCATAGCTCATTTCGCTCCCTGCACATTTGTTCATCCTTGCTTTGACCATTTCTGGCCATCAACCCGTGAGCGATATTTTTCTTTGCCTCCCGCGAGGGTGTTTTCTTTTATTCCTTTGTCCCCCAAATCTACTGAGCCACCGGGGTCGAAGAAGGCAGTTGAGGCGTCTAAGCCCAAGAGTATAAAGCTTGCTAAAAGGAAGTAACCTTCTCCCAGTCGAAGTTCTGATTCAGACGTTCTGCTCGTCCGTCGCTCTAAGGTATGAGCTTGAGACCTGCTTTCTTTTGCATTCATACAGGTTTGAGGCATATTGATATCATGACTGTGCATTTTTGGTGCAGACTCTCAAGATTGATCCGCCTTCAGCAGTTCCTGAAACGGCGCGAATTCCGGAGGCTGAAGCTCATGTTGGCGGAAGTGAGGGAGCGGGACCTGCAGGGATGCCGGTTGTTCAATTTCCCTATGACAAGGATGATGCTGTCGAAGGTCCCGTCATGGCGCAATTCCCAGAAGATGGAGGTCCAATTGGAGCCGACCCCCAAGGTACGGAGCCATCTGTTGAGTCTGGCCGTTCGCGTCTAAGAGTTGAGGAGATTTCTGGTGATCATTCCTCATTTGAGCGCTTCTCTTCGGATGGTTCTGTACCAATCGTGCAGGATCCGGATGATGAGGCTGAAGCGCCAGAGCCGATCTGGCCGACTGGGGCTCTGTGGCATTACCTTAGGCAATTCTACCCTTTAGTACGCATGATGTCTGCCTCAGGACTTAGAGGGAGTTATAGGGATGTGGATGGCCTATATAGTTTGGCCGAATTGGAGTCATTAGAGGAGGCTCGGTTTATGTGTAAAGACAACGTACTTCGTCGCATTTACGAAGAAGATGAAATCATTTATATTTCTGATTCGTCCGACTCCGATTCTCTTACAGATGTTCGGCCGACTACTGCGCCGCAACATTCAATGCTAGAAACGGTATCTCCCAGCACTTCTGCACATCAGGCTTTGGTCTTAGCACAACCGTCGTCTTCAGCTCCTCTACCTTCTTCTCCTCAAGTGGAGTTTCTTGAGCCTGAGCGGCCGTCATCTTCGGCTCTCATGGTTGTTTCTTCCGCAGCTCCTGCTCAGACATTCTAAGTACTGGCCACTCCTGAGCAGCCGTTGCCCCATCGGGCTGAGTCTCCCATTTTACCGACGAGTTCTCATACTCGGCCGTCTTTTCCTCAAGCCGCACCACAGTCGACTCTTGTCCCCTAGCATCCACCATCCCTAGGGCCTTCATTTCAACAAGAGCTAGCGCAGCCCGCGGCTGAAGCATTCAAGGAACTGGTGGGTCGGCCCTCTGGTTTTGGGGGGAAAGTTTTTTCTTATTCTCTAGTTCGTCCTTACCCTGGCTTATACTAGCTAATTTCTTCTTTGTGTACATGTATCCGACCCATTGCTGCAAATAATCCAGGAAATTTTGGATCGCTTTGGACGACTGTCCTCTGCTTTTTTTCGGCCTCCTTCGCCTTTGGTCGGCACCAGCACAGACATGGAGGTCATTTAGGAGGTTCTTGGCTAATATGCTTCATTTGCTACACTAGAAATTAATCAAGCCGCGCGGCCGGAGAACGTCCTTCAATTGGACAAAAGCTCCTCCGAGTTGAGCTGGATATTGGTCCTCCATACCTTGCCAATATCTATTGATGATCGGCTTTTCCTCCAAGAGATGCAAAATGGCATAGCAAACCTTCTCTCTCGGTATCTTAATGTGCACAGCCAGAAGATCGGGCTTCTCCCTTCTGTGATGAGGAAAGAAACGCTTCGTGGTTCTCTCGAGGCAGGACATCAGACCCTGGGGGAGACAACAAAAGAAATGGTGACCGAAGAATAACCTTCTATTTACCGTTCGAACGTGTTTACGAACGCTACACGAACGCGAACACACTGAACTGAGACATTTTCATCACATGCCATGTATAATTGTTCCCCAGGAAGCCCCTCCTCCGGCACCATTCGTCCTGTATTCCCATAAACAATTATACATGGCATGTGATGAAAATGTCTCAGTTCAGTGTGTTCGCGTTCGTGTAGCGTTCGTAAACACGTTCGAACGGTAAATAGAAGGTTCGCGTTCGTATGGCGTTTGATAACGCGTTTGAACGAGACCAGACAGAAGACATGCATTCGTGTAGCGTTCTAAAATGCGTTCAAACGGTAAACAGAAGGTTCGCGTTCCTATAGCGTTTGATAACGCGTTCGAACGAGACCAGACATAAAATATGCGTTCGTGCGGCGTTCTGAAACGCGTTCGAACGAGGTTACAGTAGTGACCTCTAAAATGCAGTAAACAACACGACACATACATGGACAGATGAATATATGACATCTAGTAAACGATAACGGGCTAAGAACGCGGCAAAGCATCGTTGTAAAGGATTTTAACCTTTCAAAATAGAGGACCCTTACTCGCACTTACTAAGCTCATGCGCAATCAACACAACACATATATAAAAAGGTAAAGACAATGATATCGTGCTTCGTATACCCGATTAGACACATCTTACATCCAACCGAGTATAAATCAATCGGCGCGACAAAGCATCGTGGTAAAGGGTTTTAACCCCTCCAAATAGGGGACCTTTAATCTGACTTACTAAGCCCATGCACTCGATTGCATCATGCATACAAAGAATTAAAGACAATAATATCAAACTTAGTGTGCCCGATTGCACATATCTTGCATTCAACCGAACACACATCAATCGGTGCGGCAAAGCATTGTGGTAAAGGATTTTAACCTCTCCGATTAGGGGACCTTTCATCACACCTACTAAGCCCATGCACTCGATCGCATCATGCATACAAATAACGTGCGGAGTTCAAATGACGAAAAATAAATAAATCAAAGCAACATGAAACAAAAGAATGTGTCATTTACTCAAGTGGTACGTGGAGTTGTATCCCAAGTACAGACCGCACTACCGTCCATTCCGATTCGGCTAAGGAATTTACGTCTGGGTTTCCATCCTATATACCACAAGAGACGACATTTTTTCATTCATCCAATACCCACAACACACATCATACACAAACAAGATTCAACAAATAATTAAAATACAGTCAAAATAAATAACAAAAATCAAATGAAGATGAGTGAGGGAAGTACCCTCAGGTCTAACCTTTTTCACCGACTTTCGGACTCGCGTTCCACGGAGATTGGGAGGGTACAACTCCTCTACTTCTCTGGTTCACTGGTTTAGCGTCTTGGCTCATCGTTTTGCCGTTCTGCTTGCTATTTGGCCTCCGTTTTGCCACTGTTTCTTATGTATTTTTTGCTCACTGTTCAGGTCACTGTCTTGACGTTTCAACGGACTGTTTTGAGTGTTTTTCGTGGGTTTTTAGTGTAGTTTTGTGTGGTTATTTCCAGGATTATAAGTGCAGTCTTTATGTTACTGTTTTAAGGGATTTTAGGGACTGTTTTAAGAGGATTTTCTGCTGTTTTGGGAGTGGTTTGGGCTGCTGTCCAGGCGTGTTTCAATGGGTGTTAGGGGCGTGTTTGGGCTGCTGTTTGGAGGTATATTTTCGGTGATGGGTAGAGGTTTGTGGGGTGCTGTTTTCGGTTATGGAATGGAGGAGATGAAGAGAATTGTTGGTGTTCTTCTTGTGGCTATTACCGTGAGTGGCTAAGGCTTTTTGTGTTGTGATTTTCGTGTGAATTATGTGTTTGAGCTAGAGGAGTGCATGTCTTGGTTAGGGGTTGTTTATATAGAGAAGGGCTAGGGCTTCACCTTGTCTCACAAGGAAGGGATTTTGGCATTAAAATGAGGATTTGATTTGGTGTTGAGCAAGGAAAGTCAAGGATTGAGGGGGGACAAATCTTGGCTAGATTAGGAATACAAAATATTTAATTGGTTATGATTGATTTTAATTAGGCATGATATTTGTTAAGTTTGGTATATAATATATTTGATTTGTCTTTATTAGGCATGCAATTTCTTTAATTTGTGTAAGTATTTTTATTATTTTGGTAGGGGATTACTTAGATTTTATTTGTTTTATTTAATTTGGTATATGACTTAATTAATTATTTTATTTAATTACATTATCTAATTAATATTTAACTTAATATTTGATTTAATTTGGGTGTGTTTTAAGTGGGCTTGGGCTAGGCTAGGGTGCATGTGGGCTAACAGTAAACTTTACCATCTGTTTTGCTATAAACTTTACCATCTGTTTTGCTGTAATATTATATAATGATTCGGCTTCCACCCACTTCGAGAAGTAATCTACTGCCACTACTATGAAGCGATGCACATTCGATGCATTCGGTCGAATTTCTCAAATCATGTCAATTCCCCATGCTGAGAAAGGCCACGGCTCTGACAACCCGTGCAACTTTATGTTCGGTAAGTGATTCAAATTACCATATGCTTGACAGTCATGACTGTGCTTTACCATCTTCACGCAGTCTGTTTCCATGGTTGACCAATAAAAACCTTGTCTCACTATCTTTTGGGACAGATTCAACCCGTTCATGTGCGGACCACATACTTCGGCGTGTATTTCTTCCATTACATGTTGGGCTTCTTCCTTTCTCAAACATTTCAACTGAATACCGTTTGCTTGCCTATTGTACAGTTCCCCTTTCAAAATCACATACTGGGAAGCTAACTTCTGAATGGCTATTCTGTCTTTTCTGCATGCTCCTTCCGGGAGTTCACCATGTTCCAGATCCCTTTGAATGTCATAATACCAAGGTTTACCATCGTCGACCTCAACTTCTAGAATTCTTTCTATCTCATAAACAGGTCTGCTCGCTATTGTCAGTATCAACGGTCTCATCACTAACTTTTCTGAATTTTCCTAAGTTGCTGCAAGTGTAGCCAATGCATCTGCCATCTGATTCTCTTCTCTCGGTAAGTGCTGAAGCTTACACTCGGGGATAACCTGTGCCAAATTTCTGAGGTAGAAAAGGTAAGGTTTCAACCGTTCTTCTTTCAATTCCCATTCTCCTCGCATCTGCTGGGCTACCAACATAGAATCTCCGTAGACTTCCACACTCCCGGCCTTCAAGGCTATCAACGCTGTCAAACCAAAAGCACATGCTTCATACTCGGCCATGTTATTAGTCACTCTAAATGTCAACCTCTTGGCCAAAGGTAAATTCTCTCCCTCAGGGGTTACTATCACGATCCCAATTCCGGCTCCCTTATAATTCACTACTCCGTCAAAGTACATCTTCCATCTTTGAACTGTTATTGCTTGGATCTCTTCATCTGGAAATTCAAACTTATACAGATCCCCCTCAACAGGTTGCAATGCCAGAAACTCTGTTACTGCTCGCCCTTTGACCACTTTGGAGGTGAGATAATCAATGTCAAACTCTGTCAGCAATACCAACCATCTGCCCAATTTTCCCACTAGTGAAGGCACCGAATGAAGATATTTCAGAGGATTTTCCTTTGCCACTACCTGGATCTTGTAAGACTTGAAATAATGCCGCAACTTTTTGGAAGCCCATACCACTGCAAGACATATCTTCTCAACTTCTTGAAATCGAGCCTCAAACGGGAGCATCTTTTTACTCAGATAGTAAACTGCATGTTCTACCCCTGTCTCATCTGCCTGTACCATCATTTCCCCCAGTGCTTTTGATTCTATAGCCAAATACAATACCAACGGTCTGCCCGGTATCGAAGGTTTCAATACATGAGGCTTTACCAAGTACTCTCTGATTTTGTCGAAGGCTTTCTGACACTGTTCATTCCATCCACTGGCTGATCTTTTCTCAACAGTTTGAAGATAGGCTCACATACTGATGTCAACTTGGCAATGAACCGACTGATGTACTGAATCTTTCCCAAGAATGCTCTGACTTCTTTTTCTGTCTTTGGTGCATGCATTTCTGTGATTGCCTTGATCTTTTCGGAGTCTACCTCTATTCCGCCCATTCCCACCGTATGACCAAGCAATTTCCCTGATGTCACCCCAAACACACATTTCTTGGGATTAAGCCGCAGGTTGTATCTGTCAACTCTCTGAATGAACCTTTCCAGTGCTTCAATATGCCTAACTCTGGTCTCTGATTTCACCATCATGTCATCCATATACACCTCAATCTCTTTGTGCATCAAGTCGTGGAAAAGTGTAGTGGCCATCCGCTGATAAGTAGCCCCCGCATTCTTAAGCCCAAACGGTATAACCTTGTAGCAATAAGTACCCCACTCAGTAACAAATGCAGTCTTATGTTTGTCTTCCTCAGCCATGAGAACCTGATTGTAACCTGAAAATCTATCTGCAAATGAATACATAGCAGATAAAGCCGCACTATCAACCAGAACATCTATATGCGGTAGAGGAAAATCATCTTTCGGACAAGCCTTGTTGAGATCTCTGGGTCTACACATATTCTGACCTTCCCGTCTTTCTTCGGCACCGTCACTATATTAGCCAACCACTCAGGATACTTTACTACTTCCAGGAACCCCACATCTATCTGTTTCTTAACCTCATCTCTGACTTTCTCTGCCCATTCTGGTCTCATCCGTCAGAGTTTCTATTTTACTGGCCTCATATTCGGATAAGTTGGTATTGTGTGCTGGGCAATGTTTCTGTCTACCCCAGGCATGTCTTCATAGGACCAAGCAAACACTTTGGCATATCTGACCAACACTTCTTCTAGTTTCTCCCTCTCTTCGGAGGTTACTTCACTTGCAATCAGAATTTCCTTGGGGTTCTCAAGTGTACCCAAGTTAAATGCAGTAGTTCTGGCTGAACTGATGTCAAATATGCTTGATTCGTGCAGAGTAAATGGAAATGACTCAGGCAAGTAAGCAAAAGAGATGTCTTTATTATTGGATAATGCAGAAGTACATTCAAACAAATCAGGAAGGTAAATGTCTTCATCATCTATAGACAATTCTTCCTCTGCAACCAGGTTTTCCTCTGGCTTTTTGTCTTCTCCCAGAGTCAGGCTCTCCAACTTCATCAGTTCTTCCTCCCAATTCTCTTCTTCTTTCTTCATAATTTCTTCAACTATCGGCCTCTTACCCAACATATCCTGGAAGAATTCAAACCCAGGTACCACAATTCCATTAACTTCCACAGGTTCAGGTTCCCATTGATATCCTGAAGCTTTCAAAAAACATTCCATCAATTTCAAGCCCTTTTTCTTGAACTTTGCCTTTTCTTCATCAGACTTGTACCCCAAACCCTTCCGAGTAGTCTGTCCTCTGAAATCTGTTAATTTTGAACCTTTACCCGGCTCAAACTTCATTTTCTCCATAATCCTAGCCACCCTAGGATCCACCCACTCCTCAAAAGTAGCTGACACCTGAAACCTCGTGAAAGGTTGTATCTCCAAGGCAGCCACGACGTTATCTAACTCTGCCCGGATAGTAACAACTTCTCCCTCATACGGGAACTTGATCATCTGATGTAAAGTGGAAGGCACACCCCCAAGTTTGTGAAACCAAGGCCTTCCCAACAATAAGGCGAAAGTAGCCGGGATGTCCAGTACTGTGAACTCAACCTCATCTTCAATCGGCCCTACCTTGACCATAGCCATAAAGGTACCCTCAACTCCCATTTTACTGTCATCATAAGCCTTAATAGTCATACTGGAGGGGTCCAAGTCTGTTGCTTTCATACCCAATCTTGCCATAATTTTCAGCGGGCACACATTGATGGACGAACCGTCATCTACTATCACACATGAAGTCCTCTTGCCCCTCACCTCGGCCCTGATGAATAGAGGCCTGTTATGATTTCTCCCATCTGCTGGGAGTTCATCCTCAAAAAACGATATATGCAAAGCTTCTCTCTGAACCGACCCAACAAACATTGCAAGGTTGGCGTCTTCCGGTACCACAATCTTGCACAATGCCTCAACTATGGCTTGCCTATGCTCCCGTGATGCACATAACAGTTCCCATATACTCACTTGTGCTCTAGTCTTCCTCAATTGCCTCAGCACTATATCCCCATCAGTATTTTCTGCAGTCTCAACCACTTCTCTACCATCTGTCAAAACTTCTTTACCATTATCTGCCCCATCATTGTAAAAACGACCACTGCGCGTCATTCCCATTACTTCTTCCTCGTCACTGCTAGAGAAATCAAGCCAAAATTTTTTCCCCTGCTCAGTCTCATCTTCACTAGTGCAATCCCAGATTCCCATGCAAAAGGCTTGAGGGTTAAAGGATTTTAGGACAAGGTCTTCTTGGAGGCCAGAATTGATCATATAGGCTGGTGGTGGTACGGCACGGTAATTGGGTAAGGGGTTTCTGTGTGTGTCGGGCTGTTCTATTTCTGGGTCAGGTATTTTCTTGGAGTCTATCAGGTCTTGGATTTCATGGTGGAGTCGGGCGCGATTGTCAGTGTCATGGCCCTTTTGTTGGTGAAAGTGACAGTAAAGGCTTAGGTTATAGTGTGATGGTAGGGGATTGGGTAATGGTTTGGCTTCCAAGGGTTTTAAGAGCCCTTCCCTCTTCAGTTTCTCTACCACCTTTGACAGGGGTCTTCCAAAGTTGGAAAATCTCCGGTTCCGGATAGCGGTAATCTCTGCAGAAACGGGCTTTGTTCCCGATGTCCCCCAATGGGCCTCCTGTTCAGACCATAGAATTTTATATTCTCGGCCTCTTCTTCCTCAATATCCATGACAGTTTCCCTCAACTGCCGAAAGTCTGCAATCATGGAGGTCATCCTCCTCAACTTGCTGTAAATGGAGGGTTTGGTGCCCTTGATAATCATTTTAATCTGATCCTTCTCCGAAGGCCTAGTCTGCATTCTCAATAACTGACCTCTCCATCGGTCCACGTACTCCTTAAAACTTTCCTCTGATTTCTGCTTAACATTCTCCAGATCGCGGAGTGACATATCGATCTCTAGGTCAGTGACATACTGCTTCAGGAAGGCATCAGCCAACTCCCTCCAATCTTCCTTCACTTTCTTCTCCAAACTGTGGTACCATACCACAGGAGCTCCCTCGAGTGACATTCCAAACATTTTCTGCACTTGGCGCTGAGATATGCCAACTGAACTCATGATTGATACAAACTGTCAGAGATGCACCCTTGGATCCCCATTCCCGTTAAACTTAGCCATATCAGGCATCTTGAACTGTGCCGACAACTGTTCCTCGAAATTCAGTGTGTCATAATCCAGCAAATCTTCATTCTTACCCCTCATCTTGCGGGTAACTGACTCAACCTGATCCCGAAGTTTTTGTAACTCTGCTTGAGACCCAGATACTCTGCCTGCTGCATACTCTGCCATATCATCATCAAAAGTGGGGATATCATCCCCCAATCAGTTTGGAGGTTCCTCTTGTCTCACATCCCCATAACTACCCCCAGCACGAGACCCGGCTATGCCAGCCACAGCAGTAGTCAAAGCTTGCAACTGTTCAGTGATCTTGGCGAGACCGTTCTCTAACTGATCCATACGGGACATCTCCTTATCGGATTCACACATACTTGTTCTTTTAGTGAGTCTTGTCCTTTCTCTAACCCAAACGGTATCTATGATGTCCTTTTGAGACATAGATGGTGTTAACATGACATATGTATGTATGAGGTGCATGAGATGCATGTAACGTATGTAACATACTAAATCAATTAAAATTTTCAAACAAATCAGCCAGTTATCATTTTAGATGCTTTCGGGCTAATCGTCATAGGAGTGAACCCATCCCAGTTTAAATGGCCCAACGAGTTCACATCTCATGACAAGGAGCCCAACTAAATCCGAATGATAATGTTCCGAACACAAGCAAAAAGTGGCCCATCAACACTTAGAAGCCTTTGGCCCAATCGTCATGAAATACGTTCTTGTCCCAGTTTAAATGGCCCAACAAGCTCATATCCCATGACAAATCGTCCAAACGGATCCAAACGACGATGTTCCCAAACACAAGCATAGAAGGAAGATAATGCAAGCATAACGTAATAATTTCTACATAATGGCCCATCAATATTTCAGAGGCTTTGGGCCTAATAGTCATAAGGTACGAACTCGCCCCAGTTTAAATGGCCCAGTAAGTCTGCATTTCTGACAATAGTCCAAGTGCATCCAAATGAGGATGGTCACAAGCACATACTCAAGGAAATAATTGTTACTTTAGCCATACAAACCCGGTCTATGGGTGGGTTCGTAAGAGTATATACAAAGGCTCTCACCGGCGAAGGATGGCCCACAACTAGGTCTCCCCAATCAAGGGTTCGAGCAACCAAGTGAGCGCACCCTTTTTTTATACACTAAGGTGTTGGAAACCGTTTCCTCTTGCGCGGCGGAAGTTGCGGATGTGGTGGCATCGGATCTTTAAAATTTTCTCTGCCTTCTCCTTTGTTGAAGTCGAACTCCACCAAACTCTTGATGAATTTCCTTTGAGATCCTACCGTAGAATCAACCACTCAATCTTCCGAGCTATATCTCGAAACCAACAAACCGAAGTGTGGGCTTCACTCACAAAGATCAATCTCTAAACGTTTTAGAGAAGTTTATAATGTCACAAACTCTTTTGGCTTTAGAAAGATGAGATGAAGAAGATCAAGTATCTTGTTCACTTTAGTTTTTCTTTCTAATCTCAACTATTGAGAAATAAGATTTTCTCTCTACCTTACTCACAACTTTTGTGAATGTTTTTAGCTCTCTCTTGAATTTCTTTTTTCAAAATGCTAATTATGAGAATTTTCTTGAATTCACCCAACCTTTGAGTGGAAATGGTAGAGAATATGAACTAAAGCCATTCCATCAACATCCACTCAATTTTATCAATTGTAAATGGCCAACACACTTGAGTGGAGTGTCAACCAAATCCATTAGATAATGGAACAAGTTAGGTAATTAGGTCAAAACTAATTAACAAAAACTTGGTGGATGATTTGGCAAACCATTAAGGCTTGTCTTGATAATGCATTTACCATTATCAAATAATGATGTCATAATTATCTCATAATTATGCATTATCAATGATGATGTAATAATTATCTTATAATTATTATTTGATTATCTTATAATCAAAATATTAGAAAATATAATATTAAACTAATTTAATATTATTTTCATTTGTGACAAAATTATTATTAATCATATTAATAATATTTAAATATAATGTGAGCATATTATTAGACAATCTAATTATATTAGGTTTGCTACAGTTAACTGAGCTAGCACGGGGACCAAATGGACCTACGGTTCCGAGCTCCAATAATTCTGAAATATTAATTGAACTCTTTAATTAAATATTACGAATTATTAACTCCACATTATTCCACTAAAAACTCGAAGTTGAACTCTCGTTACCGTAGATGGAAATATAAGCCGAACAAACTTCGGTGTCCATCGATATAGTCACTACATATGGATATAGCCCTTCACGAATATCTCATAAATAGAATCGGGTCATAAGTCCGTTATACCCCTCTAAATATTTTATCTCTTAAGCAACATTGATTCTATAATGAACAATTAATTCATAACAATTATGAATATAATACTTTCTATTCGTAATAGAAAAGTTGAGCGCTCAAAATTGTTCAAGTCCCGAATCAACTCTTAAAAGAGATATTCTTCTATTTCTCGAAAGAATGAGTGAATTCCATATCTATGTAAAACGTTCCCAGCTACATACCAAACCATATCCCCAAAATACGTAGTTATTGGCCGGGACTGCTACACCAACCTCACCATAGTAAACACAACAAGACAAGACACACATGCAGGAGTTCGTAGTACACTCGGGATTAAGATTAATCCATATATGACCATCTAGTAGATAAAATGAATTTCTTGGGTTAACGGATATTAAAAGAAATTCATATTTATCTGAGTCCAGTCCTATATGATCATATCATACAAGGTGCCTCCATTCTCATGTCACCATATGAACGAACCCGGATCAAGGTCGTCATACAAGTATAGAATGGACCGCATCTATAGATAAACCACAAACAAAGTACCCACTCTGTTTGCTCTCTATGGACAATTTAGATTACTAACTTCAGACTTAAATCCTCTTGTGTATCAAACATACACTAAGTCTAAAGGTACAAAAGTAATCAAGGTAAACAAGAAAATTAGACAATATGCAATTTAAATCAAACAACTTTGATAAATGAATAATGCGTTTATAATTATTACAATAATCAATTCCGTTTTACAACACATGAAGCTCTAGGACATAAATCCCAACAATCTCCCACTTGGACTAGAGTAAATGGGACATGTCATGTAATCCTAAACCATTTAGGTGACCTTCAAATACTGTAGCCGATAAGGTCTTTGTAAACGGATCAGCCGGGTTGTCTGCGGATGGAATCTGCATGACAATGATATCTCCTCTCTGCACTATCTCCCTGATAAGGTGATATTTTCTCTCAATATGCTTACCCCGTTTCTAGCTTCTTGGTTCCTTGGAATTCGCCACTGCTCCACTATTATCGCAATAAAGTGTGAGTGGTTTATCCATATCTGGAACAACTTCCAGATCTGCCAAGAATTTATGGAGCCAGACTGCTTCCTTAGCTGCTTCACAAGCTGCTACATATTCAGCCTCCATGGTGGAGTGAGCAATACAAGATTGCTTTATGCTCCTCCATACAATAGCTCCACCACCTAGGGTGAATACTGATCCAGATGTTGATTTCCTAGAATCTACATCCGTCTGAAAATCAGAGTCTGTATATCCTCTGAGGATCATATCCTCACCAGAATATACTAGCATATAATTTCTCGTTCTCCGAAGATACTTGAGAATGTGTTTCACTGCCACCCAATGATCTAATCCTGGGTTGGATTGAAACCTACTGACTACTCCCACTGCAAAACAGATGTCCGGTCTCGTGCATAACATAGCATACATAAGACTTCCAACTGCTGAAGCATATGGAATATGTCTCATCTCCTCAACTGCTTGAGGTGTCTTAGGAGACTGTTCCTTAGACAAATGAATTCCATGCCTGAAAGGTAAATTACCTTTCTTGGAATTTTGCATTCCAAATCGCACAAGAATCTTGTCGATATAGGATGCTTGAGACATTGCTAACAGTCGTTTCTTGCGATCCCGAATGATCTGGATCCCAAGTACATAACTTGCCTCTCCCAAATCTTTCATTTGGAATTGGTTAGCTAGCCAGATTTTAACGTCCGATAATATCTTTACATCATTCCCAATGAGTAAAATATCATCGACGTATAACACAAGGAAAACCACCTTCCCATCAATGATGTGCTTGTAGACACAAGGTTCATCGATGTTTTGCTCAAAGTTATAAGACTTGATCGTAGTATCAAATCTTATGTTCCAAGATCTAGATGCTTGCTTAAGCCCATAAATGGACCTTTGCAACTTGCAAACCTTTTGCTCTTGGCCTTGGGTTATGAACCCCTCTGGTTGTACCATATAGATACTCTCATCAAGATTACCATTCAAGAATGCAGTCTTGACATCCATTTGCCAAATCTCATAGATATGAGGCAATGGAAAGAAGAATCCTGATGGATTTAAGCATGGCTACTGGCGAGAAAGTTTCTTCATAGTCAACTCCCTCTTTTGGGTATAACCCTTTGCCACTAGCCTAGCCTTGAAAGTCTGTACTTTCCCATCTATTCCTCTTTTTCTCTTGTAGATCCACTTGCAACCTATGGGTTTTACTCCATTAGGTTGGTCCACAAGTTCCCAGACTGAGTTAGAGTACATTGACTTCATCTCAAGGTTCATGGCTTTGAGCCATTCTTCTTTATCAGTATCATCCATTGCACTACGATAGGTCAATGGATCATCTATACCATCACAAGATGCAACAACTTGCACCTCACCATTTCCTAGATAGCGTTCAGGTTGTCTTACAACCCTCCCACTACGTCTAGGTGGCATGGTATTCTGATAAACTTGCATCTGACTTTCAGATGCTGAAGGTGTTATGTCTTTGTCAACATTTGACAATGGTTCACTGGTCGTACCAGCAAGTAACTCCTCAAGTAACACTTTACTTCGAGGTTTGAATTCCTTCATATAATCCTCCTCAAGAAATGTAGCATTTGTTGATACAAATACTTTATTATCTTCTGGATTATAAAAGAATCCACCCCTAGTTTCCTTAGGATAGCCTACAAATAGGCACACATGTGAACGTGGTTCCAACTTAGTAGTCTTGTTCTTTAGCACATGTGCTGGACACCCCCATATGCGGAAATGTCGCAAACTAGCTTTACGACCACTCCACAACTCTAAGGGAGTCTTAGGAATAGACTTAGAAGGAACTACATTCAGGATATACATTGATGTTTCCAATGCATACCCCCAGAATGAACTAGGTAGAGTGCTATAACTAAACATTGATCTCATCATGTCTAGTAGGGTTCGATTTCTCCTTTCTGCAACATCGTTTTGTTGTGGTGTTCCTGGTGCTGTAAGCTGTGAAACAATTCCATGCTCAACTAATAATTCCTCGAAATTTTTATCAAGGTATTCACCTCCACGATCTGATCGTATAATTTTGATGCTTTTACCTAACTGGTTCTCAACCTCAGCACGATATTCTTTGAACTTTTCAAATGTATCTGACTTGTGCTGCATTAGATAAACATGCCCATATCTAGAATAATCGTCAATGAAAGTGACGAAGTATTCATAACCACCTTGTGCCTTTACATTCATCGGTCCGCAAACGTCCGAATGTATTAGTTCAAGTGGTTCTTTGGCTCTTATCCCTTTTCCAGTAAAAGGTCTCTTAGTCATTTTGCCTTCTAAACAGGATTCGCAGACAGGTAAAGTACCGAGTTTTAACTGATTTAAAACTCCGTTCTTAATTAGTCTATCTATCCGGTCAAGGTTAATGTGACCAAGTCTAAGGTGCCATAAATAGGTATCATCATGAGAAATCTTTTGCCGTTTTGTTTTAGATCTTTCAATCTTAAACATTTCAGTATTAAGCAGTGAATCATGCATTAACGGTCTTAATACATATAGATTATTTTCAGAGTTTCCTGTGCATATATTTAATCCATTTCTACTAATAATAACTGACTTATTATTAAACGAAATAGAAAAACCATGTTCCATAAGTTTTGTAACAGAAATCAAATTCCTTCGAAAACCAGGAATATATGGCACACCATTTAAACATAAATAACTATTATTAAAGTTTAACTTGGAATCTCCCACTACTTTTGCTGAAACAGCATCCCCTGTCCCAACTCTCATGGTGAAGCTACCTTCAGAAAGGTCCCTCCATGAGTCAAGTAGCTGCAAAGAACAACAAACATGGTTAGTGGCACCAGAATCAATAATCCAAGCAGATTTATCATCCTCCACTAAAAGAGACTCAATAACAAGTAAATCATATTTACCTGAGTTTTTCTTCTCTTTAAGCCCGACAAGGTATTTTGGACAATTCCTTTTCCAATGCCCCTGCTGTTCACAATGGAAACATTTTCCTTTGGCATTGGTTCCTTTGGAGCTTTTGTTGTTCTTCTTTTTCATTGGTTTTGCCTTTGCCTTCCAATTGCCTTTCTTCTTCTTCTTTGCAGATTTAGAAGATTCGGCAACATTTGCCTCAGCATTGGTCTTACAAGGACCGTTCATAACGTTCTCGTAATTTGTGAGCTCATTTAGCAGTTCAGTCAACGTAAAAGTCAATTTATTCATAGAATAATTGCTTTTAAACTGCAGGAAACTCTTCGGAAGAGTTTCCATGATCATTGTCACCTGGCTTTGCACATTAATACGTGCATCATGGGTTTCAGCCATATTAAGATGAGCCATCATCCTTAACACATGGTCTCAGACTGATGTGCCTTCCTTCATTCTAGCGGTCAATACAAAGGCAATTGCCTCATGTTGTTGCCGGTCTGAAGGCTGCCCAAACATGTTCTGTAATGACTGCATAATCAATGATGCTGTCGCCATAGGCTCATGCTGTGCAGCAAGAACCTCAGACATGGATGCTATCAAATAGCTATGGGCTTTCTCATCAGCTTTAATCCAATTATTATAGGCATTACGTGCAGCTCTGCCAGCATTAGGTGCTGGCTCAGGAGGACATTCCTCCATTAGGACAAATTTAAGGTCTTCGCAGACCAAGATAGCATTCATGTCACTTTTCCATTTAACATAATTATCCCCGATTAATTTTTCTTGTTGTTTGATTATTGAGATTATTGCAGATGCCATGGCTGAAAAATAATAAACGTGCATTCAATCATTCATTCATCGCATATTGAAATTGTCAAACATTTAGGCATAAAATTAAACATGATGCATGATCAATGTATAATGAATTAGAAACCTAAAAGAATTACTATGCCACGGTTATCTATCATCCCATAAATAAGTGCCGCCGTAGGGTAGGTCAAGTATTAGCATGATAGATTGAGACATTCTCAATTGATTAATATATCTGAAATAACTCTTATTCCTATATTAATCAACTACCATTATTTTGATCAAGGAAGCTTTGATTAACAACTTAACCATCCCTTTGTGAGTGTGACCCATTATTTCGGAACCCTTGGACTTAACTAGTGAAGTGCCACCGTAGGGTAGGTCAAATCACCAAATACATCTAGAGTCCCTATCCTTTCGAAATCCGAACCTGATATTGACCCAATAATGACACCATCCGTAGGGGGACATGAACAAAGCTGCCACAAGGCGCCTATTGAATCTCAGGTTTTTGGATAGCAATGGAGATCATGGGATATATAGTGGTATACCCCTCTCCCACTCACTATTTGAAGTTTAAGGTTTCTATCTCACTAGTTTCTAATGTATTAAGATTATGCTCGGCTAAAACATATATGATCTAACCAATTTTAACACTTAAAATTTTATTCACTAATACTTATTAGTCTCTACTAATCATTAACTTAATTAAACTAATTTAATCAAGTTTGCTTAAGTGATCTAATCAATATTAACAATTAAAATATTAGTTCACTTATAGGTTTTAAAATTTTAGAATTCAACTAATGGACTATATGTCATTAAACCATTTAATAGATAAAAGTACGTTATTTACTCCAAAGGTACGTGGAATTGTATCCCGAGTGCAAACCAAATTACCGTCCATTCGGAAGCGGCTATGGAATTTATATTCGGGTTTCCATCCAATATACCAAGGAAAATAATGTACTCATAATGTCCATTTGTTCTTAAACTTGAATTCCTAATTTTTAAACCTTTAAACCAATTAATCTAATTAATTTGTTTACATGCATCTTATATTCTAATTTAACTTTTAAATTTACATAAAATCATATTTTATGACTTGAATATCATGTATGTCTACATGTTATGGCATGTGAAAATGCAAGAGTAGGCACCCTAGGCTATATGGCATGTTAATAAACAATTTAAAACACATATATAAGCCCAGGTCTGGGCTGAAAACGTTTGTGGTTCGTTTTCTTGGCGTTCGAACGTGTTCCAGGCAGTAGCAAAACGTTTGAGTTTCGTTTGACTGGAGTTCGAACGAAATCGGTCTGGTGTCAAAACACTGGTACTTTATTTACTCCGTTCCGGAGCTTCCGGAGTCCGTTTTGGTCCCCGTTTTTTTCTATGGACTCGTAACGGAATGCAGTTTCACATACATACATAAATTGCGTTAATCGGACTCTTATTTTTTTTAAAAAAAAATACTAATCTAATTAGTACAATAAATCCAAGGCATCCATTGGTCTTCAAATCTTGCTCCATGGTATGTTGAGTTCTTCACGGCATCGGCTCCTCCAAGTTACAAATTGAACTTATTACAAAGAAAATGAACTTACAACACTTGAAAGAACATGACCTTATGGTCTTACATTTCCAATACTAAAAATAAGAGCCGGAAAAATTAACGATCAACGCAATACATTCATCACATGAATCAAAAGTAAACATTCATCACATGAACATTCAAACCATTCATCTCATGAATCTAATTGTGCTTACTCATCATAACATGCATTCTAATAATCTATATCTCATATAAATTATTAAAACTGAAACTTTTAAGAAAACTTTTCAACCTTAAGCTCTGATGCCAATTGTTGGAAACCGTTTCCTCTTGCGCGGCGGAAGTTGCGGATGTGGTGGCATCGGATCTTTAAAATTTTCTCTGCCTTCTCCTTTGTTGAAGTCGAACTCCACCAAACTCTTGATGAATTTCCTTTGAGATCCTACCGTAGAATCAACCACTCAATCTTCCGAGCTATATCTCGAAACCAACAAACCGAAGTGTGGGCTTCACTCACAAAGATCAACCTCTAAACTTTTTAGAGAAGTTTATAATGTCACAAACTCTTTTGGCTTTAGAAAGATGAGATGAAGAAGATCAAGTATCTTGTTCACTTTAGTTTTTCTTTCTAATCTCAACTATTGAGAAATAAGATTTTCTCTCTACCTTACTCACAACTTTTGTGAATGTTTTTAGCTCTTTCTTGAATTTCTTTTTTCAAAATGCTAAGTATGAGAATTTTCTTGAATTCACCCAACCTTTGAGTGGGAATGGTAGAGAATATGAACTAAAGCCATTCCATCAACATCCACTCAATTTTATCAATTGTAAATGGCCAACACACTTGAGTGGAGTGTCAACCAAATCCATTAGATAATGGAACAAGTTAGGTAATTAGGTCAAAACTAATTAACAAAAACTTGGTGGATGATAGATGGAAATATAAGCCGAACAAACTTCGGTGTCCATCGATATAGTCACTACATATGGATATAGCCATTCACGAATATCTCATAAATAGAATCGGGTCATAAGTCCGTTATACCCCTCTAAATATTTTGTCTCTTAAGCACCATTGATTCTATAATGAACAATTAATTCATAACAATTATGAATATAATACTTTCTATTCGTAATAGAAAAGTTGAGCGCTCAAAATTGTTCAAGTCCCGAATCAACTCTTAAAAGAGATATTATTCTACTTCTCGAAAGAATGAGTGAATTCCATATCTATGTAAAACGTTCCCAGCTACATACCAAACCATATCCCCAAAATACGTAGTTATTCGCCGGGACTGCTACACCAACCTCACTATAGTAAATCAAAGGACACAGCCTAACATGCAGGAGTTCGTAGTACACTCAGGATTAAGATTAATCCATATATGACCATCTAGTAGATAATATGAATTTCTTGGGTTAACGAATATTAAAAGAAATTCATATTTATCTGAGTCCAGTCCTATATGATCATATCATACAAGGTGCCTCCATTCTCATGTCACCACATGAACGAACCCCGATCAAGGTCGTCATACAAGTATAGAATGGACCGCAGCTATAGATAAACCACAAACAAAGTACCCACTCTGTTTGCTCTCTATGGACAATTTAGATTACTAACTTCAGACTTAAATCCTCTTGTGTATCAAACATACACTAAGTCTAAAGGTACAAAAGTAATCAAGGTAAACAAGACAATTAGACAATATGCAATTTAAATCAAACAACTTTGATAAATGAATAATGCGTTTATAATTATTACAATAATCAATTCCGTTTTACAACACATGAAGCTCTAGGACATAAATCCCAACATAAGGTATGTGCCAATGAGCTATGGTGTGTGACTGACTGTCAAATGGATTTCCCGTTGTAGATTCCCCAGAGGGAAGATGGAGCGAGGCTCACTTAAATACCCAAGCCTCTTAGGCTCTTATCGCTTGGTGTCAGGAATAAACAACGAGTCCTTCAAATTAGTCCATCACAATAGGCTATGGGTAGATGGCTATATAGGTGCCTTCACAGCTTTTCCTTCTAGAAAGGTAGTGAGTGAAGGAAGACACCAAACCATTACCTAGCCTCAAAATGCCTTTGGTTAAACCCCCATTTTATCCACTATAGACACGGTCAATTAAAACATAAATCCAAACATTACAAGACAATATTCGGGGCCGATTCTCTATCGCCAGTGGAGTCGCCAGACTGTGGGACACAGAACTTGGGCGACACATGCTGTCCCGGGCTCGCGGCCCGGTTGGGATTACGGAGTAGCCCGTAGGGGACTAAATCGGAGAGTAATGGAGTCCCCACCCGGTGTGAACCGGGAAAATGAGATTTAAGGCCGCACTCACCCCTCGCAAGGGAAGACCTCAAACCGTTGGGTTCAGAATGGTCCCTTACTCATGTTACTTGTAATAAAATGATTTATGTAATAATTCAATCAAGCTTAAATAACACTTATTTCCAAGAGTATCATGCTTCTAAATTCACATGTATAAAATAAAACTTACACCTAAATTCACATATATCTCACATATAAGATTGCATGCTTGAAAATACATCAAAGTAGCAACGAACATACAACCTCATTAGCATATCATGTTCACGAAAACACAAGCATACATACTAACTATACAAGTATACATATGAGCACTTTTCCAAGTGGTACGTGGAATTGTATCCCAAGTACAGACCGCACTACCGTCCATTCGGAATCGGCTACGGAATTTATGTCTGGGTTTCCATTCGATATACCACAAGAAATAATACTCAAAAGTCATCATGACATAGGTATATGAATTGTAATACGTTAAACCAAGACTAAGGTAAATGATGCAACCAATGGAATAAACATGCTTTTCATTATGATGTGCATAAAGATAAGAATGACTATATGGGGTTTCATAAGAAAAATCACCTAAGAAACAATTATACATGGCATGTGATGAAAATGTCTCAGTTCAGTGTGTTCGCGTTCTTGTAGCATTCGTAAACGCGTTCGAACGGTAAATAGAAGGTTCGCGTTCGTATGGCGTTTGATAACGCGTTCGAACGAGACCAGACAGAAGACATGTGTTCGTGTAGCGTTCTGAAATGCGTTCGAACGGTAAACAGACGGTTCGCGTTCATATGTCGTTTAATAACGCGTTCGAACGAGACCAGACATAAAACATGCATTCGTGCGGCGTTCTGAAATGCGTTCGAACGGGGTTACAGCAGTGACCTCCAAAATGCAGTAAACAACACAACATATACATGGACGGATGAATACATGACATCTAGTAAACGATAACGGGCTAAGAACGCGGCAAAGCATCGTTGTAAAGGATTTTAACCTCTCAAAATAGAGGACCCTTAATCGCACTTACTAAGCCCATGCGCAATCAACACAACACATATATAAAAAGGTAAAGACAATGATATCGTGCTTCTTATACCCGATTAGACACATCTTACATCCAACCGAGTATACATCAAGTCACATCACTCAAAGTGACTAGTCGCATCAAGCGTCAAATCACTAGTCACTTTGAGTGATGTGACTTGACTAGATTGATTGATGTGATTGATGGTGATTGATGGAAGTTGTTGAAGCATTAAGGGCTTGACTTTTTCCAAATGGAAAAGTGATATATGGTTTATTATTTTGGAAATAAAAGACACCTAATACACTTTACATTTTTCAACAACACTCTCTCTCTCTCACGTTGGTTTTCTTTTTGGAGCCAAATATTGCTCATCTCTCTCACGCCATTTTTCTTCTTTTCTTTACTGGTTTGACCGTGAGTTTTGAAGCAAAAATGGAGGGAAGCAAGTGTGTTTTGTGGCAAAACAAGAGTGCTAGCACACTCCGGGATCATGCCAAGGTGATAAGGGAAGTATACCTATGAGCCGGGAAGCCAAATGATGAAGCTTGGAGCTTCAAATCTTGAAGACAATGGGCGCCAAACACTGTTCACGGCAGCCCACTGGTTTCAAAAGAGTGCAGAATTTCGAATTTTTTTGCCCAAATCGTCGCTCAACCGCTCGATGTAAGTATTCTGCACTTCCGTTGTTGTATTCACTTATGATTCATGCTTGAGTTTTGAGCTTGGGACCTATAGAAACTCCAATACATCGGGTTTCACATGCAAAAATGCAATGCCTACAGACGTTATATCGTCTATCCTTGTATTCTTAGGATATTTTCGTCCATGTTTAATGAGAACTTATTATTGTTTCGATGTATTTTGTTTTCGTGCTCCCATAATGAGGGCACATATTTCTTTAAGTATTTGCTGTTTATTGCTCTTGTATGCACTCTTCCGTTTAAGTCTTGTAGATGATAGGCTCCATTTGGCAACACGTTTTTTACCATGAATGGGCCTTCCCAATTGGGCGACCACTTGCCATACGCTGGGTCTTTAGAACTAAGTGGCAACACAGTCTTCCACACTAATTCACCTTCCCTGAATGATTTAGCCATTACTCTGAGGTTGTATTCCTTGGCCATCCTTTTCTTTTGTGCTTCTAGACGATTCGGCGCATCACATCTGATGTCGTCCAATTCCAACAAGTTCTGGATCGTTACCTCGTCGTGGTATTCCCATGTCAGTTTGTCTTGAAGCATCACCCTGGTAGACTCAATATTCATTTCTACTGGAAGCACAGCCTCTTGACCATACACTAATTGGAACGACGTCACCGAAGTACTTGTTCGCGGTGACGTTCTATAGGCCCATAAAGCCTGACTCAAATATTCATCCCACCATCTGGCGTTGTCTGTCACCATTTTCCGAATCAATCCTTTAAGGGTCTTGTTGGTCGATTCTGCTTGACCATTTGACTGAGGGTAGTAGGGGGTAGTGTTCACTAATCAGACTCCGTATTCGCCGAAGAAGTCTTTTACCTTTTCACCGTTTAATGAAGTACCATGATCTACCATTATTGTCTGTGGTATACCAAATCGGTGAATTATATGTTCCTTTATGAACTTGATGATCTGCTCTTGGGAGATTTCTACAACTGGGATGGCTTCCACCCATTTAGTGAAGAAGTCGGTGGAAACGACGATGAAAGTATGCCTCTTACTCGATGTAGGATAAATCTTCCCTATCAAGTCTATCGCCCATCCCATAAATAGCCACAATTTAATTACTGAGATCATCTCAGTTGCTGGAGCCCTCTGAATAGGTCTGTGCTTCTGACAAGCAATGCATCCTTTGGCATATGAGGTGCACGATTCTCCCATCTTTGGCCAATAATAGCCGCTTCGTACAATCAACCATCTCATCGTTACCCCGGCTTGGTGAGCCCCAAAAATTCCTTCATGCACTTCGGCCATGATAGTTTTGGATTCGAATGGCCCTACATATTTCAACAACAATACATCTTGTAGTTTCTTATATAGCACATCTCCTGATACTATATAGTTCAAAGCTTTAAGTTTTAGCCTTTGATCCTTCCCTGTTCGGGCTGCTTTAGGAATGTCTTGATTTCGTTTCTCCAATCGTCCCTTTTTCGGCTTCGATAACCATGGCGTCCGTATCTTTAGTTCGCCTCATGAAGACTGGCTCAACCTCTTCGCTCATGTATACCCTACCTATGTTTGTCTGTTTATATCCGGAGGCTGCTTGGGCTAAGCTATTGGCCAATTCGTTCTTCGCCCTCGGAATGTACTCTAATTCAGCGTGATCAAATTGTTCTACCAATTCTTTGGCCACGTCTAATAATGCCATTACTGATGGGCTTTGACATTTGAAAGCTCCTATCACTTGTTGAATTACCAGTTGCGAATCTCCCTTGATGGACGCATGGGTTACTCCCATATTGAGGAGCATCTAGGGGTGTCAAAACGAATCAACGAATCGAATTCGTATCGAATTCTAAACGAATCGAATCAAAATGTGATGGATTCATATTCGATTCATTTATTAAACAAATCCTAATATCAGGATTCGTATTCGATTCGTTTATTAAACGAATCGAATACGAATATTCGTTTATTAAACGAATCGAATACGAATATTCGTTTATTCGTTTAGTTAATGATATTATTCAATAAAAATAATTTAACACACTTGATTTACATTAATTCTTCATAAATATATACATATGAAATATGTAATCAATATATTTACTAAAAATATCTCACCAAATATCGAAAATATTACTTTTTTCTATGATAATTAGCTATAATTTCTTGAATCTTAATTGAAATTTAACAAGAACTAGTAAATAAAAATAATAAAACGAATTCTAAACGAATAAACGAATCAATGAGCTTAAATTCGTATTCGATTCGTTTAATAAACGAATCGAATCGAATTGACCCATTTATTAAACGATCCATTTTTTCAAACCCGTATTCGCTTTAAAGCGAATGGAATCGAACGAATAAATGAATCCTGACCCAAATTGCCACCCTTAGGAGCATCTCTAGCCCAAGTATCAAGGTTTCGTATTCGGCCTGGTTATTGGTGCAGCATTCTTTCAACTTGACTACGAATCGGAAAGATTCTCCCAACGGGCTAACTATGACTAATCCTATTCCAGCTCCATTCATTGTGCTGGATCCGTCAAAATACATCTTCCATGGTTTCAGACTACATTCATCCAAATCCATCTCTATTTCCCTGATCGTACTCAAACATGGAAGGTCGACCAAAAAATCGGCCAAGGCTTGATTTTTAACGGCCCTCTGGGTTCATGCAGTATATCAAATTCTGAAAGTGATAGTGACCAAAACTCGACTCTTTGATGCAAGATGGGACGAGAAAACATGTACTTTATTATATTAATTCTTGTAATCAAGTACACTGTATTCGGCCTAAGGTAGGCTCGTAATTTAGTACATGTGAAGTACAAAGCCAAACATAATTTCTCCATGGGAGAATAATTACATTCATAATTCAGCAATTGTCTACTAATATAGTAAATGACTCTCTCAATGTTCATGTTGTCATCTTGCGCGATCATCCCAGCTATGGACTGCTCTTCAGCCGCTATGTACAACTTTATTGGCTTTCCTGGCACTGGGGGTACCATCACTGGTGGCTGTGACAAGTACTTCTTCAGGCTGTCAAATGCTTGTTGATGTTCCTCGGTCCAGACGAATTCGTCCTCGCCTTTTAGCTTTAATAAGGAGGAGAACACTTTTGATTTCCTTGTACAGTTGGAAATGAATCGCCTTAAGAAGTTAATTTTCCCTAAAAACCTCTGCAACTCTTTTTTATTTCGGGGTGACATAGCTTCGGTGATCGCCTGAGACTTATTGGTGTCGATTTCAATTCCCCGTTGGTGCACTAGAAACCCTAGGAAATTTCCCGCGCACGCCCCGAAAGCACATTTGGCAGGGTTCATTCTTAGTTTGAACTTTCTCATTCGTTCGAATGCCGTTGCTAAATGGCCAATATGTTCGTCCATAGTCACAGATTTAGCCACTATATCATCCATATAGACTTCTACGAATTCACCAATCATTTCATGAAAGATAAAGTTCATGGCCGGCTGATAAGTGGCACCGGCATTTTTCAGGCCGAATGGCATGACCGCCCATTCATAACACCCTAGAGAGCCTGGGCATCTAAAGGTCGTCTTGTGTACATCATCTTTGGCGAAGTAAATCTGATTATAGCCCGCATACCCATCCATAAACGAGTATACTTGATACCCCGCCGTGGAATCCACTAGGGAATCTACTGTCGGCATTGGGTATTGATCATTTGGTGTTGCTAGGTTTAAAATTCTGAAATCTATACAGATCTTTATCTTTCCATTCTTTTTTTTTCCTAACTGAGACAATATTTGACAACCATTCCACATATCTGGTCGTCCTAATGAATTTTGCCTCTAACAGTCGTTCAACTTCTTTCTTAATATCAGGCATGATATTAGGCACAAACCTCCGAGGAGGCTGTCTGTGAGGCCTATGGCTTGGCATGATTGGCAGCCTATGCTCTACCAATGTCCTATCTAAGCCAGACATCTCATTGTAGTCCCATGCAAAACAATCTTTGTATTTTTGCAACAAACTAACTAACTTTTCACGTACCTGGGGCTCCAATTCCTTGCTGACGTAAGTTATGCGCCTATCGTGCTCATTCCCCAGATTTACCTCGTCAAAAGCATCTTGTCCTCTTGAGATGTTTTTCTTGCGTCGTCCATTCAGGGGGAACTCTTCTACCTTTGATTCTCCTCATTCCATCAAGTAGTCCACTCCATATAGTTCTTTTATTTTGTCCTCCGTCTGGTGTGCCAGTAATTTGCCTCTTAAGGCCGAAATAGCGGCCTGTGCTTCGCCCTTATTTCTTCGCTCCATCACGTAGGCCAATAAATTGGCCTTGGAGGCCGCAAGAGTGGGTTGCTCCTTATTCGGGCCGTACTTCATTCGAACCGATGTGTGTTGGTTCTCCAAAGACCACTATGGTTGGTCTCGTCTGTGCGAACAAATCGTCCAGCAACCCAGAGGGGTAAAACTCGTCATTCTGAGCCACAATGGTCGGGCTTTCCCCTTTATTCAAAACTCTGGTCGGCCCATAGTTCCCTTCGTACATGAAGTACTTATTGTCGGCATGCACTATCTCCACTTCATCCATTTGGTTCCAGAAAATCAGGCATTGATAAAGGGATGAAGGGATGCATCGGCTGCCGTGAATCCAGTCTCGTCCCATTAGCATATTGTATGTGGTTGGTCCATCTATGACGAAAAATACCATTGTCTTCGTAGTACTTCCCACTTGTAGGTCCAATGGAATAACTCATTTTGCTGTCGTCGCCCCTCCATTAAAGCCGATAAGCACCACTTCTGTAGGGAGAAGGTCTTCTTCGGACTTTACCAAACGCCCTAGCATCCTAACTGGTATTGCATTAATGGCCGCCCCGTTATCAATTAGTACTTTGGTGACAGGTATCCCGTTAGCCTTTGCCTTTACATACAACGGCCGCAGGTGCTTCGTCATTTGTGTTGGTGGTTTCGGGAAAAACACTCTCCCTAATAGCCCTATTTCCATTTCTTGATCACCCTCAACTTGCGGTGATTCCCCTTCCATGTCCCATTTGGAAAGTGGCAACGTGGCTGGTGAATTTTGTGAGACATGATTGACAGTCAATCTCCGTTTTTCGGCTCTGGTGAGGGTCTGTTTTACCCTAGGCATCCCATACAAAACAAGGAACGGATATCGTCCCAAATCTTCTCCCAATATCCTGACTGCAGGATTACCGGCTTCATATAATTCTCTGAGAAGCCGATTCTGTGAAATTCCTCTTCTCCTTGATTTGACCCTGATGTCTATCTCTTCTTCTACATCGGTCATCTCTTCATCTTCAGCTTCCCTGTCTGAGATTGAGAGCGCTGTAAATTCGGTTTCGTCACCCTCATAAACATCCTCGATTGTTCCGACTTCCCAATTGTTATCTCTCCTGAATTTCCAAGGTAATAGGTAATGATTAGCCACCACTGGCGGCATACTGCCGAACTGAATGACGATAGGCGGCTCTTCATTGTCTGTTTCATCCTGTTTCCGTCTGTCGAATTTAGTGCGTTCGTCGTAACTTGTCACCGTTCCTTCTTTGTCGTCAATCCCTTTTTAATTTACTTATATTTTCTCTATGGTGCGAGGGCTACGGCCTGTGGTGGCCTTTGTTTCACCTTGTCGACGCATCAAATGGCCATAATTCCTTTGGTGTTGCCTCAACTGCATCCTTGTCATTTCATCTACAGGGGGATAGTTCCTGCCTGGCCGCTGGCCCGAGTGGCTTTTGGTATGAATGCCAAACATTGGGCCGATTAATCTTCGGCCTGAACGTCCTTACACTCTGGACAAAATTTGAATTCTCCCCATAGAACATTGGGGCGAAGGTTCGGGGCTCCCATGATGATGGCTTTCTCTTTGCAGGCCTTTCGCAAGTGTCTTCTAACTCTTTCATCCATTCTATGTCGTTCTTACATCGAATACAAATGTTCTGCTGGTCTCCTTGCTCTGAAGGTGCCTTAATCCTTTCTAGAGCGCTTGGACGATGACAGTGCTGTCCTTCGTCAAGCACTAATTTGACTTTTGGCAGGTTCATCTTGGCAAGGTCTGGATTGATCATGTTCAACCCCACCAATTTTGGAAACGGGTCGTTGTCCACTGCCATCTTTTTTCTCGAACGTAATTCATCCAGATTCTATGGCATCCTGTAAGAAATTACGAAAAACAAGGTAATTATTAGTTGTATGAAACCATGCATTGTGCCACTTACAATATTTTTTACTACCAATTTGCTCGGCTGTTGGCAACGTATGTCTTTCGCTCAAGCTAATTTGCTTGTCCTTATGCAACTGGTCAAATATAACATCGACTTTAGTAATATCAAAGGAGAAGCTCCTACTCTTTTTATCATTCTTTTCACTCGCTTAGGGTTCCGCCCACGTCTTACAAACGTAAGGTTTCCCTTTAACCAATTCGGCCAAACATAAATCAACCGACTCGGTGTTTACTTCACCCATTTCATAGTCGATATTCCTATAATATGTCCCTTTTCTCGAATTCTTCATTTGCTCATCTTCTCGTAATAATCGCTCATAACGCACCATACTAGTGGTGAGTTGGGGAAGGTCCCAAAACTCATGATCCTGAAACTTCTTTTTTAGATCGAGATTTAAGCAACCTTGAGCGATCCTCATAAATTCTTTTTCGGGCAAAGACACGTAACATTGGCCTCGGGCTACCTTAAACCGTTGTAAAAATGTCTCGGCCCACTCTCCTGGCAATTATCTTAGGTTTGCCAAATCGGCTAAGGCCACTTCAGATTCAGCCTTGTAAAATTGCGCATGAAAGAATTGCTCCATCTGTTGCCAACTTTCTACCGAATTGGCCGGCAGACTGACATACCAGGAGAAAGCTACCCCTGACAGTGATCCGTGGAATAATCTCAGTTTGTAGAAATCATTGACTTCCCCACATTGGAGGGTAAATCGTCCTACGTGTTCCATGGTAGAAACTTCCCCAGACCCGGTAAAGAGGGAAAAATCTGGTATCTTGTAGTTTCTAGGCCATGGATAGGCCACATCGACCCAATCAGGATACGGTTTCCGATATCTTGGCTGAATTGGCCGTATGCCTAGACAAAATTGGTTTTGAAGGATCTCGGTCATTTGCTCCCTTAGCATATCATTGCCATTAAACGACATAGCTATGGACGATGATTGCGGTCCTCTCAAAAGTATGACATAATCATGATTCTGCCCCTGAGAAACCTGGACACCCTGAGGCAACACCACTTCATTTTGTGCCATATTTGGCCCTTGGTGTATATTCGGCCCTAATTGTGGGCCAATGCCTCCATGACTTATTCCTCCCCTGAGAACCGTAGGGATGTTGGTCCCCTGTGGAGGAACATTACTAGGACCAGTCTCCTGACTGCTCGCCGCAGGGAGGGGCGTAGTCCACGGCAACGCCGTCCCGCCGTTTACACATTTGGCCATTAATTCATTCATCGAGCTTAGATGTTTAGCCATGTTTTCATAATGCGAATTGGTAGTTGATACGAATTTATCTATGACATGCGCATTTTGAAGCCTAACCTGTTCGACAACATCCTGTGTGAATTCACCGAACAACGCGCGCACCAAGTTAGGGCTGAGTTCTCTCATAGATTCATACCGATTAACATCTGCCAGACCCTCGAATTGACCCACTATGGCTGGAACGTTGGGCTGGTTGGTTTACTCCAGTCCTCCTTCCTCTGCAATTGAGCAGTTTGAACGTTTCTTTTCGGAGGCATCTCCACTCTTTACACCAAATCTCCCACTGTGGTCGCCAAAGACTGTTTGCGAAATTTTTAATGCGTGAAGAAAGAAAAACGTGTAAGGTTCAAACCTCCTGAGACAATGTCTCAGCGAGGGGTGTTTGATTAAGTGAATAAGCCTCCATGGGGCGCAAGCACACAAGTTACAGTCCTAAGATTACAATCTAAGAAATGAAAAATAAAAATATGCTCATTTGGGTCTTCATTTGATCGGGGTTTCTCTCTTGGCATAGATAAACTTTTATAGTGAAGTTTGTCAACTGTTTTAAGCGGTTCCAGTATCTCTCTGCAGTTGCTGGATCGTGCCTGTAACCGCTGAGCTGCGCGTCTCAACTGCTTGGTTGTGGAGGAAAACTGTCCAACTCCATGATCGTGGAAGTAACCGTATCATGGGTTTTCATCCTAAACGTAACCGCATCATGGGTTTTCGTCCTAAACGCTGGTCTGATCGTCCCACACTCTTTGTCGCCCTTTGGTCCATCGCCCTTCTTCCCTTCGCTCTTTCTTTAATCCCAGGGCGATTTCGTCCTATAGTGGAGATTTTCGTCTCTTAACACTATTTTAAAACATAAAAGCAAGAAAATTAGTAATTATCTATTATCGATTCAAGTGTTGATTTCAAAATATGTAGTGCTCTCACGATTTTTTTTTTTTTTTTTTTTTTTTTATTTTTTAAAATGTGAAGACGGATTTGGAAGGATCTAATTCTAGCTTTGGCCTGTTGAAGATGGCTACCCAGCTTAAGAAGAAAAAAGTGTCTTTACGCACGTGGAATCGAAGTGTGTTTGGTCATG